>JAJLRJ010000001.1:18689233-18829137 GCA_024195265.1 Dendrophyllia cribrosa
GTAGATAAAGCAGCTTTCATATGCGTTTTGCCAGGATAGAACTACCTTCATTAGTGAACTTACAAAACAATTTCGACCCCGTTATGCCTGTTCCTATCATGTAACACTAGCTCTAGTTGCGTAAAACAGACAACAACAGGGAGAACCCCCAAATAAAAGCGGCGGGGTTATCGTTGTATCTTTCAGAGGTTAGCATTCGTCGTTTGGTTCCGCTCAGGGTAGTTAATTCTAAAAAAAAATATCAAACTACAGATTGTGAAATTGTCGATGTTTTTTATTAGAATTAGTATTTCTTAGGAGTAAAAATTTATTCAAGCTACCGCACACAAAACTAGATTCTGGTACCGACAATCAACCTCGTCTGTTTTACATGGGAGTACCTCTGAGATTCAGCCCGTCTGTTTTCCTCGATTTATAAAATGCAAAATGAGTTCCGCATCTACATCTTACGTTTCTGAGCACGAACATCGATGTACTAGCTCAGATATTGAGGTAACAAAAGGTGCCTTCCTGTTTCTAGAGCCTTCAACACTTAGATCAAAATGTTGACAAATACCTTCTAAATCTTTCAGTTTGAACTTGGATTGAAGTTTGCCTCGTTTTTGTAAGTCACATATATTGTCCCCTCTGTATTCCAAAGGGTGGTAAAGATTGGTCTCGTTATACACTGACTGTCTTCTCAGTGCTAAGTCCGCCTCTCTTTCCCAATCTTCATCGTCGTCGTCATCATCATCATCAGTCTGATACCCCTTACCATTCCCCTGCTCTGATGGCTTCTTTCTTTGCTGTGCAGCGAGTCTTGAAAAGTAGCTGCTGATTTGTTTTGCGGTGCGCCAGTCGGTTGATTTAAACGCGCCTTTCCAGAACTGTCCTTCGCAAATCGCATCTCTCGTGAGACCTATCAAAAACACTGCAAACATTGAATATGACAAGACGTTTGGAATATTTAAAGTTAACTATTGGAAAGGAAAACAACAAATGCTTTAATATAGATTTGTCATAATCAACACCCACTAGAAATTTGTCAAACAATAAATAAATTATTTACTTCTCAGAATTTGACGAGGCTTACAAATGCAACATTTTACGGTTTCAACTTCAGGCACGCATTTCATAGAGTAAATTGGGTAATTATGGATGAAAATGGTTAAAGTTTAAACTTAAAACAATGTGGTGCAACATAGAAACGAAACAACATAAAGGAGTTTAATTCGTTAAAATTGTATTAGCATTTTAATCGAGAATTACTGAGATATGTCAATTAATTAAGGCCTACTTACCTGAATCGGATCTGCCTTAAGTCCAGATACTGAGCCACTGTTAAACTTTGCTAGCAAATAGTTCTTCACATCGGACGTCATTCTGACAACTTTTGCTTTTTTTTAATGCCCAACCACCTCTGGGGACCTGCTTCTCTTTGATTCTGCTTGGTGCATGGTTGCGCATTTTGATGCTGTGGCAGTAGAGCTTACAGTTGAGCTTACACCAGTGACTCTATCTGCCCATTTTGTTTTAACACGATCGTATGTGGACTCACACTCGGCAATTCTCAGGTGTTCCTCAGTGTCCATGTGACTCTGAACTTCTGCTTCCGTTGCAAAGACTTTAACACAGCCTGCTTCTTCACATGCAAATAGACTTTGGACATTAGATTTGCATTTGTATGATGCAAAGCCTACAGTGGTTCGTGGGGGAAAGGAATGAATAACTTCCAGTCCTGTTTCACCTTGCTCCTTTTTTACAAGATCTTCATAGGCAAATAGTTGCCCCTCTCCTATACCAAACGCAAGCCAAGCACGTATGCCTGTCGCTTCATATCTGAAACTGCTGTAGAAGCTGATACCGTCCCATTTAATAACTCCCGTTTGGTTAGAAGCGTTGACTTCCACCACTGCAACTCGGCATCCTTTTACTCCACCGCAGGATTCGAGAGCAGCTTTCATGTCTTCAGCGGTAATGACATCGTGCTTTTCATTCACAAAGATACGGATTTGACTCTTCATTGATGCAATTTTTCTGTCACAAATATCTTTTCCGGATTGGGTTTCTGAAAAATCATAGCGTTCTATGCTAATCCCGACTCGCACTCCTATGTGCCTCAGACTAACAATCAAAGCCCCATTGTGATAGCAGCCAGCATTGTCTGACTTGAAATACACTTTCTTTATCAGGGGTCGTTCGTCTTTAATTGTGCGCAGCACGTGTTCGCAAATGGAGGCAACTGCAAACCAATTTTGCGTGCAGTTATTAAAGACATGAACAAGCGATTCCACCTCCATTTTTCCGTCTTCGTTCTTTTCAATAACACAGGTGATGTGCCAACTCTTTCCCTTTTTGCCAAAGAAATCCGTCATTTGTTCTCTAAACTTCAAAGGCAGAAACTTCATTGCCCAGTCTGTGACTATCATGGCACTTTCTCTGTCCAAAATAGACAATACTTCATGTTTAGCTCTTTCTTGGTTTATTGTTCTAAGCAGGTGAGCTTTCCACGCGTTTACTCTTTCCACAGCATGGTGCACTTCAAAGCCTACATGTTCTCTCTGAGTGTCTGTAAGATTGATGTCTGTATCAGATAATTTCTCTATTATTTCCCCTAAGGTATTACTCAGATTTAGGCATCTCTCACACTCGACGTCGTGCTCATGGTTACAAAGCGAGGAAAAACTGGGATGGTTTTGTTCACTTAAACTGAAGTGGAGACAGTGATCTGGACAGTTTTCGTCACCACCAATATGTGTTAGGTAGTCGTTCTTTAGGTATCGCTTGCAGTTCTTGAGGTTAGCTTTCATTTCTTTTGCCCATTGCCCGTCAATGCCATTTTGTTCTAAAGTTTCCACAGCTTCTTCAAGAGTCTCGAAAGCCTCTGAACCTTCTGTTGATACATAATCAAGTCCTTGTAACGACTTCTGCTGGGATGCTTCGCAAACCTCTAGAATTCGAAATAGCGTCCTCTCTCCGACAGGTTTGAATCCATTCTCATTGCAAAAAGCCAAGTATTGCCTCACTATTCTGGAAGGAATAACAGTTCTTATTGCATTCGGTATTGAGATGTGCTCCCCTGAATCAAGTTTTAGCTTTCTTGTACCGTAGGCAACGTCTTGAAGAATAGATGGCATTGAAATGAAATCCAAGAAGTGATCGGTTTTGACTGGGTCTAACTTCGTACGGTGTATTGGTCGAGAAATGGGTGGCAGGCCTCGTCCATTTATTGCTGCATGGAATCAAGCTTGATCAATTTTCCACTTGGTAATACCAGGAATAATTTGCGTTAGTTCATCCTTTGTAAATGAACCTGAGAAAATTGAAAGAATTTGCAATCGAGACTGGGAGGTTTCTGCTTGGTTATATGCTTCCACGAATGCATCAATTAGATCTGTCTCCCATCTCTTTGGTTGAGGTGGACACTGATTGTTCAAACTGGAATATTTTGATTCTTGAAAAGCTTTCCAAACAAACCATTCTTGACCAGGTGCAAGGACGGAGAGGGCTGTCCTGATGATGTCTTGCAGTTTTTTTATATAGTACGACTGCTGTCTGTGTGAGATGTCATCCCACAGAGAATTGAGAGTAGATGCCACTGGACTGCACCTGCCATCTGAGATTTGATTCAACGTCTCATTGAGTGTAGCTCTTTTCATTTCTTTTGTTTGGAGTTGGTCCTCCCAGATGCTTATGTCTTCTTCGTTTTGAGTAACTTCACTCAGTGATGAAACATCAAGATAGGAATCATCGCAATCACTCTGTTAAACAAAACCGATATAATTAACCTTTTTAATAAACGTGATTAACAATAAAAACACATAACAAAGAAAGAAACTTCCAGTCTTTTGTTCATTAATTATCCCACACACAAGCAGGTACCTACTTCATATGTTTTCCCGTCTTGAAGTTGATAACGACCCATCTCGGAACACTTTCTGTCTGTTGTAATCTCCTGCTCTTCATCAATTCCTTGTCCCTATATCAAAGAAATGGAAGAAAATTAAAATATGTAAGGTTGCACGAGCTGTATAAAAGGTCTATAATGGGACAAGGAGATCCAGAGCTGACAATATTACGTACATGTACTTTGTCAGCGTGCTTGCAAACTTCATCAGTTGTTATACCCTCGTCCACACACTGAGATACCTTCAAAAAAGACAAATACCGGAAATTGTGTTTTATTGTTTCGCGCGTGTAAAATCTATACCATAAAGCACAAAAAGTCAAAACCATGTTTTATACTGTCATAAAACACTCCAGTAGTTGTACAATTATTTGCGAACGCTTGAACAATGTAAAGTTGAATAATTGTTTAATCTTTAAGATCGATTACATGGCGAAGAAGAAAAATTTAATATTTTTGTCCCACACACAAGCAGGTACCTACCGGGTATTTTTCTCCGTATTTAAACTCATAACAACCTACCTCGGAACACGTTCTGTCATTTGTAATCTCTCGCTCTTTTTCAATTCCCTGTCCCTAATAACAAAATGCAACCAAATTGGGTTCGTTCTCAACGTGAGTCGCTCTAAAGTCTTCAATGGTTCCAAAGATCTACGGCTGATAATATTACTTACATGTTCGTTATCATCGTGTTTGTGAACTTCATCAGTTGTTATATCCTCGTCCACGCATTCACATACCTGCAAAACCGTGCAGATAACAGTCTCTTAATAAAAAAGACTAAAAAAGCTTCGTGGTCGTGGACATGACTTCTGATTATTCCTGTGTTTTTGCAACCATATGCTATAAAATCCAATCTTTGCCTTGTTCGGTTTTCATTCCCATTCCCTTTTTTGTCAACCCATTTTCATACACCAAAGCGTATATTACTTACATTATCCATTGCACGCTTTCTTTGGTCCGTGTGTTTCAATCTACAGGTCATACATATAGCTATAAAACAAAATAAAAATAAAAAAAGTTTTCTGAACGTCTTTACGATTTCTCTTCCGCTTTCTACTCTTCCTGCCCTTTCCTCTCCCGCTTCCCATATTTTTTGACATTTTGATTTGACAGCTGCTTGTCTATGGTTTGACGTTGCCGTTTTAATTACTACATGTTTTGACATGCAGGTTTACCCATATTTTAGCATAGCTTTGGTTTTGGAATGTTACATGTACGTCTGAGGGTTAATACCTTATAAAAGGCACCGGGATACTGACTTTGTATTCAGTGGTGAGCCATTCGTGAAATCAGCCATGATGCAATGGGAATTATCTCTGCTATAATAATTACTTGAACACCGCTAGTACGGGCCATCCCATAATTAAACTAATTTGTTATGAGCCGTCGATGTTCATATCAGAACAGGGTAACTTTAGCAAACCTCACCTTCACCAATCGGTACAACGATATCGTACATCCAGTAGATTTCTTCTGACACCTGTTTAGTCACGCGTCGATTTTTTGCTTTGCCATTTTTCTTTGTTCGGCTATTTTGGTGCAGCGGGTAGCGACAAGTGACAGCTTTACTTCCTGGCCAGTTTACTGTCAAGAATCGTCTATGCCGTGGACATATTGTCATGCAGCTGATTTCGTCGTCAGTGCGTATAACAAGACCGACTCTATTTAAAATAAGGTCCACTTCAGTTATTTGGGTGTACGCGTGTTGTCCGCGCGCTCCACTTACCCCAAGAGAACGTAAATATGAACTAAGATCTTTTTTACAGCTTGACAGTGGAATTGACACGACATTCCTGTGCTCTGTTTGCGTTCCACCGCATTTGGAGTGAACCGAACGAACCAAGACCGAAAATGAACAAAGCATTTTTCAACATTTGTCCACGACTATTCTGATTGTTTGTTGTCGATCGCAGTTGCTTTGCCGAGAAATGTACTAACCAATGAGAGTGCATTACGCCTGGCGCGCTGTAATTGGCCGGGTGTAAACATTTTGTGAGACAAATAAATCCTCAGTATGTTTATTAAATAACGCTGAAACACTTATCACGGAGGCGAGGCCAAGGAAAAAATATATCTGAAGTTCTACATGATCAAAATTAGTTTCATAGTGAGCGAAAGAAAATCTTTCATATTTGAAACGGCAGTAATAAAATACGTTCCGTGTTCGGAGAGCAAAGAGCCGTGTTGTAAGCACAACTGTTTAAACCTGATTAATGTATCACTTTTGAACGATAACAACTTATTTAGCATTTGTAGAAATTGTCAACGTACGCTGTGAAACAAATTAGAGGTTAAATAAACATGCTACATCATCAAGCGATTGTGCTACCAAACGATATCAATAAATCTTTTTTAAAAATAATTCCATTACTTCAATTTTACGCAAAACGTTAATTCCCAGTTTGGAACTATTTTGAAATGGCTTCCAAAGCCATCAAATTTCTTGTTCCCACGGTGAAACTTACATCCTTATCAGTTGCAAGTAATTGAATTACCACATATTTTCCATTGGAAGTAGGAACTTAATTAATCAATTTATTAGCTTCATTAGGAAACATAACGAAAAGAAAAGAAATATATATATGGGACTAAAAACTGAAATTTTATTTTTTAGCACTCAAACCTGAATGGCTCCTGGTGACAATTCCGTTTCCGGTGGTCTATCAAGCCAGGTTACTAAGTTTTTAATTCTTGAAAGATTACTAGCAGTTTTGAATTGGTAATAGTTTTACAGCTCAGTAAATTTTCCACCATTCTTTGCAATAGTACCATAGCATCATTTGACGGATCACCAAGAGTTGGCGGAACTGAAACTCAGCTACAGGACTGATGAAAACCAGAGGAAACGTGACCTATTGTTTCACAAATTTGCAAAGGTCAACAGACAGACTGGACATCAACAGTGTTTTGTCTGTTGAATTGCGGGCAACAGATATCCAGCCGTTTTTTATACTGCTTACTG
Source organism: Dendrophyllia cribrosa (assembly GCA_024195265.1). Lineage (NCBI taxonomy): Eukaryota > Metazoa > Cnidaria > Anthozoa > Scleractinia > Dendrophylliidae > Dendrophyllia > Dendrophyllia cribrosa. The sequence continues at coordinate 18,696,085 of JAJLRJ010000001.1, forward strand.
TTAAGACAGAATATTATGGGACTCATTTATGTATGGAAAGTTTGAAACAATTTCTATGAAACAGAAGTCAAATTCAAGGAAGTCCTTAACATCCTTTTCGTCAACGCGGACAATCTTGTTTCGAATACTACGTGTTCAGCTGCTGTCACGCAATCATCTTGCGCAACGTTTCTTTGCTCTTTTTGCTTGAAGTTAGTTTTTTTTATACAAGGAATCCTAATTGGAACCATAGCTATTAGCTGTACACACATTTTGGACACGCTAAAATGGCAAAATCCGAATAATTCGATCGACAGCATCAAGAAAGTCACGGTGACTGTAATTAACCCTGGTGAGCCAAAATCCACGGAAGCGGTAAAAACAGCGAACTGATAAGAGTTTCGAATTCAGTGTACCAATTTCAACTCTGGCTTAAGATATCTTCCTATGTATGGTGAGTAACATGCAAGTTGTTTTATTTTTATATTTTCCCGGACCCCTGAGAAACGGGCTTTTTAAAATGGGTAGTTATCCGAGTTTTGAAAATGTCGCGAAGTGTGTATTCTTTCTTTGCCCACAAAACGTGTCGGAGGTACAGTGAACATTGCTTGACATACCCATTGAAATTGCCAAAGGGCATGTGTTATATTGATGTGAAATTGTATCTATTGCTTGAATATATCGAGAGATACAGACCGCTAAAGTTGACCTAAAATCACAGTTTCACTATGCTGCTGAGGGCATTCTTTTGAGGGGGTGGTCTGTTCTCGAAAACAACAAAGTCAATCAACAAATGAATGTTACCATGACAACTAGTAGGGTAAGTCCTACATCCAACATAAATACGGCGAAGATCGGCCGACCCCCTTCTTCCGACCTCTGCCTGGTTTTCTCAGACATACACTCTTAAATTCAATCAATCATGTCATACGTGGTGGGCAACTTATAAATGCTGTGTTCCACATTGAAACTCTTCAAAATCTAGAGGAGAGCAGTCACTGAAGTTAGTTTCCTAGAACAAGGATTGAATCTTTCAAGATGACTTCCAATAATGTATTGATGTTTTGCGCTTTGTTATCTCTGTGGAATATCGCAGGTTAGTTGGTCGGCTTAAAACAAAAGCAAATATGCCAACCTTTTCCTATTGCTTAAGTGTCGTACGCTTCCAAAGGGAGTATTATCATTGCTTATTGTTGATCATCATTTCGTTTGAACACAAAGAATCTCAACTTACTAACTCCAAAGATACTAACCTTTTCCTATTGCTTGAGTGTCGTACGCTTCCAAAGGGAGTGTTATATTGCTTATTGTTGATCACCATTTCGTTTGAACACAAAGAATCTCAACTTGCTAACTCCAAATGCAGTTTTTATGTTGTGTGAGGACTTTTGTGTTGAAAGTAAGTTTTCCATAAACAACAAAAACTCTCAATGTAGTTTGCTAAGACGACGCCAAAAGATCGCATTTTAAATCAAGCAAGGTTGTGTGTATAGAGGTTTTCTTTACTACATTTCTTATCTTTATTTGCCCAAACTTAAGTACAATAGTATTGTTACAGTTTTGTACATATCACTAGCTTAGCGGTATTGATTGGGAAGTCTCATATTGATTTTAGTTTCTAGTCTTATCTGGGAGACCCCTTTACACATTAAAACAGAACTCTGGCGATGCCTGTGATTACAATGTTTAACAGATTCTGGTATTCACCAGATTTTTAAACCGAACAATACCCAATAAGAAAAAAACCGAATGTTAAAAAAGAACTTTGAAAAGTAATAAAATGTGAATATCTTTGTTTGATACAGTATGAATTATACATTTTCTTTAACCTTTCGTTTAAAAGTTGATGTACAATATAATGAATGTTTTTCATTTCGCACGATAAACTACTATATACAACTACTCCTTTAATAACCAATGCTAACTTTCCGGTTATTACCTTTGTTTTGAACATAGCATATGTAGTTTTTTTGGTTGATTGCGTATTACAGGGACCGCGGAGGGGGAGGGGCCGGTAGGGCGGCGGCACCTCCACTTTTTTGCGCCCCCGCCCCCACTTTTTTTCGATTTTTAATATTTTCAATTGTCAGCCCTCACCTCACCTTCACCTTGCTCCGCGGTCCCTGTATTATAATTATGTATTTCTTCGTTCGTCCTGAAAAGATTCCTAAGAGAAGTTAAGACTTTTTTATTTTCGCTTCAACAGATGCCAACACCCAAGAGTCATTTGAGATTAGAGTGTTTGATCGTGACGTGCAAATGTCAGATGATGAAATGATGAAAATGCTACAAGAAGCAGACCTCGAGAGTCATGGTTACAAGAAAGAAACAATCAGGCAATCGGTTGGCAGTGATTCCAAAAATGGTGAACCTGTCTACAGGAAACGTGTTCAATTTTACAAGACGATCGAGTGTTCAAGGCTGAGGGAGATTGACCAGGAACTGAACAGGTTGATCCCAGGTAGAAAATTATAGATAATGGTTCATTGGAGAATGTAGACTAGTGCAAATTTATCGTCCCAGTTATAGCGTCTCTAAATTGATGTTGTGCTCATATTGTTCTCCTTGGCCGTTGCATCTCACCCTAATTTCTAATTCCAACTATAAATGATCAAAGAAAAATTAAAATAAATCCTTCCTAAACATCTCCCTTCCTTCGCTCTCAAGTGTTACATTGATTAAATACAGTTGGCGTTATTGATTTGTTGCAAGAGAGCATGCTCTCTTGTTTGTTGAGAACAGTCGCGCGAGTTCTTTAACCAATCACAAAGCGCTGTGACGCAAAACCAACGTAAACGCGAAATACTTTCGACACTCAATTCAAACCGATTTTATTTTTAATAATCTGATGCATAAAATAATCAAATGGACAAAACTGTCTTTTTCTCAGATAAATTGTACATTATTATAACACAGTGTGCCTAAAATCAACGTTTGAAAATATTTTATGAAGGAATAGGACTCAAATATCAATAAATAGAATGTCAATAAGCCTCATTAGCCTTGTTCCCAGAATTCCATTGTGTCGAATGGTTTAGCTTTATGTATTTTTCCCGACAACATTTCTGCAATTAAGTGCATTCAAAACACGCAAAACTACAAACTAAAATTACCTCAAGGGAAATTTACATGTCACTTTCGTTTGATCTACTTAGGGATTTTTGGAATCGGCGTTGTTAGCAGGATCAACAAAGATATCCAGACCAAACATTTGGATGGCTTGACAAAATGTGAAGCGGGTTTGGAGGTGCACTTCAAGGAAGGACGAAGCTGTAGTGAATCCACCAGGGTCAGCAAACGTCGAAAGAGAGCTCCTTGTAATCGGTGTCTCTTTTGCTGGGGCTCCAAGTTATCCTAAAACTGTTCTAAGCGCGCTTTTGATAAATACAGCTTTATAAGTTAATTAAAAAAAAAATAAATAAATGAAGCAACAACTCAATGTTCCATTTTTTTAGGTTGTGGATGCCTGTTAACCAAAATCTGAGCGGATTATCAGTTCTCTGGAAAATAAAATAGACTATTTCTCTTTGAACTCCAATTCAGTCCAAGAGTTTGTTTAACCCTGATTTTCACTAGCGATATAAGCATAAGCTTATGCGGAAGCATAGTAGTGCTTATGTCCATAAAGATCAATCTTATGCTTTTGGCAATGTTCGTTTTCACTTGATCATGGCAAATTCTTTTGCTTTCGTTTATGCTTATGCTTATATCGCTTGTGAAAATCAGCTTAAACAAATTCTTGGACTGAATTGGAGTTTAATGGGAAATAGTCTATTTTATTTTCGAGAGAACTGATAATCCGCTCAGGTTTTGGTTAAAAAACTGATCCACAGATATGTTTAGTCAGTTTTATCCGCTTGTAAAGACTATATAGATTAGTGTGACTAGTTTGTTTTCCTTTCTGTTTATTGATACTAATTATTCACGAAAGTTGTGATTATGTTTGGCGATCAGCTTTCTTTAAAAACTTTATTGAAGGTATGATACTGCCATCCCAATAAGATGGCCGATGTAAGCTCCTTCAGGATAGTGAAACATTGCTTTTATTTTTCACCGTGACTTGGTTTTACCCTTGGCAATTGGGCGTAATATCGTACCGGGTTTTATATCTTGTCTGAACATCACCTTTCTGTGGCAGAAAACGAAAGCCTCGTTCCGCACGTCAATTGTTGGATATCTGATGAATGTCACAAAACAAAATGACAAAATGACAAATTTGGAATGATAAAATAAGAACTTTCCAAAAAAATGTCGTTTAACTTTAAAAATTGTTTAAGTATGTTTCTAAGAATGCATAAGCAGAACTCAGAGATTCACAACAGGAAATGTATTTTAATCTTTTAGTTAATGTGTCGCTTCAATTTTTTTAATCAATTAAACGTTAAATTTAATACAAAAATGAAAGTTGTAATAAAATAACAAGAAAAGCCGCAATAAAATGCTATTTTGGCTCTTGAATGTCGTTTTATGATAAATATAGACTGCTAGCAGGCCCTCTCGGGATAGATGAGCGAGCTAATCACATGATCGGCGATCGACCAAGCGAACGCAATTATAACAAGTGAGTCACGCTCGTAAAGTTTGTTTTCGTGACTAGCTTTCCCGCTCGATTGACTCCAAAGGGCTAGGGGTAGTCAGCAGACAATGATAAATATGTCACGACGTCTCGTAAACTAATAAATAAATAAATCCCTCGCCAGTCAATCCATGAATTTTTGTTAATATTTTATTCCGGTTATCGTTGCGTGCAACCCCGAAATGCAACACTACATTTTGAAGAACGAATTGGCTGTTATTTATTAAATGGCAACAACAACGACAACATTCAGTGTTAAGTGGACATCATTTAGTGATCGGTATCGGGGAAAAACCCTACCGTTCTTAAGCCAGGTGATTTTGCATGGTAAAACGTTCAATCAGGAAATACGGCACGAGCGTAAGCAGACTGCAATGGCTTTGTGTGGGTGTTCCCCTGTAAAACCTGCAGTCTTACCAGCTCCCGGGGTGGCACTCCCCCAAAATACCTATACGGGTATGTGCCGCCCAACGGGGTCGTGATTTTAGGACTCCTGATCTAGAACGGGGTATCCATTTTAGAGACGTTTCCTAGAACGGGGTATAATATTTCGAACGCACGAAAGCTTCAGATTATCAGCAGCCATTTTTTCTAGAATGGGGTATTAAAAATTGACCTATTTCTAGAACGGGATATCATTTTGAGCGCAAATTCTTTCTAAAACGGGGTCCAAATTTGGAGACCAGGGCGGCACATACCCACCCAAAATATACCCAAGTACCCCCCCCCCCCCCCCCCCCCCCCCCCCCCCACCCCCGGGTACCAGCACCAAACCCACCGGAGGTTTTGGGGACTGCAAAAATATTTTCAAATTCCGTCTGTAAAATATTAAAGTAGAAAAGCATTGTGATTAATAAACAACAGCCAATTTGTACTTCAAAATGTCTGAAATGTAGTGTTAGACGTAACGATTACAGAAATAGGCGTTACTGTGTAGCACTTTTTAAATTTTGTCGTTGTGGTTGTGATTAAAATCACAACCACAACGACAAAATTTATGTTCAGTATTCAGTCACAGTATGCGGCACTGCTTTGTACTATACTTTCTTTCGGATGATATGGTTGGCTAGTCATTCAAATGTCGTATCATTTATTTCATGGTGTCACAGCTTTTGAATAGTACATTAGTTTCTATTGGCTCGTAGTCATTTTTTGGCTAGAAAAGGTCAAGAACACTGTTCAAAGTTAAAATTTACATAGATTTTTTTTAATACTTCACATTAATTGTTACAGTGACAGTTCAGTGAATGTGACAGTTCAATACTTTCTATATATCGGGTCAGTCATTTCACTCAGTTATTTTTACAGTTGCTTTTCGTTGATTTATTTTAGATTAAGAAATTTACAATTTTATAAAGGTTAACATCTGTGACATGATTGGTCGTTAACTTCAGTTGTTTTCGTGTTTTGTTGCAGCCCGTTTCAGTTTTTCTTCTGGTAGAAGGATCACGGTTCATACACAAAGATGTGATGAAGGAATAGCTCTTAAGTGGTTCCTCTTATCCAACAGAAAACAAATTTAAAAATACAAAACTGAATGCAAGGCTGGCACTACGGCAAAGGGCATATTTATTAATGGCCAATATTTCGACTAATAGTATTAGTCGTCCTCAGGGCCAGGGCTGTACTGAAAGAAAATATTGTAACGGCTCCTAAAATTTGAAAATTACATGGTTATAAATGATTGGCTAATACATGACATGTAGACAGCGCACTTGTAAACATAAGATAAAAATAATATATGACATATATAGTGTATGATACAAATGAGTTCAGCGTTCGTTCCTTCGGTTAATGCCTTCTGGTGACAAAGTGTTCCCTCTATGAATTAAAAAGGCCTCGCGTGCTTTTCGACGGGAAGCATTGATGATAGGCTGCAGTTCAAGGGGGATGAGTCTCATGTCTGCGGAAGAGTGGCCTGATAAGTTGAAATGTGTAGGGACCGCTGCTGTGGAGTTGGCGTGATGTGGGTTGTTTCGGTCCTTGTCTGTGTTCTGTGAAGCGTTCACGAATCGTGCGTTTGGTTTCCCCTATATACTGTTTTTTACGTTTTTTACATTCTATCATATATGTGAGGTTACTAGAATTACAGGTTAAATGTTGTTTTATTTGTCTAATTTCCCCGTGTTGCTAAAAGTATACGAAGTTCTACCACTGTCAATGTAAGGGAAGGTGAGACATCCATGAGTGGAGTTGCAGCGGAAAGTGCCAGAGGTGGGCTTTGGTGTCGTGTTAGTGTTTTTTAGTTTAGCTCTAACCAAAAGGTCGCGAAGGTTTGGTGAACGACGGTAAGCGATGAAAGAAACATCTTTGAATATTTTTTGCAGGTGATTTGTGGAATGGAGAATAGGTTGTTTCTTGTGAAGTATTTCTTGAATATTAGGTAGTGCTGGGTTATAGGTGATGGTGAACGGGACTGGTGATTTATCTTTATCCCGAATATGTTCCAGTAATGTCTCACTTCTGGGTATTTGTTTGGCTCTTGAGATTTGCTCTCTCACAAAACGTTCTTTATAACCTCTTGTTATTAAATATGATAGTAATTCTGCTGACCGACGCTCGAAGAATTCGTCTTTGGAACAAATCCGGCGTAAACGGAGGGCGAGGCTGTAGGGGATGGCTCTTTTTGTATGATAAGGATGACTTGAGGAGTGGAGTAATTTCTGGTGTTTATCTGTAGGCTTGCAAAAGAGGTCGGTTTCAATTTTTCCATTTTCGAGTAGAACATTGACATCCAGGAAAGGAATTGAAGATGTGGACCTTTCACTAGTGAATTTGATAGTAGGATGGATGTTGTTGAGGTATGTGATGAAGTTGTCTAGTTTTTCTTCTCCGTGTGTCCATACCATTAGAATGTCATCTATGTATCTGAGCCAGAGAAAGGGTTGGTCAGCGTAATCTTTCAGTGCTTTCCTTTTGAATTCCCCCATAAAAAGGTTAGCGTAAACAGGTGCCATTCTAGTCCCCATTGCCGTACCATGTTGTTGTATAAAATGTTCGTCATTGAAAACAAAGTTGGTCATAGTCAGAATCATTCTTAGAAGATCACAGATAGATTCAGAGGGGACGGTTTTGTCAGTTCGTTGGCTAAGAGCTATTCTACATGCGTCGATTCCTTCGTTTGAAGGGATGTTCGTGTATAACAAACAACAACAACAACAACAAAAATCTTTATTAGTTAGTTATTATAGAGTTTATAATACTGGCCTGCAGGTAGCAAAAGCTAATCTAGGCAGGCCAGTGAAATTAATTACATGATTAGAAATCGCTACACACACTAATTTGTTAAAATAAAAAGAAAGATCAAACAATAGAAAAAAATAAGAAACAAAAAGGAAAAAACAAGTGATCAAAATAAAAGAAAGAGAATGGTGAAAATATTAATTAATTACTTTTTGTGTGTATAGAGAAGAGACGTCAAGGGTGACAAGCATGGCATTGCTAGGGAGGACATTGATTTCTTTAAGTTTGTTCAGCAGGTGGGTGGTGTTCTTTACATAAGATGAGAGTGTCTGCACCAGAGGATTAAGATGAAAACTGACGAACTCTGATATTTTTTCAGTAGGATGTCCATTTGCTGAGACAATAGGTCGACCTGGGTTTCCAGCTTTGTGAATTTTAGGCAGGATATAAAAGCGACCAGCTTTTGGATCTTGCGGGGTTAAATAGTGGTGGGTTTCCTTGTCTATAATGCCCTCAGATAAAAGCCTTTTGAGGTATATAGAAACGGACTCTTGTTAATGCTTTCGGTGGAATCTGCAGTGACCTTCTTATAGAACTGTTGGTTGTTTAATTGTCTGTAGCATTCGTTTAGATAGTCTTGTCTGTTCATCACCACAGTACCAGATCCTTTGTCTGCAGGTTTGATGATGATGTTTGTCCGTCGTTGTAGTTTTTTTTAGGGCGATTCGCTCTCTGCGGGTTAAGTTGTCACGGACACGTGTGGGTTTGGCGTTCATTATGTCACTATCTAGGGTATCGATATAGATGTCGAGAATTGGATCACGGTTTGATGGAGGACACCAAGTACTTTTAAGGCGGAAGGGGTTACAGTGTAGGTGTTAATGCACATGTCCTGTCTTCGCTGTAGAAGTACTCTTTCAATCGTAAACGTCTAGAGAAATCATAAATGTCAGCTTTAACTTGAGCCCAGTCGATGTGTCTGGGAGTTGGACAAAAGGTTAAACCTCTTGATAAGAGAAGTATTTCATCATCAGTCATTGTGACGTTTGAAAGATTGATCACCTGACGGTGGTTATGTCAAAAAGAATAGGTGTTTTCTTTATAGAAAACGAATTAGATGAGCGAACTCGACGGTTTTTTCTACGTTTGTTTCTAGTGTTATCTCCTTGGTTGTTTTGTGTTGCTGAGTTTGTAGGAAACTGTTGATTTTCTAGCGGTCGTAGGTTGGGATTATGACAATCAGCTTGATTTGTTCGTTCAGTATTAGTGTCAGTGTCTTGTTGATAAGGTATTGTTTCGATATAAAAGGGAAAATCAGTGGGATAATGTACTATTGCGTTGTGGGCGTTTGACGTGGAGTCTCTTTCTATTTTGGTCAGGTACTTGTTGACCTGGAGTTTGGACTGTAAATAAGATATAATCTCAGAAACAAAGTTCATAAGACAGTTAAACGTTTCATGTTCGCAAAGGCCAAGTAACTGAGAGTGTAGGTCAGCTTTAGTTTTGTTTAGGCTTGTGAGTTTCTTTATACACTTCCTCTAAAAGGCGCAGTTGGAGAAAACCAAGTTGATCGATGTTATAATTCCACTTTAAGTAAAAATCTTCACTGATAGGTTTAATAACGGGATGTAGCTTGGGCTTTAGTCCTTTAGGGATAAGTTTCTTTTGCAGATAAAATTGGTAAGTTTTAAGATGAAATTCATGTCGCGTGACTTTAGTAGCAGTACGTTCTCGATTAAATCTTTGTTTTACCATCGGTGTAAGAGAAGAAAAATCCTTGATTAAGGAAAACGTAGGACCAGGGTTCGGATTAATATCCATGGCAAGTAGGAGAAGCTGATAAGGGATAAGTGTGACCTATGTGCTCTGTAACACTTCAGCTGAAGACTCGACCCGAGGTATAAAGCCATGGAATTGGAAGGTATCGTGATTCTCAGCAAGAATGGACTTGTGATATGCCAATAGTTGTTCACAGGAGGGAGACTCGTGGAAATGTGAGGCCAATATAATGTTTGTGAAAAAAAAAAAACCAAAACGGACATAAGTAGAATGAATGATATAGGATAATGGCCATCCTTGGTGATGTGTAGCGAGAAGCGAGTGACGTTACCGTTGGAAACTCGTCGGTAACTTTGATTAGTGAAGTAGAAGGAGCCGATGATTTTCCTCCAAGCACTGGTATCAATGCCCATAATGTAGTCAGATGTTTAATTGAGCGGATCCAGACAAGTCAGACAAGGGACCGGTGGACGCTTGTAGAAGCAAATAGAAAAACCTTTGAATGCAGAAGTCCACACGACGCAGAAATTAAACTTGCTGGTAGTTGCCGGATCTTCCTTGTGAAAGATCTCGTGCCAGGCGTCACTTGAATGTGAAAATACAAAACTGAATGCAAGGCTGGCACTACGGCAAAGGGCAGATTTATTAATGGCCAATATTTCGACTAATAGTATTAGTCTTCCTCAGGGCCAGGGCTGTACTGAAAGAAAATATTGTAACGGCTCCTAAAATTTGAAAATTACATGGTTATAAATGATTGGCTAATACATGACATGTAGACAGCGCACTTGTAAACATAAGATAAAAATAATATATGACATATATAGTGTATGATACAAAATGAGTTCAGCGTTCGTTCCTTCGGTTAATGCCTTCTGGTGACAAAGTGTTCCCTCTATGAATTAAAAAGGCCTCGCGTGCTTTTCGACGGGAAGCATTGATGGTAGGCTGCAGTTCAAGTGGGATGAGTCTCATGTCTGCGGAAGAGTGGCCTGGTAAGTTGAAATGTGTAGGGACCGCTGCTGTGGAGTTGGCGTGATGTGGGTTGTTTGTTCCTTGTCTGTTTCTGTGAAGCGTTCACGAATCGTGCGTTTGGTTTCCCCTATATACTGTTTTTTTACATTTTTTACATTCTATCATATATGTGAGGTTACTAGAATGACAGGTTAATTGTTGTTTTATTTGTCTAATTTCCCCGGTGTTAATTGCTAAAAGTATACGAAGTTCTACCATTGTCAATGTAAAGGCAGGTGAGAACAAATTTAGCTTCCTGTGACTCTTAAACACGTTTTTAAAATTGTTATGAGCACGTTTTGATCAGCATGCTTTGCGATGCGAATGAGGTTGATCTTGCGTTGAGACCAGGGGAGGGCGGGATGGAATATTCAGTTATAATAGTGCGAATGACAATGCAGAGGGTTTTAACCTTTTGTTAAAACAAAGGCTTCGTCCCTTAACCTGCTAAACTCATATTATTAACAGAAGTCCAGAAAACATTAAACGTGCTTCGGTCTATTATCACCATCATTGCCGGGCCTTTCGTTACGCAGTCCGTTGGGAGTCGAATGGATTGTGTGACGAGCACTAAGGTGCAGTGAAGTCTAATACATGTATGTCTCTATCGGCTTGATACATCAAATGAACACTGCTAATCTAATATAAAGTCGCTAAAGCGTCAAGGTCTGTTAATCTCCAGAGGTTGGCCTTTCGGTAAAAAAATGTAGTCAAGCGCTGTTTAGGTCAAAGTCCTTGTAACCTTATGTTTCCCTTTCAAGCGCTTGGAGCGTCAAAACTGATTTAACTGACGAATGTCTAAACTCACTGGCATCACTAAAGCCTAGTTTTCACAAGCGACACAAGTGTAAGCATAAGAATAAGCGGAAACATAACAGTGTTTATGTCCAGTGAAAACGGGTCGCATGACACATAAGCATGAGAATCAATCTTATGATTCTGTCATTGTTCGTTTTCACCGTGACGCAAATTCGTATGCTTCCGCTTATGCTTATGTTTATATCGTTAGTGAAAGCCAGGCTTATGATTATGATTCCCAACAAAAATAAACCGCAAACAAGAAAGGATTTACTCAAAACTAACTTGGCCTTCGAAATAGCAAATATTTTGTAGGCAAAGTTGGCTATTCTATCTTTTTTAACCAGCGTTTTGTGGATTTAAAGCTTTGAACACCGTGAAAACAATGCCGCATTTTTACCTGTGTGTCACTTTTGTTTGGCGCTGTAAAATTTCGTAGTTTGAATAGTTTTAGTTGCCCCCCCCCCCCCCCCAAGAAACTTGCATTTATTCGAGGAAGAAACCTTGCTCTTTCGCTGAATAGGACGTGTACCATGTTGCGACTTAGGCCTCTTAATTCCGTCATTAATTCTTTTTCTCGCCAAAATCGTTAAAATAAAGAAAAAGTCAAACTTCTGACAATTATTATTTTCGCGGTCGACTTGAACAAATAAACCATCAAACACTGAATTAATAAATGTATGCTCCTTTTTGTGAGTTGTTCACAGGTTGAGTGTACGTCTTCATTTATTTTTAGGTGATATTATTTAGGTGTGGAGCCCGTAAAAAAATCATCGCGAGAGATGCCGAACCGCTTAACCGAGTTTTTCACCGTTCGCGTAAAATAAACATGTAATCTAACTAAACGTTATTTTTCTAGAAATAGTTTATCTAAAGCTATATTCTGAAAAAGTTTGGGGATTTTCGCCGGGAACTCACACAAAGCACGTCGCCGTCCGCACGCCGCGCTCGTGCCTGCCGTTATTTGCTGATTGAAAATTCTATCAGCGAAATCGGCTTAAGAATGGTGGTGTTTTTTATGTGTCTGCTTTTCAGATTTGTGTGGCTAATTACTTTGTTTTCTTGGAGGCTTTAATCGTAAATTTACGGGATTTTTTAGGGTTCGGACCTTCCCTGATACCCGCCACTAAATATGGTAATCCGCGTAGGCTGAATCTTGTCGTTGTTGTTACCTATTCGTACTTCAAAACGGTTGTGTTGCATTCAACGATAACAGAAATATCATAACAAAAATACAGCGATTGACGCCGTGGGGACTTATGTATTAGTTAACGGGACATCGTGACATATTTATCACTGACTGCTAGCTGTTCGTTTACAGTCAATCCAGCGTGCAAGCTACTAAAAAACAAGCTGGGCGAGACGACTCTGCTTACATTAGTTTCCCTCTTTCGGTCGATCGCCGACCACGTGATTTGCTCGCCTGCTTAACTGTCCCAAGAGGAACTGCTAGCAAACTATATTTATCATAAAACAACATTTAAGAGCCAAAATAGCATTTCATTGCAGCTTTGTATGTTTAATTGTTATTCGTTTAATTTAATACAAAATGAAGCAACAAAGACTGGAAAAGCATTCAGTAAAATATTAAAATACATTTGATGTTGTGAATCTCTGAGTTCTGCTTAAAGGTATTCTTAGAAACATACTTATACAATAGGCCTTACCTATGATGACGTCACCAGCCCAAAATTCACCATCAAGCCTCGTTTGTAGGAAATTCCTTGCAAACCTTTGACAAGTTCACGTTGTTTTTGAGTGGGTATTCTTTTCAACTTTGCTCCTTTGAGAATACATTGATGAGATTGTCACAGGTTTCCACTTCGAAAGCGAGGCTTGGAGGTGAAATTAGCTAGTCTGACGTAAACATGCATAAGGGTTATTCTTAAAATAAAACGCCAATTTTTTTGGAAAGTTTTTATTTTGTCATTCCAAATTCGTCATTCTGTAATTTTGTTTTGTGACATTCATCAGATATCCAACAATTGACGTACGGAACGAGACTTTCGTATACTGCCACAGATCTAGAAATGTGGTGTTCGGACAAAGCATGGTGTCGGGGGAGGAGACAAGTATAAAACCCGATACATTATTACGCCCAATTGACCACGGTAAAGGCAAATCACAGTGCTGTTAAAGTTAAAAGCAATGTTTGACTATCCTGAGGGAGCTTACATCGGCTATCTTAAGTTTATTGGGTAAAAACAAATAATACTGATTGGGATAACAGTATCATACCTTCAATATTGTTTTTAAAGAAAGCTGACAACCAAACATAATCACAACTTTCGTCAATAATTAGTATCAATAAACAATAACGAAAACAAATAAGTCAAACTAAACTATAGTCTTTAGAGTATAAGCTTGGTTGTCACTAGCGACATTTGCATCAAGTGAAAAGGAACATTGGCAAAAGCATAAGATTGATGTTTATGGACATAGCACTGGACATAAGCACTATTATGCTTATATCGCTAGTAAAAATCAGGGTTAAATAAACGCTTGGACTGAATTGGAGTTCCAGGGGAAATAGTCTATTTTAATTTCGAGAGAACTGATAATCCGCTCAGGTTTTGGTTAACAGGCATCAACAACCTAAAAAAAATTAGTTGTTGCTTCATTTAATTTTCTTTTAATTTAACTTATAAAGCTGTATTTATCAAAAGCGCGCTTAGAATAGTTTTAGGATAACTTGGAGCCCCAGCAAATGGGACACCAACTACAAGGAGCAGCTCTCTTTCGACGTTTGCTGACCCTGGTGGATTCACCACAGCTTTTTCCTTCCTTAAAGTGCACCTCCAAACCCGCTTCACATTTTGTCAAGCCATCCAAATGTTTGGTCTGGATCTCTTTGTTGATCCTGCTAACAACGCCGATTCCAAAAATCCCTAAGTAGATCGAAGGAAAGCGACAAATTTAGTCATGTAAATTTCCCTTAAGGTAATTTTAATTTGTAGTTTTGCGTGTTTTGTATACACTTAATTGCAGAAATGCTGTCGGGAAAAAAAGCATAAAGCATAAACCATACGACACAATGAAATTCTGGGAACAGGGCTAATCAAGGCTTGTTAGCATTCCATATATTGACATTTGAATCCTATTCCTTCATAAAATATTTTCAGAGGTTGATTTTGGGCACACTGCGTTATAATAATGTGCAATTCATCCTAAAAACAAACACAGTTTTGTCCATTTGATTATTTTTGGATCAGATTATTAAAAATAAAATCGGTTTGAATTGAGTATCGAAAGTATTCCGCGTTTACTTTGGTTTTGCGTCACAGCGCTTTGTGATTGGTTAAAAAACTCGCGCGACTGTTCTCAACAAATCAATAACGGAAACTGTATTTAACCAGTGACAGAGAGCGAAGGAAGGGAGATGTTTCGGAAGGATTTATTTTCACTTTTCTCGATCAGTTGATCATTTATAGTTCAAATTAGAAATTAGGGTGAGATGTAACGGCCAAGGAGAACAACATGAATACAACATCAATTCAGAGACGCTATAACCAGGGCGATACATTTGCACTAGTCTACATTCTCCAATGAACCATTATCTAGAATTTTCTACCTGGAATCAACCTGTTGAGTTCCTGGTCAATCTCCCTCAGCCTTGAACACTCGATCGTCTTGTAAAATTGAAAACGTTTCGCGTAGACAGGTTCACCATTTTTGGAATCACTGCCAACCAATTGCCTGATTGTTTCTTTCTTGTAACCATGACTCTCGAGGTCTGCCTCTTCTAGCATTTTCATCATTTCATCATCTGAAATTTGCACGTCACGATCAAACACTCTAAGCTCAAATGACTCTTGGGTGTTGGCATCTGTTAAAGTGAAAATTAAAAAGTCTTAACTTCTCTTAGGAATCTTTTCAGGACGAACGAAGAAATACATAATTATAATACGCATTCAACCAAAAAAACTACATATGCTCTGATCATCTTGTATATAATAGTTTATCGTGCGAAATGAAAACAGTCATTGTACATCAACTTTTAAACGCGAGGTTAAAGAAAATGTATAATTGATACTGTATCAAACAAAGATATTCAGCATTTTATTACTTTTCAAAGTTTTCTTTTTTAACATGTACAATCGGTTTTTTTCTTATTGGGTATTGTTCGGTTTAAAAATCTGGTGAATACCAGAATCTGTTAAACATTGTAATCACAGGCATCGCCAGAGTTCTGTTTTAGTGAGAAAAGGGGTCTCCCAGATAAGACTAGAAACTAAAATCTGAGACTTCCCAATCAATATCGCAAAGCTAGTGATATGTACAAAACTGTAACAATACTATTGTACTTAAGTTTGGGCAAATAAAGATAAGAAATGCAGTAAAGAAGACCTCTATACACATTACAACCTTGCTTGATTTAAAAGAAATGTGATCTTTTGGTGTCGTCTTAGCAAACTACATTGAGAGTTTTTGTTGTTTATGGAAAATTTATTTTCAACACGAAAGTCCTCACACAACATAAAAACTGCATTTGGAGTTAGCAAGTTGAGATTCTTTGTGTTCAAACGAAATGATGATCAACAATAAGCAATGATGACACTCCCCTTGGAAGCTTACGACACTCAAGCAATAGGAAAAGGTTGGTATCTATGCTTTTGTTTTAAGCCGACCAACTAACCTGCGATATTCCACAGAGATAACAGAGCGCAAAACATCAGTACAATGTTGGAAGTCATCTTGAAAGATTCAGTCCTTGTTCTAGGCAACTTAACTTCAGTTACTGCTCTTCTTCAGTTTTTAAAAGAGTTTCAATGTGGTCCAAAATTTATAAGGTTAACATCTGTGACATGATTGGTCGTTAACTTCAGTTGTTTTTGTGTTTTGTTACAGCCCGTTTAAGTTTTTCTTCTGGTAGAAGGATCACGGCTGTGAACAAAGATGTGATGAAGGGATCGCTCTAAAGTGGTTCCGCTTATCCAACAGAAAACAAATTTAGCTTCCTGTGACTCTTAAACACGTTTTAAAAATTTTTATGAGCACGTTTTGATCAACGTGCTTTGCGATGCGAATGAGGTTGATCTTGCGTTGAGACCAGTTGAGGTCGGGATGGAATACTCAGTTATAATAGTGCGAATGACAATGCAGAGGGTTTTAACCCTTTGTTAAAACAAAGGCTTCGTCCCTTAACCTGCTAAACTCATATTATTAACAGAAGTCCAGAAAACATTAAACGTGCTTCGGTCTATTATCACCATCATTGCCGGGCCTTTCGTTACGCAGTCCGTTTGGAGTCGAATGGATTGTGTGACGAGCACTAAGGTGCAGTGAAGTCTAGTACATGTATGTCACTATCGGCTTGACACATCAAATGAACACTGCTGATCTAATATAAAGTCGCTAAAGCGTCAAGGTCTGTTAATCTCCAGAGGTTGACCTTTCGGTAAAAAAATGTAGCCCCATTAGCTCAGTCGAGCCTGTTTTTCGTATTCCATTTTCATCTCACCCAATTTTGCGCATCCCCACAGACCTTTTTAATTTATTACAAAATGAAGAAATAAATAATAAAGAATGCTTGTGGTATGTAAAATATAGATAAACACGATCCCCGGGGGAACTCCCATGTAAAAGAGACGGTGGTGATCGGCGTACCTTTCATTGGTTGAAATCTGTGAGTTTCCTACCACTACGGCGTACTAGAGTTATTCTGATGCATTTTAGGATATTAAGTCAGAAAAATAATGACAGGAACAAATTTTTGGAAAGAATTATACCTCTTAAAGGGGGGAAAATGTTACACCTATAAAACGGGTTTCTGGTATCTTTTAGGCAAATGTTTGGACCATCACCCCGTCAGTTTTACATGAGAGTCCCCTAGGAAAACAAGCTTGCAAAACAAACGTGTAGTTGTTGTTATAAAATTCATTATGTAATTCATAACAGTTATGACAAATCAGTAGGTGGTATTTGAGTCACATGTACACCTCTGTAAACCCCAATACAAATCAACTGAGTTGATGAACAGTATCATTAACTTTTCATACAGATCTCTAATAATTGTTTCATTTCATGAGTTTTCGGCGAGCCATTGTAAACGCCCATACAGATCTCCCGCTCATATTTTATCTACTACTTATAAAGCAGTATAACGCATTTATTATCACCTCTAAAGTTATTTTTGTGTTAGTGCCATAGAGTGATTACAGTTAACCCGTGAAATATTTAGTAGAATAGTACGCACTATTAGACAATAATTCCATTGTTTTCTTTTGGTTAATTTGGACTATCACACACTAATTGTTAGATAGTGTTTCACGGGTTAACTGTAATCACTCTAATATATATAATATAATATAAAGTTTGTCTTGTCCTTCGATTTAAAGAAGGTTCAATAAAGCGTTTAAAATAGATTATTATATTAAACAAGGATTAACTTTAAGAATGCATAAATTCCTACATACAAACACGGTCAACACGAAAACAAAATGCACGTCGTAAGAAAACTTCCCGATATTCAGTAATCGGTCACTTGACCGAAGTCATGACTGAATGTATATTTATGTCTGGGATATCAAAGATAAAACCGGCCACAGTTGGAAGCCGCAACGCCAGAACGGAATGCAATCAGTCACATTGTAAATTAACGAATTGCGGTCGCAAGAAATAAATAACGTGTCCGTTGTAACGAGTTGTCCGTATTAAAGACGAGACTGTCTTTCATGTGGTAAACATATCGATTGATCGTGATTGACTTGTTTAAATGCAAATGGTAAGTGATTTTGTAAGGATTGCAACAGTTTGAGGATAGTTAAATTTAAGAAGATTATAATTATCAGTATTTTTTAAATCAGTATATGACAAACAAAAAAGCTTGTACTAGAAACAAATATTTTCTCCAGAAAGCAGGAACAAAATTGGCGGGAAAACGGCGACGTGTCGGTCGGTTTTGCATTTATCAGATGGCTCGTAAAGCCTGCTGGTAATTTGAAAAACGTGCTTTAGAATCAGCGGAAATTCTGAATTATTTACTTTTAGAAAAGAGACATCATAACAAAGATTTTCCTTTTCTAAATTCTTGCATGATCCTGACCATCTGAAAAGGAAGTTATCAAGTGGAAAACTGAGAGAAGTGTTTTCTTGTTACTGAGGATTTTCCCAACCCTCCCCTCAATATAAAATGAAAGTGCAAAGGTTTCGTCCCAAAAGGTGCTACTGACTCGAATGAACAGAAGTCCAGAAAACATTGAACATGCTTTGGTATGTTAATAGCCTCCAACACAGACCCTTTAAGGGGGCTGTTGTCAATTGGGACTTCGTCGTGTTACCGTCCTGATACATGTAGCTTGATAAATGTATAGAGCCGCTCCAAATGTTTTTAAATTTCGAAAATGAAAAGAAACGTCTAAGGAATATTAATAATAATAACAATATATATTTTTTTAATAATAATAATACTTTATTTCTCCTTAATTAAATCATCAACCACTAATTTACAATGTTTACAAAATATTAAAAACCCTAGTTAAAAAAAAAGAAAACTTATTAAGAGAAATATATATATATATACATATTTATATACGAAATAACAATAATAATAATAATAATAATAATAATAATAATGATGATGATGATGTTTAATCGCCACATTTTCGCTTTAAAAATGAATTACAATGTGTCTACAGTATATTAAGAAAATTACAAAAATCATCTTATTGGGACTGGGATTTACAAAATCTTAATTTATAAAAGAAAGATACCGCATTCACCACTTAGCCTAAATCTGATTCGAGTTAGCGCGCTTGTTAACAGAGCGTCATAATTAAGATGAATGTTTCACCACATATTGTCCGCAAAAATGGTGTCTCCGATTTCTCTAATGAGGTTTCGTTTTATTTCTATCCTCTCCTAAAATTTGTCGATCTTAACGCGAACACATCTGTCTATAACAAAAAAATCATAAATTTGAATCGAAGCCGAAAAGTTTCTTTTTTTAGAAATTCGCAAAGACAAGGAGTCATTCTACATTTATGAGGTCGTGGGGATTATCTCGAACGGCGAGCGCGTAAAATCCCGTAAACTAAAGGTTTTCGCGGCCAATCACTTAATATACTAATACCTACAGGCTCTTCACGCAGACTATTCCCCTCTTTCTGAAGATGATTTGGTTGATGTGGACGAAACTCGGTCTCAGGATTAATGTATTTAGTAAACTGTGCAAGCCGTTTTTCAATCCGATCAAGACACCCCTCTGTAACAGACCCAGTGGAATCTTTATCCTCACCGGGTTTTCGGAAAAAACGTCACTGGGTTGGCCAATTTTCCACTGGGTCGGTTTATTTTCGACTGGGTTTTTTAATAGGTTTATTCGATAAACAAAATTGCCAGTTGTCGAAAATGAGGGGTTTTCTATTGTTTTTGCATTATCTCCTTCCCCGAAAGTGGCTGCTCTATAGTGGCTAACCTGAAGGAACTGTCTTAGTCCAGGGAGGAAAGAAGAGTATCGCGAGTATAGTGTAAACTAAATTAGCAAACTTACTGCGAGAGTCAATGTTGGTCACTCACCCTCGTGAGACTTGCACAGGTCGGAAAACGGCCATCAAAATCATCGTAAACAAGCAATGATGTCTTGATATCTGTTCCCTCTGCCTCTTCTTTGCCTACGATCTTGATATACCACGGTTTCTTGTGCCTCATGATCACTTTCTGAAGGTTCACCATCTTCTGTGCCCGCCGTGGATCTTTCCTCGTACATGCCTTTATTTGATTCATCTGATTGTAATGCTCGCTTGGAACGCTTCGCTGTTATATGTTTCTGTTGACATCAAGAATTTAGTTTCCGTCACTGTGACAGCCTCCTCTAAGAACAAGGTCACTGACCATGTCGTTTCCATCCCGAAACACATGCGCATATATACCATGGAAGCATTCTTCCAGTTGGGATCAAGGGAAAAGCAAATGATGTCATCATCTCGTGCAGTTTCAACAAGAAAATCCCCGCGGACTCTGGATCGGGGGCCAAGACTTCGCAGAGATACGTTATGGGTGACTCTTAACAGATTAAAAGGCAACCCGTCAGTTCCACGAAAGGCCACTACCTCTCCCACTTCGAAAGCGTTACTGTTGACATAACTAAAAAACATCATCCTGATCATGCATGGCGGCTACAGCGACAGCGTCTTCTTGTGGAGTCGTTGACGGTGTAAATATGGAATCCTGTATGGCTGTCGCATGTAAGGGACGCCTGGTTGCATGCTGGCCAATGATGGTCGGTGGTGTTCCATACTTCCTCTTTTGGAAATCTCTTAAAGGTTTCATGGGTCGGGACTTGGTAGCCATGTGAATACCCCTAAGCTTCACCTCTTATAACAAAGCTGGGTCAATGTCGTTACCATTTTCCAAGTTCGTCTTTACTTTCCTTAAGTCTTCAGTAGTGAAACAATGTTCATGTCTCTGTTGCAACATTGCCCACATTGCTTCCGAAGAGGTCTCGTTTCCGTCAGGGCCTACAGTAGCATACATGCAAGTGGATGACACCTCATCTCTTGTTCTCCTGACACTGACGTTTTGACACATGGTGCTACCTGAAGTAACAACAGGGATGACGAAGTGGAAAGCCTTAGTGGCCACACGTTTGGAAAACTGCAAAACTGTTGGGTTATTTCCTCGATTCTTCTCAGTGACATGGCCATAGAATCCCTCAATCATGTGCGTGCCAAGAGTCTTAATTTCGCTCAGAAGATTCTCCATTCCGGTGTACTTGAAATAGTCTGACAGATACTGTACACCATTCACAAGAGTTACGTAAAATCCCTCTCGTTTGTTTGTTTGCAAAAATACGCTGGGTATGTAAAAGTGACACCTCACAGCCACTGGGGAAGCATAAAAATAGCCGGGTAAAATCAAAATATTCGCTGAGTACCGAGGAGACTAAATTTCCACTGGGTAGGGGAAAATAATTCACTGGGTCGGATTCTACCGGGTCTGTTACAGAGGAGTGTATCAAGGTAAAACGTTTTTTTTTTGGGCCATACCTTACGCATTTGCACGGCCGCCATGTTTTGAAATCTGCATGTTCATGAAGTTCCAAAAGATAGCCAGCAAAAGTGACGTTGGAGACACAAAACTTCCTCTCTCACAATCACAATCCAATAGGGAGTTTAAGCAACGACGACGACAGGACCAAGGAAACAACAATTGGCACGCCTCTTTGCAGTTGTTCCACTTTGTTTAAGGTATCAGCACCGGCAAAATGTATGCTCTCCAAATGCCTTGCAAAAATTCCTGGTTAAATATCATGCTATAAAATATACAAAACCAAAATTTTGGGTCAATATCTCTAATTAATTTTGTTCAAAAGATATGGGCATTTGAAAAATGGCCTTTTTCACCTTTTCGAGCATTCTAATTGGTTCAATAGAGTCACATGACTGATTGGCGGGAAATTCAAAATGTATTGTCTTTATCAATTTATAGAATTCAACTGGGTACTGCTAGGAACTTCAACCAAAAAGGAATTGAATTAGAGCAGTCACCAAATTTTGGTCAGTCTGACCAAATTTTGAGGAAGATCGACAGCTGTCAATCAGAAAGAAATTTCAAATAAAGAAATCACAAAAACAAGTTTTTCTCCCACAGTTTTTAATATTTTTAAAATCTGTTTTCAGAAATGAGTTTTAAACACCACTTGGCACAAACGTAGTTTCAGCCCCGTAATGTGTGTTAATTTATGCAAATCAATGCAAATAACCACATTCGGTTTATTTCCCGTTAATTTGCATAAATTAACATACTTACGGGGCTAAAACTACGTTTGTGCCAAGTGGTGTTTAAAACTCATTTCTGAAAACAGATTTTAAAAATATTAAAAACTGTGGGAGAAAAACTTGTTTTTGTGATTTCATTATTCGAAATTTCTCTCTGATTGACAGCTGTCGATCTTCCTCAAAATTTGGGCAGACTGAACAAAATTCTGTCAAATGAATTTGATGACTTCTCTAATTTAATTCCTTTTTGGTTGCAGTTTCTAGCATGACCCAGTTGAATTCTATAAAATGATAAAGACAATACATTTTAAATTTCCCGCCAATCAGTCATGTGACCCTATTGAACCAATCAGAATGCTCGAAAAGGTGAAAAAGGTCCATTTTCAAATGCCCATATTTTTTGAACGATTAGAGATATTGACCCAAAACTTTGGATTTGTATATTTTATGGCATGACATTTAACCAGGAATTTTAGCCAGCCATTTGGAGAGCATAACTTTTGCTGGTGATGATACCTAAATTTGTCTTATGTAACTGGGTTATCCAGGAGCTGAATTTGTACGGATGGCTTTTAAGTTCATATAGAGAAAGGAAAATTAACCGTCGTGTGTTCACTTTCTCCACAAAACTTATAATTTTATAATTTGACATTGCTGTTTTGCAGAGAACGGCAAAGAAATGTACCGATTTTGTAAAACGCAACTGCAGAGGCATTGTTTTTGCTCATTAAACTTATTGTTTTGTGCCGTTCTCGCTGCCGTCGCCGTCGTGGTTGCTTAGGTTACCTAAAGATGATGTTACACGGGACGATTCGCAACGTCGATATTTAGCGCAACAAAATTAACGACAGGAATGTTACACGAAACAACTTGATGTTCTTCTAATCCCACTTGAACTCATACGCAGCAACCGTGACGCAGTGAGAAAGGCGAGAGAGGCTCACTCTAGGAATACATAGACGTGACGAAGCTCATTGACATACGACACCTAGTCACCTAGTCTCCTACACCAATAACAATCTATTGTTTTTATTTTCATAATTTCAAACTCTTATTTGTAAAAAAAACTTTTAGTTTTATCTTCATTTTTCTGTTAGCCCCTGAAGAAGGTTTGTTTTCAAACCGAAATATTGAGCAAATTTGTTTTAATATATATATATTGTTTTATACTTTTGTTTACTCCTTCATCGCCTTGCCGTAAGGATCACGGTTTGCCGTTTTCTGATGATCAAAACGTGCTCATAACAATTTGAAAAACGTGTTCAGTGAAGAGTCACAGGAAGCTAAATTTGTTTTCTGTTGGTTAAGAGGAACCACTTAAGAGCGATCCCTTCATCACATCTTTGTGTATGAGCCGTGATCCTTCTACCAGAAGTAAAACTGAAACGGGCTGCAACAAAATACGACCAAATTTGTTTTAATATATATATATATATTGTTTTATTCTTTTGTTTACTCCTTCATCGCCTTGCTGTAAGGATCAGTTTGCCGTTTTCTGATGATCAAAACGTGCTCATAACAATTTGAAAAACGTGTCGAAGAGTCACAGGAAGCTAAATTTGTTTTCTGTTGGTTAAGAGGAACCATTTAAGAGCGATCCCTTCATCACATCTTTGTGTATGAGCCGTGATCCTTCTACCAGAAGTAAAACTGAAACGGGCTGCAACAAAACACGAGCAAATTTGTTTTAATATTTAATATATATATATATATATATATATATATATATATATATATTATGTATACAATGTGCCCTCCCGGTTGTTACCATAATGGCTTTATGGCAACTCCTGAACTTGGGCACAGGATGTACGGTTACACATTGTTGGATTGCATTGTGGAGTCACGAGAGTGCTCAAACTGCGAGCAGTGAGCGAAGCAATATGCCAATAGTGAACACCTCGTACGAGCAAAACGTGCTCATAACAATTTGAAAAACGTGTTGAAGAGTCACAGGAAGCTAAATTTGTTTTCTGTTGGTTAAGAGGAACCATTTAAGAGCGATCCCTTCATCACATCTTTGTGTATGAGCCGTGATCCTTCTACCAGAAGTAAATCTGAAACGGACTGCAACAAAACAAGAAAACAACTGAAGTAATTAAATTCAATCAATCATGTCACACGTGGTGGGCAACTTATAAATGCTGTGTTCCACATTGAAACTCTTCAAAATCTAGAGGAGAGCAGTCACTGAAGTTAGTTTCCTAGAACAAGGATTGAATCTTTCAAGATGACTTCCAATAATGTATTGATGTTTTGCGCTTTGTTATCTCTGTGGAATATCGGGTCTTTCTGCATGTACCGGTACCCATGAACCACTCATTGTCTTCTATTGTTTGTGAGGTATTGTATTTTTGGTCTTGTTTTGCATTTGTATTATTGTCGTTTTTTGTTCCTTTTGTTTTACGTAATATGTGCTCCGGTACATGCAGAAGGAACCGGAATATCGCAGGTTAGTTGGTCGGCTTAAAACAAAAGCAAATATGCCAACCTTTTCCTATTGCTTGAGTGTCGTACCCTTCCAAAGGGAGTGTTATCATTGCTTATTGTTGATCATCATTTCGTTTGAACACAAAGAATCTCAACTTGATAACTCCAAATGCAGTTTTTATGTTGTGTGAGGACTTTTGTGTTGAAAGTAAGTTTTCCATAAACAACAAAAACTCTCAATGTAGTTTGCTAAGACGACGCCAAAAGATCGCATTTCTTTTAAATCAAGCAGGGTTGTGTGTATAGAGGTTTTCTTTACTACATTTCTTATCTTTATTTGCCCAAACTTAAGTACAATAGTATTGTTACAGTTTTGTACATATCACTAGCTTAGCGGTATTGATCGGGAAGTCTCAGATTGATTTTAGTTTCTAGTCTTATCTGGGAGACCCCTTTACTCACTAAAACAAAACTCTGGCGATGCCTGTGATTACAATGTTTAACAGATTCTGGTATTCCCCAGATTTTTAAACCGAACAATACTCAATAAGAAAAAAACCGAATGTTAAAAAAGAAAACTTTGAAAAGTAATAAAATGTGAATATCTTTGTTTGATACAGTATGAATTATACATTTTCTTTAACCTTGCGTTTAAAAGTTGATGTACAATATAATGACTGTTTTTCATTTCTCACGATAAACTACTATATACAACTACTCCTTTAATAATCAATGCTAACTTTCCGGTTATTACCTTTGTTTTGAACATAGCATATGTAGTTTTTTTTTGGTTGATTGCGTATTATAATTATGTATTTCCTCGTTCGTCCTGAAAATATTCCTAAGAGAAGTTAAGACTGTTTAATTTTCACTTTAACAGATGCCAACACCGAAGAGTCATTTGAGCTTAGAGTGTTTGATCGTGACGTGCAAATTTCAGATGATGAAATGATGAAAATGCTACAAGAGGCAGACCTCGAGAGTCATGGTTACAAGAAAGAAACAATCAGGCAATTGGTTGGCAGTGATTCCAAAAATGGTGAACCTGTCTACAGGAAACGTGTTCAATTTTACAAGACGATCGAGTGTTCAAGGCTGAGGGAGATTGACCAGGAACTGAACAGGTTGATTCCAGGTAGAAAATTCTAGATAATGGTTCATTGGAGAATGTAGACTAGTGCAAATTTATCGCCCTGGTTATAGCGTTTCTGAATTGATGTTGTGTTCATGTTGTTCTCCTTGGCCGTTACATCTCACCCTTATTTCTAATTCCAACTATAAATGATCAATAAAAAGTAAAAATAAATCCTTCCTAAACATCTCCCTTCCTTCGCCCTCAAGTGTTACATTGATTAAATACAGTTGGCGTTATTGATTTGTTGAGAACAGTCGCGCGAGTTTTTTAACCAATCACAAAGCGCTGTGACGCAAAACCAAAGTAAACGCGAAATACTTTCGACACTCAATTCAAACCGATTTTATTTTTAATAATCTGATCCATAAAATAATCAAATGGACAAAACTGTCTTTTTCTCGGTTAAATTGTACATTATTATAACACAGTATGCCTAAAATCAACGTTTGAAAATATTTTATGAAGGAATAGGACTCAAATATTAATAAATAGAATGTCAATAAGCCTCATTAGCCTTGTTCCCAGAACTCCATTGTGTCGTATGGTTTATGCTTTATGTTTTTTTTTTCCGACAACTTTTTTGCAATTAAGTGCATTCAAAACACGCAAAACTACAAACTAAAATTACCTCAAAGGAAATTTACATGTCACTTTCGTTTGATCTACTTAGGGATTTTTGGAATCGGCGTTGTTAGCAGGATCAACAAAGAGATCCAGACCAAACATTTGGATGGCTTGACAAAATGTGAAGCGGGTTTGGAGGTGCACTTCAAGGAAGGACGAAGCTGTAGTGAGTCCACCAGGGTCAGCAAACGTCGAAAGAGAGCTCCTTGTAATGGGTGTCTTTTTTGCTGGGGCTCCAAGTTATCCTAAAACTGTTCTAAGCGCGCTTTTGATAAATACAGCTTTATAAGTTAATTTAAAAAATAAATAAATATATAAATGAAGCAACAACTCAGAGTTCCATTTTTTTAGGTTGTGGATGCCTGTTAACCAAAATCTGGGCGGATTATCAGTTATCTCGAAAATAAAATAGACTAATTCTCTTTGAACTCCAATTCAGTCTAAGAGTTTGTTTAACCCTGATTTTCACTAGCGATATAAGCATAAGCTTAAGCGGAAGCATAGTAGTGCTTATGTCCAGTGCTATGTCCATAAACATCAATCTTATGCTTTTGGCAATGTTCGTTTTCACTTGATCATGGCAAATTCTTTTGCTTTCGTTTATGCTTATGCTTATATCGCTAGTGAAGATCAGCTTAAACAAACTCTTGGACTGAATTGGAGTTCAAAGGGAAATAGTCTATTTTAATTTCGAGAGAACTGATAATCCGCTCAGGTTTTGGTTAAAAAACTGATCCACAGATATGTTTAGTCAGTTTTATCCGCCTCTAAAGACTATATAGATTAGTGTGACTAATTTGTTTTCCTTTCTGTTTATTGATACTAATTATTCACGAAAGTTGTGATTATGTTTGGCGATCAGCTTTCTTTAAAAACTTTATTGAAGGTATGATACAATTTAACGTTAAATTTAATACAAAAATGAAAGTTGTAATAAAATAACAAGAAAAGCCGCAATAAAATGCTATTTTGGCTCTTGAATGTCGTTTTGTGATAAATATAGACTGCTAGCAGGCCCTCTCGGGATAGATGAGCGAGCTAATCACATGATCGGCGATCGACCAAGCGAACGCAAGTGAGTCACGGTCTCGCCGAGCTTGTTTTCGTGACTAGCTTTCCCGCTCGATTGAATCCAAAGGGCTAGGGCCTAGGGGCAGTCAGCAGACAATGATAAATATGTCACGACGTCTCGTAAACTAATAAATAAATCCCTCGCCAGTCAATCCATGTATTTTTGTTAATATTTTATTCCGGTTATCGTTACGTGCAACCCCGAAATGCGACACTACATTTTGAAGAACGAATTGGCTGTTATTTATTAAATGGCAACAACAACGACAAGATTCAGTGTTAAGTGGATTACCACATTTAGTGATGGGTATCGGGGAAAAACCCGATCGTTCTTAAGCCAGGTGATTTTGCATGGTAAAACGTGCAATCAGGAAATACGGCACGAGCGTAAGCAGACTGCAATGGCTTTGTGTGGGTGTTCCCCTGTAAAACCTGAAGTCTTACCAGCACCAAACACCGGAGATTTTGGGGACTGCAAAAATATTTTCAAATTCCGTCTGTAAAATATTAAAGTAGAAAAGCATTGTGATTAAGTACTACACAGTAACTCCTATTTCTCCAGGGGTATCCAATCGATAAAATCGATAATCGATGACAATCGATATCAATCGATACCAATCGATATCAATTAATCGATTGATATTGATAATCGATGACCAATCGATGGCGAAGATTCGTGTGGTTATCGATTGGTATCGATTATCAATTCCAATCGATAAATAAATTGTTATCGATTGGTATCGATTGGTTGCAGATTGACGGAACCGTAATCGGCGCGTAAAAACAACAACTTAGTACGTTGTAATTGTGAACAAAGCTCATTTTAATGTTAGCAGGAGAACAACGCTCTCTTCTTTCTCTTCAACGTTAACGCCCAGTCCACAGATTTCCGTTTTTTTTTTAATTTTGATAAATCAAAAGTTTGTTCCATGGCCCAATCTATAGACTTCAAAAAACGGAAAGTGGTTCCATCGTGCCTTCACAGAAAAATTCTGGTAACAGAAGTTGTACTTTGGCAAACAATGAAATTGCCAACAACAGCAGCATGATTTGTTGCAAAATAATGAATAAAGCAGCAATACCTAGTAAACACTTTACCGACGTTCACCTCAAAACGGCAAAGATGATAGCCTTTTACGATGCACCTTATGTTAAGTAAAGCCTCTACCCCAACGTCTTGCGTAGACATAATGTCACGGAAAGGCAATGACGGGCAAGCGGGTAATAGACCATTTTCGTATTCTCGGTATTGAACTGGTACTACAGCTTGCAGTCGAGGCTCATGCGGGGGAATCTTTTCACATGCAAATATTTTTAATGATATTCCCCCGCATTTGCCTCCATTGCAAGCTAGTACCAGTTCAATACCGAGAATACGAAAATGGTCTATTCTAGTACACGTGCAACGGGGTATATTCTTTGCGTTGAGAAGACTGGGTCGGACTTTGCTTTACCAACTTCGTACCCAGGGCTTCCTAAAAATGGCGGATGATCGAACAGGTAGTGTGCGTGACGTCTGTTCGAGATTGCTGAGCCAATCGATAGCAATCGATGAACGGTTTTTGTGTGGTTATCGATTGATCATCGATTGGCCTATACCAATCGATACCAATTAACTAATTTTATCGATTGATATCGATCGATCGATTAGATTTCCGATCATCGATTTCCATCGATTGGATACCCGGGATTTCTGTAATCGTTACGTCTAACACTACATTTCAGGCATTTTGAAGTACAAATTGGCTGTTATTTATTAATCACAACCACAACGACAAAATTCATGTCTGAGCTTAAATGGTTCAGTATTCAGTCACAGTATGCGGCACTGCTTTGTACTATACTTTCTTTCGGATGATATGGTTGGCTAGTCATTCAAATGTCGTATCCATTCATTTCATGGTGTCCAGCTTTTCAATAGTACAATAGTTTCTATTGGCTCGTAGTCATTTTTTGGCTAGAAAAGGTCAAGAACACCGTTCAAAGTTAAAATTTACATAGATTTGTTTTATTACTTCACATCAATTGTTACCGTGACAGTTCAGTGACCGTGACAGTTCAATACTTTGCTATATATCGAGTCAATCATTTCACTCAGTTATTTTTACAGTTGCTTTTCGTTGATTTATTTTAGATTAAGAAATTTACAATTATATAAAAGTTAACATCTGTGACATGATTGGTCGTTAACTTCAGTTGTTTTCGTGTTTTGTTGCAGCCCGTTTCAGTTTTTCTTCTGGTAGAAGGATCACGGCTCATACACAAAGATGCGACGAAGGAATAGCTCTTAAGTGGTTCCTCTTATCCAACAGAAAAGAAATTTAAAAATACAAAACTGAATGCAAGGCTGGCACTACGGCAAAGAGCAGATTTATTAATGGCCAATATTTCGACTAATAGTAAGTCTTCCTCAGGGCCAGGGCTGTACTGAAAGAAAATATTGTAACGGCTCCTAAAATTTGAAAATAACATGGTTATAAATGATTGGCTAATACATAACATGTAGACAGCACACTTGTAAACATAAGATAAAAGTAATATATGACATATATAGTGTATGATACAAAATGAGTTCAGCGTTCGTTCCTTCGGTTAATGCCTTCTGGTGACAAAGTGTTTCCTTCTATGAATTAAAAAGGCCTCGCGTGCTTTTCGACGGGAAGCATTGATGGTAGGCTGCAGTTCAAGCGGGATGAGTCTCACGTCTGCGGAAGAGTGGCCTGGTAAGTTGAAATGTGTAGGGACCGCTGCTGTGGAGTTGGCGTGATGTGGGTTGTTTGTTCCTTAAATTAATTGTCTGTGTTCTGTGAAGCGTTCACGAATCGTGCGTTTGGTTTCCCCTATATACTGTTTTTTACATTTTTTACATTCTATCATATATGTGAGGTTACTAGAATTACAGGTTAAATGTTGTTTTATTTGTCTAATTTCCCCGGTGTTGCTAAAAGTATACGAAGTTCTACCATTGTCAATGTAAAGGAAGGTGAGACATCCATGAGTGGAGTTGTAGCGGAAAGTGCCAGAGGTGGGCTTTGGTGTCGTGTTAGTGTTTTTTAGTTTAGCTCTAACCAAAAGGTCGCGAAGGTTTGGTGAACGACGGTAAGCGATGAAAGGAACATCTTTGAATATTTTTTGCAGGTGATTTGTGGAATGGAGAATAGGTTGTTTCTTGTGAAGTATTTCTTGAATATTAGGTAGTGCTGGGTTATAGGTGATGGCGGAACGGGACTGGTGATTTATCTTTATCCCGATTATGTTCCAGTAATGTCTCACTTCTGGGTATTTGTTTGGCTCTTGAGATTTGCTCTCTCACAAAACGTTCTTTATAACCTCTTTTTGTTAAATATGATAGTAATTCTGCTGACCGACGTTCGAAGAATTCGTCGTTGGAACAAATCTGGCGTAAACGGAGGGCGAGGCTGTAGGGGATGGATCTTTTTGTATGATAAGGATGACTTGAGGAGTGGAGTAAGTACTGGTGTTTATTTGTAGGCTTGCAAAAGAGGTCGGTTTCAATTTTTCCATTTTCGAGTAGAACATTGACATCCAGGAAAGGAATTGAAGATGTGGACCGTTCACTAGTGAATTTGATAGTAGGATGGATGTTGCTGAGGTATGTGATGAAGTTGTCTAGTTTTTCTTCTCCGTGTGTCCATACCATTAGAATGTCATCTATGTATCTGAGCCAGAGAAAGGGTTGGTCAGCGTAATCTTTCAGTGCTTTCCTTTTGAATTCCCCCATAAAAAGGTTAGCGTAAGCAGGTGCCATTCTAGTCCCCATTGCCGTACCATGTTGTTGTATAAAATGTTGGTCATTGAAAACAAAGTTGTTCAAAGTCAGAATCATTCTTAGAAGATCAGAGATAGATTCAGAGGGGACGGTTTTGTCAGTTCGTTGGCTAAGAGCAGGAGGGAGGGGGCGTCTCTAGGCAAAACATTGGTCGAGTCATCACTGCCAGTGTGACGTCACGTCATAGATCAGTGATTTTCAAAATGGCGGGCAAATTTGTTGTTCGTTATCTTCCAAAAATTGTGGAATTTCTTACAGTTTGGATGATTCATTTACTTTATTCGATGATCGTCAGGATTCGAAAAATATACGAGACTTGTTTGCGATAGTTTCCAGTGCGATCTAGTATTCAAAAGCGTCATATTTGGAACGGAAACTCATTACCAAGTATCTAATACGTCGGCGGAGTTTGTTCTCCTGTTAACGTTTTCGGGGAGCTTGTACAGTGATGCGGAGATATTCTGATCCCAGAATAGGACGTTTGGCACATGGTATATTAAGCTTCCTGTGTGCCGAGTTTCAATCCTTCAGTACTCGTGGTTCGTCTCATCAATCCCTTTAAAGTCAATGAAGTTGTATGTGAAGAAGACACCTCTACAAGCTTGTTTATATTACTGCTCCTTGTTGGCACCAGAGGTCATTAGCGGTAAGTGTTGGAATTTTGTTCCTAAATTACCGTCTGTGAACACTTCTTGAGTCGAAAATCAACAATACTTTTGAAAATTTTAATCTTCTCTACAGCTAGGTCTTAGTGTACAACAGTACTGTACCTCATGCATCATGTCCATGTGGTTAAGTTTGGTTAATTAAATGGCTGTCCCCTTTATAAAAAAAAACTGATGTTCAGTTTAAGATTTGGTCTGTATAGATTATTTTTCACTTTCTGTAGGTTCATCATCATCATTATTATAACTATCTTTATACAGAAAGTCAGCATCACTCATAGGTGGTTTTCACAAGTCACTAAATATAATAAGCTAAAAATAATAATTAAAAAAAATCAAGTGTATTTGTTAGCCACAAATCTGTGTTGTTTCTCCTTTTCCAGATAAATCTTGCTTTTGAGCATTGTTTGAATTCAACTGGGTTGTGGAAGTTGAACATTTTTGTTTTTCTTGAAACATATGTTTCAAGATTTTTTGTAGAATTTAAAAAGAAAAGCTGACATGACATATACTTACATAGCCTAAGTCATTGTGTAAATCTGTTTTGTTACCATTTATTTGTTTCATTTAAAAAGTTGCAAGCCACTGAAAACAGGTTATTAAAAGTGGTTATATTATGTTTATTGCAGGGAACATCACTGGTTGGGCAAACTTTATTGTTGCATTGTGAACAAAATACAATGGATGGTGTTGTCTTCAGAATACCTTGCTGGGCATAACTGTGTGATCTTGAAGAGCCCTCTGGGAGATAAACTGCTGTGATGTTTATCACATACTTTAAGGTTCTTGAGATATTCAAAATCAGATGTTATGACATGAGGGGTACATTTTATTTTATACTGCCTAATCATGCTATCAAATTTACAAGATCTGGCTTTATTCTAACACCCCTTCAAACAGCATTGTATATCTCCAATCAACCATCCATACATGAAAACTGTTCCGGTTATTTCCTCCAAAATTACAAAACCTTGTCATGTAAAGGCTTGCCACAGTATGACAGCCAGAACAAATCACCTGTTGTTTTTGAATTTGGTATTTACTGGAGATCTTAAATCTTATAGTGGTATATGGTTCAAAAGTAAATAGTGGTCAGTCAAACCCAGTTAATACGGACACCGATGGGACTACGTATTATGGGGATGTCGGTATAAAGCGGGTGTCCATAAAGTTGGGTTTGACTGTACATGTGATTTGCCTGTTATGTAGATGAGCAAGATGAGTTGACCTGATCCCCATGCTAATTAAAAAACCTTGATGGTGTAATTCAACCATTTTAGCACAAGAATAACTAACTGACAATACACCAAAGCAAAGATACAAAACTAGGAAAAAACAGTAGCATATCTGAGCTATGTAGCATCAAAGTTTTCCCCAATTATTATTACAGTAATTACATATGAACCCACAAGGAATGGATATAGTAGGGCTGATATGGTCAAAACAACAGCAACAGTTACCAAGTAAAGAGGAGCAGAATGAAGCTCGCTGTCCAATACCAAATTATTACCAAATAATTATTACCAATACCAATACCAATACCAATTATTACCAAATAAGGATTAACAAAATGCCATGAGAAACAAAAAGGCATACCGGTATTTGCCATTAGACTGGAAAGGAATTTTAAAACTTTGATGCTATACTCCAAAAATAATGTACCATCCAGTGAAAATTTATATTGTGGCTGTATATATTTATTAATGTAACAAAATTTTGTAAACTGGATCAAGCAAAGATAAAAATATTCTCAAAATATTAACAGCAGGAAATAACAGTGTCTCCAGCAAACAATTTAATGTTTGTTGTAAACAAATCCTTTACATTACTTTTGAGTAAAACAGAAAAATAAGTGTAATAACAATAGAAACATTCAAGGTTTGACAGGTTAATGTTTTGAATTAGCCATACTTTCAACTGTATTAAAAGAGGACAATAAAAGTGACTACCATTTTCAGCACATCCAGATTTTGCATTGTTTGACGTGTCATGCAATACCCCAGGGGTGAGGCATTTGCTTCTCAAAAGATTTGAAGGGAAAATAAAGAGAAAATTGGAGTTTTGAAAGCCTTAGGAAAGATAATGAAATGACTGCTAATACAACATGAGCATACAGGGCAGCCATCACCAGATGCACAATGTAATGAATATGAAAAAGCCAAGTAATACAGCAACAAGGCTGTTACCAACAACAAATTATTTTTATTCATCATTATTTTACACCATAAAATACAATATAAACCCTCGGTCAGTCAACAAGTCAACAGATTTAAACACAGGCAGTCAACAAGCTAACATATTCAAACAGTCAGTCAACAAGCCAACAAATTTTAACACACTCGGGCAGTTAACAGGCAGTCAAAAGCCAGCAAAACTTTAACAGAGGCAGTCACGCCAGCAAAATTCAGAGCAACAAGACAACAAAATTTAAACACATGCAGTTAAACTAGTAAAGCTAGTAAAATTTAGACACAGACAGTCAAAAAGCCAACAAAATCTAGACACAGGCAGCCAACAAGCCAACAAAGTGTACACACAGACTCTCAGGGCTCTCAACAAGCCAGCAAAATTGAAACACAGATGAAATCAAAACAACACCTTCGCACTCGAAGGGATTGATGAGCAAAATGGCTGATTTGATTGACAAAAACTAACAACGGCTATAAACGTATATCATCAAAGAATAAAACCTCCTTTCATGAGGTCGATCTGTAGAAAACTTAAAGAGAAAACGGCGATCGTTTTGGATCGACTACACTTGCCCGAAGTCAAGATGGCGGTCCCGCTTCTTGTCCCGAATTATATTCAACAGAATTACAAACAAACGCGCCCACAAAACAATAAACGATTCATACACACAGACAATATGTGCAACAAAGCTTACAAACTTACGATCAATTAGTGAATAAGAGCTAAATAATAGCCTGTATTATCATTCTCTTTGTGTCACTTCAATGGCGTCCCCACTCTAAACTGAGCAAGCCAAGCGAAGTCTTGACTCGTTGCTATGTGACGTCACACTGGTAGTGATGAGTCGGTCGCGACAAATAATTGGAAACAATGGAGTCACCCCCTCCCTCCTGGCTAAGAGCTATTCTACATGCGTCGATTCCTTGGTTTGAAGGGATGTTCGTGTATAGAGAAGAGACGTCAAGGGTGACAAGCATGGCATTGCTAGGGAGGACATTGATTTCTTTAAGTTTGTTCAGCAGGTGGGTGGTGTTCTTTACATAAGATGGGAGTGTCTGCACCAGAGGATTAAGATGAAAACTAACGAACTCTGATATTTTTTCAGTAGGATGTCCATTTGCTGAGACAATAGGTCGACCTGGGTTTCCAGCTTTGTGAATTTTAGGCAGGATATAAAAGCGACCAGCTTTTGGATCTTGCGGGGTTAAATAGTGGTGGGTTTTTTTGTCTATAATGCCCTCAGATAAAAGCCTTTTGAGGTAGAAACGGACTCTTTTGTTAATGCTTTCGGTGGGATCTGCATTGACCTTCTTATAGAACTGTTGGTTGTTTAATTGTCTGTACTATTCGTTTAGATAGTCTTGTCTTTTTATCACCACAGATCAGACCTTTGTCTGCAGGTTTGATGATGATGTCTGTCCGTCGTTGTAGTTTTTTTAGGGCGATTCGCTCTCTGCGGTTAAGTTGTCACGGACACGTGTGGGTTTGGCGGTCATTATGTCACTTTCTAGGGTATCGATATAGATGTCGAGAATTGGATCACGGTTTGATGGAGGACACCAAGTACTTTTAAGGCGGAATGGGTTAGGTGTTAATTCACATGTCCTGTCTTCGCTGTAGAAGTACTCTTTCAATCGTAAACATCTAGAGAAATCATTAATGTCAGCTTTAACTTGTGCCCAGTCGATGTGTCTGGGAGTTGGACAAAAGGTTAAACCTCTTGATAAGAGAAGTATTTCATCATCAGTCATTGTGACGTTTGAAAGATTAATCACGGTGGTTGTGTCAAGACGAATAGGTGTTTTCTTTCTAGAAAACTAATTAGATGAGCGAACTCGACGGTTTTTTCTACGTTTGTTTCTAGTGTTATATCCTTGGTTGTTTTGTGTTGCTGAGTTTGTAGGAAACTGTTGATTTTCTAGCGGTCGTAAGTTGGGATTATTACAATCAGCTTGATTTGTTCGTTCAGTATTAGTGTCAGTGTCTTGTTGATAAGGTATTGTTTCGATATAAAAGGGAAAATCAGTGGGATAATGTACTATTGCGTTGTGGGCGTTTGACCTGGAGTCTCTTTCTATTTTGGTCAGGTACTTGACCTGGAGTTTGGACTGTAAATAAGATATAATCTCAGAAACAAAGTTCATAAGACAGTTAAACGTTTCATGTTCGCAAAGGCCAAGTAACTGAGAGTGTAGGTCAGCTTTAGTTTTGTTTAGACTTATGAGTTTCTTTATACATTCTTCTTCTAAAAGGCGCAGTTGGAGAAAACCAAGTTGATCGATGTTATAATTCCACTTTAAGTAAAAATCTCCACTGATAGGTTTAATAGCGGGATGTAGCTTGGGCTTTAGTCCTTTAGGGATAAGTTTCTTTTGCAGATAAAATTGGTAAGTTTTAAGATGAAATTCATGTCGCGTGACTTTAGTAGCAGTACGTTTGTAAAGATTAAATCTTTGTTTGACCATCGTTGTAAGAGAAGAAAAATCCTTGATTAAGGAAAACGTAGGACCAGGGTTCGGATTAATATCCATGGCGAGTAGGAGAAACTGATAAGGGATAAGTGTGACCGATGTGCTCTGTACCACTTCAGCTGAAGACTCGACCCGAGGTATAAAGCCATGGAATTGGAAGGTATCGTGATTCTCAGCAAGAATGGACTTGTGATATGCCAACAGTCAACCCGTCAGTTCCACATAAGGCCACTACCTCTCCCACTTCGAAAGCGTTACTGTTGACATAACTAAAAAACATCATCCTGATCATGCATGGCGGCTACAGCGACAGCGTCTTCTCGTGGAGTCGTTGAGGGTGTAAATATGGAATCCTGTATGGGTGTCGCATGTAAGGGACGCCTGGTTGCATGCTGGCCAATGATGGTCGGTGGTGTTCCATACTTCCTCTTTTGGAAATCTCTTAAAGTTTTCATGGGTCGGGACTTGGTAGCCATGTGAATACCCCTAAGCTTCACCTCTTATAACAAAGCTGGGTCAATGTCGTTACCATTTTCCAAGTTCGTCTTTACTTTCCTTAAGTCTTCAGTAGTGAAACAATGTTCATGTCTCTGTTGGAACATTGCCCACATTGCTTCCGAAGAGGTCTCGTTTTCGTCAGGGCCTACAGTAGCATACGTGTAAGTGGATGACACCTCATCTCTTGTTCTCCTGACACTGTCGTTTTGACACATGGTGCTACCTGAGGTAACAACAGGGATGACGAAGTGGAAAGCCTTAGTGGCCACACGTTTGGAAAACTGCAAAACTGTTGGGTTATTTCCTCGATTCTTCTCAGTGACATGGCCATAGAATCCCTCAATCATGCGCGTGCCAAGAGTCTTAACTTTGATTTCGCTCAGAAGATTCTCCATTCCGGTGTACTTGAAATAGTCTGACAGATACTGTACACCATTCACAAGAATTACGTAAAATCCTTCTGTTTGTTTGTTTGTTTGCAAAAATAAGCTGGGTATGTAAAAGTCACACCTCACAGCCACTGGGAAAGCATAAAAATAACCGGGTAAAATCAAAATATTCGCTGGGTACCGGGGAGACTAAATTTCCACTGGGTAGGGCGGGAAAATAATCCACTGGGTCGGGTTCCACTGGGTCTGTTACAGAGGAGTGGATCAAGGGAAAACGGTTTTTTTGGGCCATACCTTTCGCATTTGCACGGCCGCCATGTTTTGAAATCTGCTTGTTCATGAAGTTCCAAAAGATAGCCAGCAAAAGTGACGTTGGAGACACAAAACTTCCTCTGTCACAATCACAATCCAATAGGGAGTTTAAGCAACGACGACGACAGGACCAAGGAAACAACAATTGGCACGCCTCTTTGCAGTTGTTCCACTTTGTTTAAGGTATCAGCACCGGCAAAATTTATGCTCTCCAAATGCCTTGCAAAAATTCCTGGTTAAATATCATGCCATGAAATGAGCAAAAACAATGCCTCTGCAGATGCGTTTTACAAAATCGGTACATTTCTTTGCCGTTCTCTGCAAAACAGCAATGTCAAATTATAAAATTATAAGTTTTGTGGAGAAAGTGAACACACGACGGTTAATTTTCCTTTCTCTATATGAACTTAAAAGCCATCAGTACAAATTCAGCTCCTGAATAACCCAGTTACATAAGACAAATTAAGGTATCATCACCGGCAAAATTTATGCTCTCCAAATGCCTGGCAAAAATTCCTGGTTAAATGTCATACCATGAAATATACAAATCCAAAATTTTGGGTCAATATCTCTAACTGTTCTAAAGATATGGGCATTTGAAAATGGACCTTTTTCACCTTTTCGAGCATTCTGATTGGTCCAATAGGGTCACATGACTGATTGGCGGGAAATTCAAAATGTATTGTCTTTATCAATTTATAGAATTCAACTGGGTAATGCTAGGAACTTCAACCAAAAAGGAATTGAATTAGAGCAGTCACCAAATTCATTTGACACAATTTCGGTCAGTCTGACCACATTTTGAGGAAGATCGACAGCTGTCAATCATTAATATTTTTAAAATCTGTTTTCAGAAATGAGTTTTAAACACCACTTGGCACAAACGTAGTTTCAGCCCCGTAATTTATGTTAATTTATGCAAATCAAATGCAAATAACCACATATTTCTGTTTATTTCCCGTTAATTTGCATAAATTAACATACTTACGGGGCTAAAACTACGTTTGTGCCAAGTGGTGTTTAAAACTCATTTCTGAAAACAGATTTTAAAAATTTTAAAAACTTGTTTTTGTGATTTCTTTATTTGACATTTCTTTCTGATTGACAGCTGTCGATCTTCCTCAAAATTTGGTCAGACTGACCAAAATTCTGTCAAATGAATTTGATGACTGCTCTTATTCAATTCTTTTTTGGTTGAAGTTCCTAGCATGACCCAGTTGAATTCTGTAAATTGATAAAGACAATACATTTTAAATTTCCCGCCAATTAGTCATGTGACCGTATTGAACCAATCAGAATGCTCGAAAAGGTGAAAAAGGTCCATTTTCAAATGCCCATACCTTTTGAACGATTAGAGATATTAACCCAAAACTTTGGATTTGTATATTTCATGGTATGACATTTAACCAGGAATTTTTGCCAGGCATTTGGAGAGCATAAATTTTGCCGGTGATGATACCTTAATTTGTCTTATGTAACTGGTTTATCCAGGAGCTGAATTTGTACTGATGGCTTTTAAGTTCATATAGAGAAAGGAAAATTAACCGTCGTGTGTTCACTTTCTCCACAAAACTTATAATTTTATAATTTGACATTGCTGTTTTGCAGAGAACGGCAAAGAAATGTACCGATTTTGTAAAACGCATCTGCAGAGGCATTGTTTTTGCTCATTAAACTTATTGTTTTGTGCCGTTCTCGCTGCCGTCGCCGTCGTGGTTGCTTAAGTTACCTAAAGGTGATGTTACACGGGACGATTCGCAACGTCGATATTTAGCGCAACAAAATTAACGACAGGAATGTTACACGAAACAACTTGATGTTCTTCTAATCCCACTTGAACTCATACGCAGCAACCGTGACGCAGTGAGAAAGGCGAGAGAGGCTCACACTAGGAATAAATAGACGTGATGAAGCTCATTGACATACGACACCTAGTCACCTACTCTCCTACACCAATAACAATCTATTGTTTTTATTTTCATAATTTCAAACTCTTATTTGTAAAAAAAACTTTTAGTTTTATCTTCATTTTTCTGTTAGCCCCTGAAGTAGGTTTGTTCAGTCAAACCGAAATATTGGGCAAATTTGTTTTAATATATATATATATATATATATATTGTTTTATACTTTTGTTTACTCCTTCATCGCCTTGCCGTAAGGATCAGTTTGCCGTTTTCTGATGATCAAAACGTGCTCATAACAATTTGAAAAACGTGTTGAAGAGTCACAGGAAGCTAAATTTGTTTTCTGTTGGTTAAGAGGAACCATTTAAGAGCGATCCCTTCATCACATCTTTGTGTATGAGCCGTGATCCTTCTACCAGAAGTAAAACTGAAACGGGCTGCAACAAAACACGAGCAAACTTGTTTTAATATATATACAATTATGTATACAATGTGCCCTCCCGGTTGTTACCATAATGGCTTTATGGCAACTCCTGAACTTGGGCACAGGATGTACGGTATTGTTTTATTCTTTTGTTTACTCCTTCATCGCCTTGATGTAAGGATCAGTTTGCCGTTTTCTGATGATCAAAACGTGCTCTTAACACTTGAAAAACGTGTTGAAGAGTCACAGGAAGCTAAATTTGTTTTCTGTTGGTTAAGAGGAACCATTTAAGAGCGATCCCTTCATCACATCTTTGTATATGAGCCGTGATCCTTCTACCAGAAGTAAATCTAAAACGGGCTGCAACAAAACAAGAAAACAACTGAAGTAATTAAATTCAATCAATCATGTCACACGTGGTGGGCAACTTATAAATGCTGTGTTCCACATTGAAACTCTTCAAAATCTAGAGGAGAGCAGTCTCTGAAGTTAGTTTCCAAGAACAAGAATTAAATCTTTCAAGATGACTTCCAACAATGTATTGATGTTTTGCGCTTTGTTATCTCTGTGGAATATCGCAGGTTAGTTGGTCGGCTTTAAAAACACAAGCAAATATGCCAACCTTTTCCTATTGCTTGAGTGTCGTACGCTTCCAAAGGGAATGTTATCATTGCTTATTTTTGATCATCATTTCGTTTGAAGACAAAGAATCTCAACTTGCTAACTCCAAATGCAGTTTTTATGTTGTGTGAGGACTTTTGTGTTGAAAGTAAGTTTTCCATAAACAACAAGAACTCTCAATGTAGTTTGCAAAGACGACGCCAAAAGATCGCATTTCATTTAAATTAAGCAAGGTTGTGTGTATAGAGGTTTTCTTTACTACATTTCTTATCTTTATTTGCCCAAACTTAAGTACAATAGTATTGTTACAGTTTTGTACATATCACTAGCTTAGCGGTATTGATCGGGAAGTCTCAGATCGATTTTAGTTTCTAGTCTTATCTGGGAGACCCCTTTACTCACTAAAACAGAACTCTGGCGATGCCTGTGATTACAATGTTTAACAGATTCTGGTATTCACCAGAATTTTAAACCGAACAATACTCAATAAGAAAAAACCGAATGTTAAAAAAGAAAACTTTGAAAAGTAATAAAATGTGAATATCTTTGTTTGATACAGTATGAATTATACATTTTCTTTAACCTTGCGTTCAAAAGTTGATGTACAATATAATGACTGTTTTTCATTTCGCACGATAAACTACTATATACAACTACTCCTTTAATAACCAATGCTAACTTTCCGGTTATTACCTTTGTTTTGAACATAGCATATGTAGTTTTTTTTGGTTGATTGCGTATTACAGGGACCGCGGAGGGGGAGGGGCTGGTTGGGCCGCGGCCCCACTACTTTTTTGCGCCCCCGCCCCCACTTGTTTTCGATTTTCAATATGAAAAAATTATTTTCAATTGTCAGCCCTACCACTTTTCACCTTGCTCCGCGGTCCCTGTATTATTATGCACTTATTGGGTGCGCTCGGTCCGTACGCCATGGCCTCGAGCCAAATATTTTCCCGTCCGGCCCGACCTAACTCAGTCAATAAGTATTTTATAATATGACTAGAAAGTACAAGAATAGTCGTGCAGTGCGAGGTCGCTTGAACTCGAGCGGGGCCGGACGGCTTTTTCCGGACCGGCTCACGTCAACCCGTCCGGCCCCGCTCACGCCACCTTGCGATTCTATTTTCTGTAGGATTGCGTCAGCGGGGCCGTACGGTCATATTATAAAATTATGTATTTCTTCGTTCGTCCTGAAAAGATTCCTAAGAGAAGTTAAGACTTTTTTATTTTCACTTTAACAGATGCCAACACCGAAGAGTCATTTGAGCTTAGAGTGTTTGATCGTGACGTGCAAATTTCAGATGATGAAATGATGAAAATGCTACAAGAGGCAGACCTCGAGAGTCATGGTTACAAGAAAGAAACAATCAGGCAATTGGTTGGCAGTGATTCCAAAAATGGTAAACCTGTCTACAGGAAACGTTTTCAATTTTACAAGACGATCGAGTGTTCAAGACTGAGGGAGATTGACCAGGAACTGAACAGGTTGATTCCAGGTAGAAAATTCTGGATAATGGTTCATTGGAGAATGTAGACTAGTACAAATTTATCGTCCTAGTTATAGCGTCTCTAAATTGATGTTGTGCTCGTATTGTTCTCCTTGGCCGTTACATCTCACCCTAATTTCTAATTCCAACTATAAATGATCAAAGAAAAGTGAAAATAAATCCTTCCTAAACATCTCCCTTCCTTCGCCCTCAAGTGTTACATTGATTAAATACAGTTGGCGTTATTGATTTGTTGAGAACAGTCGCGCGAGTTCTTTAACCAATTACAAAGCGCTGTGACGCAAAACCAAAGTAAACGCGAAATACTTTCGATACTCAATTCAAACCGATTTTATTTTTAATAATCTGATGCATAAAATAATCAAATGGACAAAACTGTCTTTTTCTCAGATAAATTGCACATTATTATAACACAGTGTGCCTAAAATCAACGTTTGAAAATATTTTATGAAGGAATAGGACTCAAATATCAATAAATAGAATGTCAATAAGCCTCATTAGCCTTGTTCCCAGAATTCCATTGTGTCGTATGGTTTATGGTTTAAGTTTTTTTCCCAACAACATTTCTGCAATTAAGTGCATTCAAAACACGCAAAACTACAAACTAAAATTACCTCAAAAGAAATTTACATGTCACTTTCGTTTGATCTACTTAGGGATTTTTGGAATCGGCGTTGTTAGCAGGATCAACAAAGAGATCCAGACCAAACATTTGGATGGCTTGACAAAATGTGAAGCGGGTTTGGAGGTGCACTTCAAGGAAGGACGAAGCTGTAGTGAGTCCACCAGGGTCAGCAAACGTCGAAAGAGAGCTCCTTGTAATAAGTGTCTCTTTTGCTGGGGCTCCAAGTTATCCTAAAACTGTTCTAAGCGCGCTTTTGATAAATACAGCTTTATAAGTTAATTTAAAAATAAATAAATAAATAAATGAAGCAACAACTCAATGTTCCATTTTTTTAGGTTGTGGATGCCTGTTAACCAAAATCTGAGCGGATTATCAGTTCTCTCGAAATTAAAATGGACTATTTCCCCTGGAACTCCAACTCAGTCCAAGAGTTTGTTTAACCCTGATTTTCACTAGCGATATAAGCATAAGCTTAAGCGGAAGCATAGTAGTGCTTATGTCCAGTGCTATGTCCATAAACATCAATCTTATGCTTTTGGCAATGTTCGTTTTCACTTGATCATGGCAAATTCTTTTGCTTTCGTTTATGCTTATGCTTATATCGCTAGTGAAGATCAGCTTAAACAAACTCTTGGACTGAATTGGAGTTCAAAGGGAAATAGTCTATTTTAATTTCGAGAGGACTGATAATCCGCTCAGGTTTTGGTTAAAAAACTGATCCACAGATATGTTTAGTCAGTTTTATCCGCCTCTAAAGACTATATAGATTAGTGTGACTACAGTAGTTTGTTTTCCTTTCTGTTTATTGATACTAATTATTCACGAAAGTTGTGATTATGTTTGGCGATCAGCTTTCTTTAAAAACTTTATTGAAGGTATGATACTGCCATCCCAATAAGATGGCCGATGTAAGCTCCTTCA
Organism: Dendrophyllia cribrosa; assembly: GCA_024195265.1. NCBI lineage: Eukaryota > Metazoa > Cnidaria > Anthozoa > Scleractinia > Dendrophylliidae > Dendrophyllia > Dendrophyllia cribrosa. The sequence continues at coordinate 18,739,710 of JAJLRJ010000001.1, forward strand.
GGATAGTGAAACATTGCTTTTATTTTTCACCGTGACTTGGTTTTACCCTTGGCAATTGGGCGTAATATCGTACCGGGTTTTATACATTATCTGAACATCACCTTTCTGTGGCAGAAAACGAAAGCCTCGTTTCGTACGTCAATTGTTGGATATCTGATGAATGTCACAAAACAAAATGACAAAATGACAAATTTGGAATGATAAAATAAGAACTTTCCAAAAAAAATGTCGTTTAACTTTAAAAATTGTTTAAGTATGTTTCTAAGAATGCATAAGCAGAACTCAGAGATTCACAACATGAAATGTATTTTAATCTTTTACTTAAGGCGGGACTTAACCTGATCGCCACTTTTCCGCCACTTGACATGGCTTTAATGGAAATATCTCGTTCACTCTAGCTCTATGCTTATCCCGTAAAGCTATGTTGTGGGGTGTTTTGTGAATTTTTGGGTGATTTTTGTGTATGTTGGGGAGGAGATAGTTTTTCTAGAAGGATTGGTAAAATTAAGAGAAATAAGAAATATTGAAGATTTAGTAAAGTTTTGAAATTAGAATTTGTAGTTAATAATTAATAGACGGATACCAAGTTAGTCCACTAGCAACCTGGGGTGCTCTTACGTGGGTATCGACTGTTTGTTGGTGTTCCAAAAATCATTTTCTTACTCCTATACCTTCTTAAAACCTCATCAAATTTCATTCAAATTTAGGTTAAGTCCCGCCTTAATGCTTTATCAGTCTTTGTCGCTTCAATTTTTGTAATCAATTAAACGTTACATTTAATACAAAAATGAAAGTTGTAATAAAATAACAAGAAAAGCCGCAATAAAATGCTATTTTGGCTCTTGAATGTCGTTTTGTGATAAATATAGACTGCTAGCAGGCCCTTTTCCGGATAGATGAGCGAGCTAATCACATGATCGGCGATCGACCAAGCGAACGCAATTATAACAAGTGAGTCACGCTCGCCGAGCTTGTTTTCGCGACTAGCTTTCCCGCTCGATTGACTCCAAAGGGCTAGGGGCAGTCAGCAGACAATGATAAATATGTCACGACGTCTCGTAAACTAATAAATAAATCCCTCGCCAGTCAATCGATGTATTTTTCCGGTTATCGTTACGTGCAACCCCGAAATGCAACACTACATTTTGAAGAACGAAGTGGCTGTTATTTATTAAATGGCAACAACAACGAGAACATTCCTGATATTCAGTGTTAAGTGGACATCATTTAGTGATGGGTATCGGGGAAAAACCCTACCGTTCTTAAGCCAGGTGATTTTGCATGGTAAAACGTTCAATCAGGAAATACGGCACGAGCGTAAGCAGACTGCAATGGCTTTGTGTGGGTGTTCCCCTGTAAAACCTGAAGTCTTACCAGCTCACGGGGGGGGGGGGGGGGGGGGGGGGGGGGGGGGGTACTCCCCCAAAATACCTATACGGGTATGTGCCGCCCAACGGGGTCTTCATTTTGGGACTCCTGATCTAGAACGGGGTATCTATTTTAGAGACGTTTCCTAGAACGGGGTATAATATTTCGAACGCACGAAAGCTTCAGATTATCAGGAGCCATTTTTTCTAGAATGGGGTATTAAAAATTGACCTATTTCTAGAACGGGATATCATTTGGGCGCAAATTCTTTCTAAAACGGGGTCCAAATTTGGAGACCAGGGCGGCACATACCCACCCGAAATATACCCCAAGTACCCCCCCCCCCCCCCCTCCCCCCGTACCAGCACCAAACACCGGAGGTTTTGGGGACTGCGAAAATATTTTCAAATATTGAAGTAGAAAAGCATTGTGATTAAGTATTACACAGTAACTCCTATTTCTGTAATCGTTACGTCTAATACTACATTTCAGACATTTTGAAGTACAATTTGGCTGTTATTTATTAATCACAACCACAACGACAAAATTTATGTTCAGTATTCAGTCACAGTATGCGGCACTGCTTTGTACTATACTTTCTTTCGGATGATATGGTTGGCTAGTCATTCAAATGTCGTATCCATTCATTTCATGGTGTCCAGCTTTTCAATAGTACAATAGTTTCTATTGGCTCGTAGTCATTTTTTGGCCAGAAAAGGTGAAGAACACTGTTCAAAGTTAAAATTTACATAGATTTTTTTTAATACTTCACATCAATTGTTACCGTGACAGTTCAGTGACCGTGACAGTTCAATACTTTGCTATATATCGAGTCAATCATTTCACTCAGTTATTTTTACAGTTGCTTTTCGTTGATTTATTTTAGATTAAGAAATTAACAATTATATAAAGGTTAACATTTGTGACATGATTTGTCGTTAACGTCAGTTGTTTTCGTGTTTTGTTGCAGCCCGTTTCAGTTTTTCTTCTGGTAGAAGGATCACGGCTCATACACAAAGATGTGATGAAGGAATAGCTCTTAAGTGGTTCCTCTTATCCAACAGAAAACAAATTTAAAAATACAAAACTGAATGCAAGGCTGGTACTACGGCAAAGGGCAGATTTATTAATGGCCAATATTTCGACTAATAGTATTAGTCTTCCTCAGGGCCAGGGCTGTACTGAAAGAAAATATTGTAACGGCTCCTTAAATTTGAAAATTACATGGTTATAAATGATTGGCTAATACATGACATGTAGACAGCGCACTTGTAAACATAAGATAAAAATAATATGACATATATAGTGTATGATACAAAATGAGTTCAGCGTTCGTTCCTTCGGTTTATGCCTTCTGGTGACAAAGTGTTCCCTCTATGAATTAAAAAGGCCTCGCGTGCTTTTCGACGGGAAGCATTGATGGTAGGCTGCAGTTCAAGCGGGATGAGTCTTACGTCTGCGGAAGAGTGACCTGGTAAGTTGAAATGTGTAGGGACCGCTGCTGTGGAGTTGGCGTGATGTGGGTTGTTTGTTCCTTGTCTGTGTTCTGTGAAGCGTTCACTAATCGTGCGTTTGGTTTCCCCTATATACTGTTTCCTACATTTTTTACATTCTATCATATATGTGAGGTTACTAGAATTACAGGTTAAATGTTGTTTTATTTGTCTAATTTCCCCGGTGTTGCTAAAAGTATACGAAGTTCTACCATTGTCAATGTAAGGGAAGGTGAGAACAAATTTAGCTTCCTGTGACTCTTAAACACGTTTTCAAAATTTAGAGCTTGATCAGCATGCTTTGCGATGCGAATGAGGTTGATCTTGCGTTGAGACCAGGGGAAGGCGGGATGGAATACTCAGTTATAATAGTGCGAATGACAATGCAGAGGGTTTTAACCCTTTGTTAAAACAAAGGCTTCGTCCCTTAACCTGCTAAACTCATATTATTAACAGAAGTCCAGAAAACATTAAACGTGCTTCGGTCTATTATCACCATCATTGCGGGGCCTTTCGTTACGCAGTCCGTTGGGAGTCGAATGGATTGTGTGACGAGCACTAAGGTGCGTGCAGTGAAGTCTAGTACATGTATGTCTCTATCGGCTTGACACATCAAATGAACACTGCTAATCTAATATAAAGTCGCTAAAGCGTCAAGGTCTGTTAATCTCCAGAGGTTGACCTTTCGGTAAAAAAATGTAGTCCAGCTGTTTTTCGTATTCCATTTTCATCTCACCCAATTTTGCGCATCCCCACAGACCTTTTTAATTTATTACAAAATGAAGAAATAAATAATAAAGAATGCTTGTGGTATGTAAAATATAGATAAACACGACTAGGCTCTTGCCGATTGTGCTAGCATAATTTTTGGCATAATCTGAGGAATTGAGCATAATTTTTGCCCTTTTTCCAAAAGTAACACTGCTAGCATAATCCGTATATTTTCTTGTCTTAATAGCACAATTTTAGAATAATTCAAGAAAACGAAGATCTCAGCTACTAAAAACGATAGATTACTATTAACAGTTGCTTCCACTCCTATTTTTCGATTTTTTTTTACTTGTGTTGAGATACCGCGGGAGTTCGATGAAACGGAACCGGAAGTCTGTGTCTCGGTCCCAGACTCCTTAGTCTTTCTCCCACGACTCCCAGTGCTCGTTTCAAAATGGCGGCCGCCACGCCAAACCAGTCAAGTGCAGTGAACTTACATCCAGATAGTTTACAAGGTAGCGAGAACAGAGAGGATAGACCAAAGCCTGCACAACTTGCCCGGGATAGACGCCTCGAATCCACCACTGGAAAATACAAGAGGAGGGGGACGAGTAATGTCACTAATGTGAAAAATGTCCCGTATAGGCCCAACCACCGGATAAAGTTACCCAGGTTTTGAACAACCGGGCCCAGAACGTCTGGCCAGGGTTAATAAAATACATTTTCAAACTTGTCTTGTGAGTTGTGAAGTTTGTGCACAGAATAATTTTTTAAAAAAGTAGCATAATTTTGAAAAGCGAGCATAATTTGAGCATAATTTGGGCAAAAAAACGAGCACTGCCACTAGCATAATATGCCACTTTTACTAGCACAATCGGCAAATGCCTAAACACGACCCCCGGGGGGACTCCCATGTAAAAGAGACGTCGGTGATCGGCGTACCTTTCATTGGTTGAAATCTGTGAGTTTCCTACCACTACGGCGTACTAGAGTTATTCTGATGCATTTTAGGATATTAAGTCAGAAAAATAATGACAGGAACAAATTGTTGGAAAGAATTATACTTCTTAAAGGGGGGAAAATGTTACACCTATAAAACGGGTTTCTGGTATCTTTTAGGCAAATGTTTGGACCATCAGTTTTACATGAGAGTCCTCTAGGAAAAAATTTTTGAGAAAGATCGACAGCTGTCAATCAGAGAGAAATGTGAAATAAAGAAATCACTAAAACAAGTTTTTCTCCCACAGTTTTCGATCTTCCTCAAAATTTGGTCAGACTGACCAAAATTCTGTCAAATGAATTTGATGACTGCTCTAATTGAATTCCATTTGGGTTGAAGTTCCTAGCATGACCCAGTTGAATTCTATAAATTGATAAAGACAATACATTTTAAATTTCCCGCCAATCAGTCATGTGACCCTATTGAACCAATCAAAATGCTCGAAAAGGAGAAAAAGGTCCATTTTCAAATGCCCATATCTTTTGAACGATTAGAGATATTGACCCAAACCTTTGGATTTGTATATTTTATGGCATGAAACTTAACCAGGAATTTTTGCCAGGCATTTGGAGAGCATAAATTTTGCCGGTGATGATACCTTAATTTGTCTTATGTAACTGGGTTATCCAGGAGCTGAATTTGTACGGATGGCTTTTAAGTTCATATAGAGAAAGGAAAATTAACCGTCGTGTGTTCACTTTCTCCACAAAACTTATAATTTTATAATTTGACATTGCTGTTTTGCAGAGAACGGCAAAGAAATGTACCGATTTTGTAAAACGCATCTGCAGAGGCATTGTTTTTGCTCATTAAATTTATTGTTTTGTGCCGTTCTCGCTGCCGTCGCCGTCGTGGTTGCTTAAGTTACCTAAAGGTGATGTTACACGGGACGATTCGCAACGACGATATTTAGCGCAACAAAATTAACGACAGGAATGTTACACGAAACAACTTGATGTTCTTCTAATCCCACTTGAACTCATACGCAGCAACCGTGACGCAGTGAGAAAGGCGAGAGAGGCTCACTCTAGGAATAAATAGACGTGACGAAGCTCATTGACATACGACACCTAGTCACCTAGTCTCCTACAAAAATAACAATCTGTTGTTTTTATTTTCATAATTTCAAACTCTTATTTGTAAAAAAAACTTTTAGTTTTATCTTAATTTTTCTGTTAGCCCCTGAGGAAGGTTTGTTTTCAAACCGAAATATTGGGCAAATTTGTTTTAATATATATATATATATTGTTTTATACTTTTGTTTACTCCTTCATCGCCTTGCCGTAAGGATCAGTTTGCCGTTTTGTGATGATCAAAACGTGCTCATAACAATTTGAAAAACGTGTTCAGTGAAGAGTCACAGGAAGCTAAATTTGTTTTCTGTTGGTTAAGAGGAACCATTTAAGAGCGATCCCTTCATCACATCTTTGTGTATGAGCCGTGATCCTTCTACCAGAAGTAAAACTGAAACGGGCTGCAACAAAACACGAGCAAATTTGTTTTAATATATATATATATATATATTGTTTTGCTCTTTTGTTTACTCCTTCATCGCCTTGCTGTAAGGATCAGTTTGCCGTTTTCTGATGATCAAAACGTGCTCATAACAATTTGAAAAACGTGTTGAAGAGTCACAGGAAGCTAAATTTGTTTTCTGTTGGTTAAGAGGAACCATTTAAGAGCGATCCCTTCATCACAACTTTGTGTATGAGCCGTGATCCTTCTACCAGAAGTAAAACTGAAACGGGCTGCAACAAAACACGAGCAAATTAGTTTTAATATATATATATATATATATATATATATATATATATATATATATATATATATATTTATATATATACCATTATATATACAATGTGCCCTCCCGGTTGTTACCATATAACATAATGGCTTTATGGCAACTCCTGAACTTGGGCACAGGATGTACGGTATTGTTTTATTCTTTTGTTTACTTCTTCATCGCCTTGCTGTAAGGATCAGTTCGCCGTTTTCTGATAATCAAAACGCGCTCATAACAATTTGAAAAACGTGTTGAAGAGTCACAGGAAGCTAAATTTGTTTTCTGTTGGTTAAGAGGAACCATTTAAGAGCGATCCCTTCATCACATCTTTGTGTATGAGCCGTGATCCTTTTACCAGAAGTAAATCTGAAACGGGCTGCAACAGAACAAGAAAACAACTGAAGTAATTAAATTCAATCAATCATGTCACACGTGGTGGGCAACTTATAAATGCTGTGTTCCACATTGAAACTCTTCAAAATCTAGAGGAGTGCAGTCTCTGAAGTTAGTTTCCTAGAACAAGAATTGAATCTTTTAAGATGACTTCCAACAATGTATTGATGTTTTGCGCTTTGTTTTCTCTGTGGAATATGGCAGGTTAGTTGGTCGGCTTTAAACAAAAGCAAATATGCCAACCTTTTCCTATTGCTTGAGTGTCGTACGCTTCCAAAGGGAATGTTATCATTGCTTATTGTTGATCACCATTTCGTTTGAACACAAAGAAACTCGACTTGCTAACTCCAAATGCAGTTTTTATGTTGTGTGAGGACTTTTGTGTTGAAAGTAAGTTTTCCATAAACAACAAAAACTCTCAATGTAGTTTGCTAAGACGACGCCAACAGATCGCATTTCTTTTAAATCAAGCAAGGTTATGTGTATAGAGGTTTTCTTTACTACATTTCTTATCTTTATTTGCCCAAACTTAAGTACAATAGTATTGTTACAGTTTTGTACATATCACTAGCTTAGCGGTATTGATCGGGAAGTCTCAGATCGATTTTAGTTTCTAGTCTTATCTGGGAGACCCCTTTACTCACTAAAACAGAACTCTGGCGATGCCTGTGATTACAATGTTTAACAGATTCTGGTATTCACCAGATTTTTAAACCGAACAATACTCAATAAGAAAAAAACCGAAAGTTAAAAAAGAAAACTTTGAAAAGTAATAAAATGTGAATATCTTTGTTTGATACAATATGAATTATACATTTTCTTTAACCTTGCGTTTAAAAGTTGATGTACAATATAATGAATGTTTTTCATTTCGCACGATAAACTACTACATACAACTACTCCTTTAATAACCAATGCTAACTTTCCCGTTATTACCTTTGTTTTGAACATAGCATATGCAGTTTTTTTTGGTTGATTGCGTATTACAGGGACCGCGGATGGGGAGGAGCTGGTAGGGCCGCGGCCCCACCACTTTTTTGCGCCCCCGCCCCCACTTTTTTTCGATTTTCAATATGAAAAAATTATTTTCAATTGTCAGCCCCACCACTTTTCACCTTGCTCCGCGGTCCCTGTATTATAATTATGTATTTCTTCGTTCGTCCTGAAAAGATTCCTAAGAGAAGTTAAGACTTTTTAATTTTCACTTTAACAGATGCCAACACCGAAGAGTCATTTGAGCTTAGAGTGTTTGATCGTGACGTGCAAATTTCAGATGATGAAATGATGAAAATGCTACAAGAGGCAGACCTCCAGAGTCATGGTTACAAGAAAGAAACAATCAGGCAATTGGTTGGCAGTGATTCCAAAAATGGTGAACCTGTCTACAGGAAACGTTTTTAATTTTACAAGACGATCGAGTGTTCGAGGCTGAGGGAGATTGACCAGGAACTGAACAGGTTGATTCCAGGTAGAAAATTCTAGATATTGGTTCATTGGAGAATGTAGACTAGTGCAAATTTATCGTCCTAGTTATAGCGTCTCTAATTTGATGTTGTGCTCATATTGTTCTCCTTGGCCGTTACATCTCACCCTAATTTCTAATTCCAACTATCAATGATCAATAAAAAGTAAAAATAAATCCTTCCTAAACATCTCCCTTCCTTCGCCCTCAAGTGTTACATTGATTAAATACAGTTGGCGTTATTGATTTGTTGAGAACAGTCGCGCGAGTTTTTTAACCAATCACAAAGCGCTGTGACGCAAAACCAACGTAAACGCGAAATACTTTCGACACTCAATTCAAACCGATTTTATTTTTAATAATCTGATCCATAAAATAAATAAATGGACGAAACTGTCTTTTTCTCGGTTAAATTGCACATTATTATAACACAGTATGCCTAAAATCAACGTTTGAAAATATTTTATGAAGGAATAGGACTCAAATATCAATAAATAGAATGTCAATAAGCCTCATTAGCCTTGTTCCCAGAACTCCATTGTGTCGTATGGTTTATGCTTTATCGTTTGTTTCCCGACAACATTTTTGCAATTAAGTGCATTTAAAACACGCAAAACTACAAACTAAAATTACCTCAAGGAAATTTACATGTCACTTTCGTTTGATCTACTTAGGGATTTTTGTAATCGCCGTTGTTAGCAGGATCAACAAAGAGATCCAGACCAAACATTTGGATGGCTTGACAAAATGTGAAGCGGGTTTGGAGGTGCACTTCAAGGAAGGACGAAGCTGTAGTGAGTCCACCAGGGTTAGCAAACGTCGAAAGAGAGCTCCTTGTAATGGGTGTCTCTTTTGCTGGGGCTCCAAGTTATCCTAAAACTGTTCTAAGCGCGCTTTTGATAAATACAGCTTTATAAGTTAATTAAAAAAAAAATAAATATATAAATGAAGCAACAACTCAGTGTTCCATTTTTTTAGGTTGTGGATGCCTGTTAACCAAAATCTGAGCGGATTATCAGTTCTCTCGAAAATAAAATAGACTATTTCTCTTTGAACTCCAATTCAGTCTAAGAGTTTGTTTAACCCTGATTTTCACTAGCGATATAAGCATAAGCTTAAGCGGAAGCATAGTAGTGCTTATGTCCAGTGCTATGTCCATAAACATCAATCTTATGCTTTTGGCAATGTTCGTTTTCACTTGACCATGGCAAATTCTTTTGCTTTCGTTTATGCTTATGCTTATATCGCTAGTGAAGATCAGCTTAAACAAACTCTTGGACTGAATTGGAGTTCAAAGGGAAATAGTCTATTTTAATTTCGAGAGAACTGATAATCCGTTCAGGTTTTGGTTAAAGAACTGATCCACAGATATGTTTAGTCAGTTTTATCCGCCTCTAAAGACTATATAGATTAGTGTGACTACAGTAGTTTGTTTTCCTTTCTGTTTATTGATACTAATTATTCACGAAATTTGTGATTATGTTTGGCGATCAGCTTTCTTTAAAAACTTTATTGATACAATTTAACGTTAAATTTAATACAAAAATGAAAGTTGTAATAAAATAAGAAGAAAAGCCGCAATAAAATGCTATTTTGGCTCTTGAATTTCGTTTTGTGATAAATATAGACTGCTAGCAGGCCCTCTCGAGATAGATGAGCGAGCTAATCACATGATCGGCGATCGACCAAGCGAACGCAAGTGAGTCACGATCTCGCCGAGCTTGTTTTCGTGACTAGGGCCTAGGGGCAGTCAGCAGACAATGATAAATATGTCACGACGTCTCGTAAACTAATAAATAAACCCCTCGCCAGTCAATCCATGTATTTTTGTTAATATTTTATTCCGGTTATCGTTACGTGCAACCCCGAAATGGAACACTACATTTTGAAGAACGAATTGGCTGTTATTTATTAAATGGCAACAACAACGACAAGATTCAGTGTTAAGTGGATTACCACATTTAGTGATGGGTATCGGGGAAAAACCCGACCGTTCTTAAGCCAGGTGATTTTGCATGGTAAAACGTGCAATCAGGAAATACGGCACGAGCGTAAGCAGACTGCAATGGCTTTGTGTGGGTGTTCCCCTGTAAAACCTGAAGTCTTACCAGCACCAAACACCGGAGATTTTGGGGACTGCAAAAATATTTTCAAATTCCGTCTGTAAAATATTAAAGTAGAAAAGCATTGTGATTAAAGGGATAGTATCACGAGGTTCCACGCGCGGCACTGTTCACTATTCTTGCACCGGAATTTTGGACATATCACTGTTAAAAGTGATTTTTTCTTTCTTTTGGCTATCAAAACGGATTTTTTGATTCAACAAATACCTCCACTTCTCGACGGCCTTTTTGAATTTGCGGAATGAAACTTGAAAAGTGGGCCGACGTTTTCAAGTTTCGACCTCATGATACTATCCCTTTAAGTACTACACAGTAACTCCTATTTCTACCGGGTTATCCAATCGATAAAATCGATAATCGATGACAATCGATATCAATCGATACCAATCGATATCAATTAATCGATTGATATTGATAATCGATGACCAATCGATGGCGAAGATTCGTGTGGTTATCGATTGGTATCGATTATCAATTCCAATCGATAAATAAATTGTTATCGATTGGTATCGATTGGTTGCAGATTGACGGAACCGTAATCGGCGCGTAAAAACAACAACTTAGTACGTTGTAATTGTGAACAAAGCTCATTTTAATGTTAGCAGGAGAACAACGCTCTCTTCTTTCTCTTCAACGTTAACGCCCAGTCCACAGATTTCCGTTTTTTTTTAATTTTGATAAATCAAAAGTTTGTTCCATGGCCCAATCTATAGACTTCAAAAAACGGAAAGTGGTTCCATCGTGCCTTCACAGAAAAATTCTGGTAACAGAAGTTGTACTTTGGCAAACAATGAAATTGCCAACAACAGCAGCATGATTTGTTGCAAAATAATGAATAAAGCAGCAATACCTAGTAAACACTTTACCGACGTTCACCTCAAAACGGCAAAGATGATAGCCTTTTACGATGCACCTTATGTTAAGTAAAGCCTCTACCCCAACGTCTTGCGTAGACATAATGTCACGGAAAGGCAATGACGGGCAAGCGGGTAATAGACCATTTTCGTATTCTCGGTATTGAACTGGTACTACAGCTTGCAGTCGAGGCTCATGCGGGGGAATCTTTTCACATGCAAATATTTTTAATGATATTCCCCCGCATTTGCCTCCATTGCAAGCTAGTACCAGTTCAATACCGAGAATACGAAAATGGTCTATTCTAGTACACGTGCAACGGGGTATATTCTTTGCGTTGAGAAGACTGGGTCGGACTTTGCTTTACCAACTTCGTACCCAGGGCTTCCTAAAAATGGCGGATGATCGAACAGGTAGTGTGCGTGACGTCTGTTCGAGATTGCTGAGCCAATCGATAGCAATCGATGAACGGTTTTTGTGTGGTTATCGATTGATCATCGATTGGCCTATACCAATCGATACCAATTAACTAATTTTATCGATTGATATCGATCGATCGATTAGATTTCCGATCATCGATTTCCATCGATTGGATACCCGGGATTTCTGTAATCGTTACGTCTAACACTACATTTCAGGCATTTTGAAGTACAAATTGGCTGTTATTTATTAATCACAACCACAACGACAAAATTCATGTCTGAGCTTAAATGGTTCAGTATTCAGTCACAGTATGCGGCACTGCTTTGTACTATACTTTCTTTCGGATGATATGGTTGGCTAGTCATTCAAATGTCGTATCCATTCATTTCATGGTGTCCAGCTTTTCAATAGTACAATAGTTTCTATTGGCTCGTAGTCATTTTTTGGCTAGAAAAGGTCAAGAACACCGTTCAAAGTTAAAATTTACATAGATTTGTTTTATTACTTCACATCAATTGTTACCGTGACAGTTCAGTGACCGTGACAGTTCAATACTTTGCTATATATCGAGTCAATCATTTCACTCAGTTATTTTTACAGTTGCTTTTCGTTGATTTATTTTAGATTAAGAAATTTACAATTATATAAAAGTTAACATCTGTGACATGATTGGTCGTTAACTTCAGTTGTTTTCGTGTTTTGTTGCAGCCCGTTTCAGTTTTTCTTCTGGTAGAAGGATCACGGCTCATACACAAAGATGCGACGAAGGAATAGCTCTTAAGTGGTTCCTCTTATCCAACAGAAAAGAAATTTAAAAATACAAAACTGAATGCAAGGCTGGCACTACGGCAAAGAGCAGATTTATTAATGGCCAATATTTCGACTAATAGTAAGTCTTCCTCAGGGCCAGGGCTGTACTGAAAGAAAATATTGTAACGGCTCCTAAAATTTGAAAATAACATGGTTATAAATGATTGGCTAATACATAACATGTAGACAGCACACTTGTAAACATAAGATAAAAGTAATATATGACATATATAGTGTATGATACAAAATGAGTTCAGCGTTCGTTCCTTCGGTTAATGCCTTCTGGTGACAAAGTGTTTCCTTCTATGAATTAAAAAGGCCTCGCGTGCTTTTCGACGGGAAGCATTGATGGTAGGCTGCAGTTCAAGCGGGATGAGTCTCACGTCTGCGGAAGAGTGGCCTGGTAAGTTGAAATGTGTAGGGACCGCTGCTGTGGAGTTGGCGTGATGTGGGTTGTTTGTTCCTTAAATTAATTGTCTGTGTTCTGTGAAGCGTTCACGAATCGTGCGTTTGGTTTCCCCTATATACTGTTTTTTACATTTTTTACATTCTATCATATATGTGAGGTTACTAGAATTACAGGTTAAATGTTGTTTTATTTGTCTAATTTCCCCGGTGTTGCTAAAAGTATACGAAGTTCTACCATTGTCAATGTAAAGGAAGGTGAGACATCCATGAGTGGAGTTGTAGCGGAAAGTGCCAGAGGTGGGCTTTGGTGTCGTGTTAGTGTTTTTTAGTTTAGCTCTAACCAAAAGGTCGCGAAGGTTTGGTGAACGACGGTAAGCGATGAAAGGAACATCTTTGAATATTTTTTGCAGGTGATTTGTGGAATGGAGAATAGGTTGTTTCTTGTGAAGTATTTCTTGAATATTAGGTAGTGCTGGGTTATAGGTGATGGCGGAACGGGACTGGTGATTTATCTTTATCCCGATTATGTTCCAGTAATGTCTCACTTCTGGGTATTTGTTTGGCTCTTGAGATTTGCTCTCTCACAAAACGTTCTTTATAACCTCTTTTTGTTAAATATGATAGTAATTCTGCTGACCGACGTTCGAAGAATTCGTCGTTGGAACAAATCTGGCGTAAACGGAGGGCGAGGCTGTAGGGGATGGATCTTTTTGTATGATAAGGATGACTTGAGGAGTGGAGTAAGTACTGGTGTTTATTTGTAGGCTTGCAAAAGAGGTCGGTTTCAATTTTTCCATTTTCGAGTAGAACATTGACATCCAGGAAAGGAATTGAAGATGTGGACCGTTCACTAGTGAATTTGATAGTAGGATGGATGTTGCTGAGGTATGTGATGAAGTTGTCTAGTTTTTCTTCTCCGTGTGTCCATACCATTAGAATGTCATCTATGTATCTGAGCCAGAGAAAGGGTTGGTCAGCGTAATCTTTCAGTGCTTTCCTTTTGAATTCCCCCATAAAAAGGTTAGCGTAAGCAGGTGCCATTCTAGTCCCCATTGCCGTACCATGTTGTTGTATAAAATGTTGGTCATTGAAAACAAAGTTGTTCAAAGTCAGAATCATTCTTAGAAGATCAGAGATAGATTCAGAGGGGACGGTTTTGTCAGTTCGTTGGCTAAGAGCAGGAGGGAGGGGGCGTCTCTAGGCAAAACATTGGTCGAGTCATCACTGCCAGTGTGACGTCACGTCATAGATCAGTGATTTTCAAAATGGCGGGCAAATTTGTTGTTCGTTATCTTCCAAAAATTGTGGAATTTCTTACAGTTTGGATGATTCATTTACTTTATTCGATGATCGTCAGGATTCGAAAAATATACGAGACTTGTTTGCGATAGTTTCCAGTGCGATCTAGTATTCAAAAGCGTCATATTTGGAACGGAAACTCATTACCAAGTATCTAATACGTCGGCGGAGTTTGTTCTCCTGTTAACGTTTTCGGGGAGCTTGTACAGTGATGCGGAGATATTCTGATCCCAGAATAGGACGTTTGGCACATGGTATATTAAGCTTCCTGTGTGCCGAGTTTCAATCCTTCAGTACTCGTGGTTCGTCTCATCAATCCCTTTAAAGTCAATGAAGTTGTATGTGAAGAAGACACCTCTACAAGCTTGTTTATATTACTGCTCCTTGTTGGCACCAGAGGTCATTAGCGGTAAGTGTTGGAATTTTGTTCCTAAATTACCGTCTGTGAACACTTCTTGAGTCGAAAATCAACAATACTTTTGAAAATTTTAATCTTCTCTACAGCTAGGTCTTAGTGTACAACAGTACTGTACCTCATGCATCATGTCCATGTGGTTAAGTTTGGTTAATTAAATGGCTGTCTCCTTTCTAAAAAAAAACTGATGTTCAGTTTAAGATTTGGTCTGTATAGATTATTTTTCACTTTCTGTAGGTTCATCATCATCATTATTATAACTATCTTTATACAGAAAGTCAGCATCACTCATAGGTGGTTTTCACAAGTCACTAAATATAATAAGCTAAAAATAATAATTAAAAAAAATCAAGTGTATTTGTTAGCCACAAATCTGTGTTGTTTCTCCTTTTCCAGATAAATCTTGCTTTTGAGCATTGTTTGAATTCAACTGGGTTGTGGAAGTTGAACATTTTTGTTTTTCTTGAAACATATGTTTCAAGATTTTTTGTAGAATTTAAAAAGAAAAGCTGACATGACATATACTTACATAGCCTAAGTCATTGTGTAAATCTGTTTTGTTACCATTTATTTGTTTCATTTAAAAAGTTGCAAGCCACTGAAAACAGGTTATTAAAAGTGGTTATATTATGTTTATTGCAGGGAACATCACTGGTTGGGCAAACTTTATTGTTGCATTGTGAACAAAATACAATGGATGGTGTTGTCTTCAGAATACCTTGCTGGGCATAACTGTGTGATCTTGAAGAGCCCTCTGGGAGATAAACTGCTGTGATGTTTATCACATACTTTAAGGTTCTTGAGATATTCAAAATCAGATGTTATGACATGAGGGGTACATTTTATTTTATACTGCCTAATCATGCTATCAAATTTACAAGATCTGGCCTTATTCTAACACCCCTTCAAACAGCATTGTATATCTCCAATCAACCATCCATACATGAAAACTGTTCCGGTTATTTCCTCCAAAATTACAAAACCTTGTCATGTAAAGGCTTGCCACAGTATGACAGCCAGAACAAATCACCTGTTGTTTTTGAATTTGGTATTTACTGGAGATCTTAAATCTTATAGTGGTATATGGTTCAAAAGTAAATAGTGGTCAGTCAAACCCAGTTAATACGGACACCGATGGGACTACGTATTATGGGGATGTCGGTATAAAGCGGGTGTCCATAAAGCTGGGTTTGACTGTACATGTGATTTGCCTGTTATGTAGATGAGCAAGATGAGTTGACCTGATCCCCATGCTAATTAAAAAACCTTGATGGTGTAATTCAACCATTTTAGCACAAGAATAACTAACTGACAATACACCAAAGCAAAGATACAAAACTAGGAAAAAACAGTAGCATGTCTGAGCTATGTAGCATCAAAGTTTTCCCCAATTATTATTACAGTAATTACATATGAACCCACAAGGAATGGATATAGTAGGGCTGATATGGTCAAAACAACAGCAACAGTTACCAAGTAAAGAGGAGCAGAATGAAGCTCGCTGTCCAATACCAATTATTACCAAATAAGGATTAACAAAATGCCATGAGAAACAAAAAGGCATACCGGTATTTGCCATTAGACTGGAAAGGAATTTTAAAACTTTGATGCTATACTCCAAAAATAATGTACCATCCAGTGAAAATTTATATTGTGGCTGTATATATTTATTAATGTAACAAAATTTTGTAAACTGGATCAAGCAAAGATAAAAATATTCTCAAAATATTAACAGCAGGAAATAACAGTGTCTCCAGCAAACAATTTAATGTTTGTTGTAAACAAATCCTTTACATTACTTTTGAGTAAAACAGAAAAATAAGTGTAATAACAATAGAAACATTCAAGGTTTGACAGGTTAATGTTTTGAATTAGCCATACTTTCAACTGTATTAAAAGAGGACAATAAAAGTGACTACCATTTTCAGCACATCCAGATTTTGCATTGTTTGACGTGTCATGCAATACCCCAGGGGTGAGGCATTTGCTTCTCAAAAGATTTGAAGGGAAAATAAAGAGAAAATTGGAGTTTTGAAAGCCTTAGGAAAGATAATGAAATGACTGCTAATACAACATGAGCATACAGGGCAGCCATCACCAGATGCACAATGTAATGAATATGAAAAAGCCAAGTAATACAGCAACAAGGCTGTTACCAACAACAAATTATTTTTATTCATCATTATTTTACACCATAAAATACAATATAAACCCTCGGTCAGTCAACAAGTCAACAGATTTAAACACAGGCAGTCAACAAGCTAACATATTCAAACAGTCAGTCAACAAGCCAACAAATTTTAACACACTCGGGCAGTTAACAGGCAGTCAAAAGCCAGCAAAACTTTAACAGAGGCAGTCACGCCAGCAAAATTCAGAGCAACAAGACAACAAAATTTAAACACATGCAGTTAAACTAGTAAAGCTAGTAAAATTTAGACACAGACAGTCAAAAAGCCAACAAAATCTAGACACAGGCAGCCAACAAGCCAACAAAGTGTACACACAGACTCTCAGGGCTCTCAACAAGCCAGCAAAATTGAAACACAGATGAAATCAAAACAACACCTTCGCACTCGAAGGGATTGATGAGCAAAATGGCTGATTTGATTGACAAAAACTAACAACGGCTATAAACGTATATCATCAAAGAATAAAACCTCCTTTCATGAGGTCGATCTGTAGAAAACTTAAAGAGAAAACGGCGATCGTTTTGGATCGACTACACTTGCCCGAAGTCAAGATGGCGGTCCCGCTTCTTGTCCCGAATTATATTCAACAGAATTACAAACAAACGCGCCCACAAAACAATAAACGATTCATACACACAGACAATATGTGCAACAAAGCTTACAAACTTACGATCAATTAGTGAATAAGAGCTAAATAATAGCCTGTATTATCATTCTCTTTGTGTCACTTCAATGGCGTCCCCACTCTAAACTGAGCAAGCCAAGCGAAGTCTTGACTCGTTGCTATGTGACGTCACACTGGTAGTGATGAGTCGGTCGCGACAAATAATTGGAAACAATGGAGTCACCCCCTCCCTCCTGGCTAAGAGCTATTCTACATGCGTCGATTCCTTGGTTTGAAGGGATGTTCGTGTATAGAGAAGAGACGTCAAGGGTGACAAGCATGGCATTGCTAGGGAGGACATTGATTTCTTTAAGTTTGTTCAGCAGGTGGGTGGTGTTCTTTACATAAAATGGGAGTGTCTGCACCAGAGGATTAAGATGAAAACTAACGAACTCTGATATTTTTTCAGTAGGATGTCCATTTGCTGAGACAATAGGTCGACCTGGGTTTCCAGCTTTGTGAATTTTAGGCAGGATATAAAAGCGACCAGCTTTTGGATCTTGCGGGGTTAAATAGTGGTGGGTTTTTTTGTCTATAATGCCCTCAGATAAAAGCCTTTTGAGGTAGAAACGGACTCTTTTGTTAATGCTTTCGGTGGGATCTGCATTGACCTTCTTATAGAACTGTTGGTTGTTTAATTGTCTGTACTATTCGTTTAGATAGTCTTGTCTTTTTATCACCACAGATCAGACCTTTGTCTGCAGGTTTGATGATGATGTCTGTCCGTCGTTGTAGTTTTTTTAGGGCGATTCGCTCTCTGCGGTTAAGTTGTCACGGACACGTGTGGGTTTGGCGGTCATTATGTCACTTTCTAGGGTATCGATATAGATGTCGAGAATTGGATCACGGTTTGATGGAGGACACCAAGTACTTTTAAGGCGGAATGGGTTAGGTGTTAATTCACATGTCCTGTCTTCGCTGTAGAAGTACTCTTTCAATCGTAAACATCTAGAGAAATCATTAATGTCAGCTTTAACTTGTGCCCAGTCGATGTGTCTGGGAGTTGGACAAAAGGTTAAACCTCTTGATAAGAGAAGTATTTCATCATCAGTCATTGTGACGTTTGAAAGATTAATCACGGTGGTTGTGTCAAGACGAATAGGTGTTTTCTTTCTAGAAAACTAATTAGATGAGCGAACTCGACGGTTTTTTCTACGTTTGTTTCTAGTGTTATATCCTTGGTTGTTTTGTGTTGCTGAGTTTGTAGGAAACTGTTGATTTTCTAGCGGTCGTAAGTTGGGATTATTACAATCAGCTTGATTTGTTCGTTCAGTATTAGTGTCAGTGTCTTGTTGATAAGGTATTGTTTCGATATAAAAGGGAAAATCAGTGGGATAATGTACTATTGCGTTGTGGGCGTTTGACCTGGAGTCTCTTTCTATTTTGGTCAGGTACTTGACCTGGAGTTTGGACTGTAAATAAGATATAATCTCAGAAACAAAGTTCATAAGACAGTTAAACGTTTCATGTTCGCAAAGGCCAAGTAACTGAGAGTGTAGGTCAGCTTTAGTTTTGTTTAGACTTATGAGTTTCTTTATACATTCTTCTTCTAAAAGGCGCAGTTGGAGAAAACCAAGTTGATCGATGTTATAATTCCACTTTAAGTAAAAATCTCCACTGATAGGTTTAATAGCGGGATGTAGCTTGGGCTTTAGTCCTTTAGGGATAAGTTTCTTTTGCAGATAAAATTGGTAAGTTTTAAGATGAAATTCATGTCGCGTGACTTTAGTAGCAGTACGTTTGTAAAGATTAAATCTTTGTTTGACCATCGTTGTAAGAGAAGAAAAATCCTTGATTAAGGAAAACGTAGGACCAGGGTTCGGATTAATATCCATGGCGAGTAGGAGAAACTGATAAGGGATAAGTGTGACCGATGTGCTCTGTACCACTTCAGCTGAAGACTCGACCCGAGGTATAAAGCCATGGAATTGGAAGGTATCGTGATTCTCAGCAAGAATGGACTTGTGATATGCCAACAGTCAACCCGTCAGTTCCACATAAGGCCACTACCTCTCCCACTTCGAAAGCGTTACTGTTGACATAACTAAAAAACATCATCCTGATCATGCATGGCGGCTACAGCGACAGCGTCTTCTCGTGGAGTCGTTGAGGGTGTAAATATGGAATCCTGTATGGGTGTCGCATGTAAGGGACGTCTGGTTGCATGCTGGCCAATGATGGTCGGTGGTGTTCCATACTTCCTCTTTTGGAAATCTCTTAAAGTTTTCATGGGTCGGGACTTGGTAGCCATGTGAATACCCCTAAGCTTCACCTCTTATAACAAAGCTGGGTCAATGTCGTTACCATTTTCCAAGTTCGTCTTTACTTTCCTTAAGTCTTCAGTAGTGAAACAATGTTCATGTCTCTGTTGGAACATTGCCCACATTGCTTCCGAAGAGGTCTCGTTTTCGTCAGGGCCTACAGTAGCATACGTGTAAGTGGATGACACCTCATCTCTTGTTCTCCTGACACTGTCGTTTTGACACATGGTGCTACCTGAGGTAACAACAGGGATGACGAAGTGGAAAGCCTTAGTGGCCACACGTTTGGAAAACTGCAAAACTGTTGGGTTATTTCCTCGATTCTTCTCAGTGACATGGCCATAGAATCCCTCAATCATGCGCGTGCCAAGAGTCTTAACTTTGATTTCGCTCAGAAGATTCTCCATTCCGGTGTACTTGAAATAGTCTGACAGATACTGTACACCATTCACAAGAATTACGTAAAATCCTTCTGTTTGTTTGTTTGTTTGCAAAAATAAGCTGGGTATGTAAAAGTCACACCTCACAGCCACTGGGAAAGCATAAAAATAACCGGGTAAAATCAAAATATTCGCTGGGTACCGGGGAGACTAAATTTCCACTGGGTAGGGCGGGAAAATAATCCACTGGGTCGGGTTCCACTGGGTCTGTTACAGAGGAGTGGATCAAGGGAAAACGGTTTTTTTGGGCCATACCTTTCGCATTTGCACGGCCGCCATGTTTTGAAATCTGCTTGTTCATG
Source organism: Dendrophyllia cribrosa (assembly GCA_024195265.1). Taxonomy (NCBI): domain Eukaryota; kingdom Metazoa; phylum Cnidaria; class Anthozoa; order Scleractinia; family Dendrophylliidae; genus Dendrophyllia; species Dendrophyllia cribrosa. The sequence goes on from JAJLRJ010000001.1 coordinate 18,760,112, forward strand.
AAGTTCCAAAAGATAGCCAGCAAAAGTGACGTTGGAGACACAAAACTTCCTCTGTCACAATCACAATCCAATAGGGAGTTTAAGCAACGACGACGACAGGACCAAGGAAACAACAATTGGCACGCCTCTTTGCAGTTGTTCCACTTTGTTTAAGGTATCAGCACCGGCAAAATTTATGCTCTCCAAATGCCTTGCAAAAATTCCTGGTTAAATATCATGCCATGAAATGAGCAAAAACAATGCCTCTGCAGATGCGTTTTACAAAATCGGTACATTTCTTTGCCGTTCTCTGCAAAACAGCAATGTCAAATTATAAAATTATAAGTTTTGTGGAGAAAGTGAACACACGACGGTTAATTTTCCTTTCTCTATATGAACTTAAAAGCCATCAGTACAAATTCAGCTCCTGAATAACCCAGTTACATAAGACAAATTAAGGTATCATCACCGGCAAAATTTATGCTCTCCAAATGCCTGGCAAAAATTCCTGGTTAAATGTCATACCATGAAATATACAAATCCAAAATTTTGGGTCAATATCTCTAACTGTTCTAAAGATATGGGCATTTGAAAATGGACCTTTTTCACCTTTTCGAGCATTCTGATTGGTCCAATAGGGTCACATGACTGATTGGCGGGAAATTCAAAATGTATTGTCTTTATCAATTTATAGAATTCAACTGGGTAATGCTAGGAACTTCAACCAAAAAGGAATTGAATTAGAGCAGTCACCAAATTCATTTGACACAATTTCGGTCAGTCTGACCACATTTTGAGGAAGATCGACAGCTGTCAATCATTAATATTTTTAAAATCTGTTTTCAGAAATGAGTTTTAAACACCACTTGGCACAAACGTAGTTTCAGCCCCGTAATTTATGTTAATTTATGCAAATCAAATGCAAATAACCACATATTTCTGTTTATTTCCCGTTAATTTGCATAAATTAACATACTTACGGGGCTAAAACTACGTTTGTGCCAAGTGGTGTTTAAAACTCATTTCTGAAAACAGATTTTAAAAATTTTAAAAACTTGTTTTTGTGATTTCTTTATTTGACATTTCTTTCTGATTGACAGCTGTCGATCTTCCTCAAAATTTGGTCAGACTGACCAAAATTCTGTCAAATGAATTTGATGACTGCTCTTATTCAATTCTTTTTTGGTTGAAGTTCCTAGCATGACCCAGTTGAATTCTGTAAATTGATAAAGACAATACATTTTAAATTTCCCGCCAATTAGTCATGTGACCGTATTGAACCAATCAGAATGCTCGAAAAGGTGAAAAAGGTCCATTTTCAAATGCCCATACCTTTTGAACGATTAGAGATATTAACCCAAAACTTTGGATTTGTATATTTCATGGTATGACATTTAACCAGGAATTTTTGCCAGGCATTTGGAGAGCATAAATTTTGCCGGTGATGATACCTTAATTTGTCTTATGTAACTGGTTTATCCAGGAGCTGAATTTGTACTGATGGCTTTTAAGTTCATATAGAGAAAGGAAAATTAACCGTCGTGTGTTCACTTTCTCCACAAAACTTATAATTTTATAATTTGACATTGCTGTTTTGCAGAGAACGGCAAAGAAATGTACCGATTTTGTAAAACGCATCTGCAGAGGCATTGTTTTTGCTCATTAAACTTATTGTTTTGTGCCGTTCTCGCTGCCGTCGCCGTCGTGGTTGCTTAAGTTACCTAAAGGTGATGTTACACGGGACGATTCGCAACGTCGATATTTAGCGCAACAAAATTAACGACAGGAATGTTACACGAAACAACTTGATGTTCTTCTAATCCCACTTGAACTCATACGCAGCAACCGTGACGCAGTGAGAAAGGCGAGAGAGGCTCACACTAGGAATAAATAGACGTGATGAAGCTCATTGACATACGACACCTAGTCACCTACTCTCCTACACCAATAACAATCTATTGTTTTTATTTTCATAATTTCAAACTCTTATTTGTAAAAAAAACTTTTAGTTTTATCTTCATTTTTCTGTTAGCCCCTGAAGTAGGTTTGTTCAGTCAAACCGAAATATTGGGCAAATTTGTTTTAATATATATATATATATATATATATTGTTTTATACTTTTGTTTACTCCTTCATCGCCTTGCCGTAAGGATCAGTTTGCCGTTTTCTGATGATCAAAACGTGCTCATAACAATTTGAAAAACGTGTTGAAGAGTCACAGGAAGCTAAATTTGTTTTCTGTTGGTTAAGAGGAACCATTTAAGAGCGATCCCTTCATCACATCTTTGTGTATGAGCCGTGATCCTTCTACCAGAAGTAAAACTGAAACGGGCTGCAACAAAACACGAGCAAACTTGTTTTAATATATATACAATTATGTATACAATGTGCCCTCCCGGTTGTTACCATAATGGCTTTATGGCAACTCCTGAACTTGGGCACAGGATGTACGGTATTGTTTTATTCTTTTGTTTACTCCTTCATCGCCTTGATGTAAGGATCAGTTTGCCGTTTTCTGATGATCAAAACGTGCTCTTAACACTTGAAAAACGTGTTGAAGAGTCACAGGAAGCTAAATTTGTTTTCTGTTGGTTAAGAGGAACCATTTAAGAGCGATCCCTTCATCACATCTTTGTATATGAGCCGTGATCCTTCTACCAGAAGTAAATCTAAAACGGGCTGCAACAAAACAAGAAAACAACTGAAGTAATTAAATTCAATCAATCATGTCACACGTGGTGGGCAACTTATAAATGCTGTGTTCCACATTGAAACTCTTCAAAATCTAGAGGAGAGCAGTCTCTGAAGTTAGTTTCCAAGAACAAGAATTAAATCTTTCAAGATGACTTCCAACAATGTATTGATGTTTTGCGCTTTGTTATCTCTGTGGAATATCGCAGGTTAGTTGGTCGGCTTTAAAAACACAAGCAAATATGCCAACCTTTTCCTATTGCTTGAGTGTCGTACGCTTCCAAAGGGAATGTTATCATTGCTTATTTTTGATCATCATTTCGTTTGAACACAAAGAATCTCAACTTGCTAACTCCAAATGCAGTTTTTATGTTGTGTGAGGACTTTTGTGTTGAAAGTAAGTTTTCCATAAACAACAAGAACTCTCAATGTAGTTTGCAAAGACGACGCCAAAAGATCGCATTTCATTTAAATTAAGCAAGGTTGTGTGTATAGAGGTTTTCTTTACTACATTTCTTATCTTTATTTGCCCAAACTTAAGTACAATAGTATTGTTACAGTTTTGTACATATCACTAGCTTAGCGGTATTGATCGGGAAGTCTCAGATCGATTTTAGTTTCTAGTCTTATCTGGGAGACCCCTTTACTCACTAAAACAGAACTCTGGCGATGCCTGTGATTACAATGTTTAACAGATTCTGGTATTCACCAGAATTTTAAACCGAACAATACTCAATAAGAAAAAACCGAATGTTAAAAAAGAAAACTTTGAAAAGTAATAAAATGTGAATATCTTTGTTTGATACAGTATGAATTATACATTTTCTTTAACCTTGCGTTCAAAAGTTGATGTACAATATAATGACTGTTTTTCATTTCGCACGATAAACTACTATATACAACTACTCCTTTAATAACCAATGCTAACTTTCCGGTTATTACCTTTGTTTTGAACATAGCATATGTAGTTTTTTTTGGTTGATTGCGTATTACAGGGACCGCGGAGGGGGAGGGGCTGGTTGGGCCGCGGCCCCACTACTTTTTTGCGCCCCCGCCCCCACTTGTTTTCGATTTTCAATATGAAAAAATTATTTTCAATTGTCAGCCCTACCACTTTTCACCTTGCTCCGCGGTCCCTGTATTATTATGCACTTATTGGGTGCGCTCGGTCCGTACGCCATGGCCTCGAGCCAAATATTTTCCCGTCCGGCCCGACCTAACTCAGTCAATAAGTATTTTATAATATGACTAGAAAGTACAAGAATAGTCGTGCAGTGCGAGGTCGCTTGAACTCGAGCGGGGCCGGACGGCTTTTTCCGGACCGGCTCACGTCAACCCGTCCGGCCCCGCTCACGCCACCTTGCGATTCTATTTTCTGTAGGATTGCGTCAGCGGGGCCGTACGGTCATATTATAAAATTATGTATTTCATCGTTCGTCCTGAAAAGATTCCTAAGAGAAGTTAAGACTTTTTTATTTTCACTTTAACAGATGCCAACACCGAAGAGTCATTTGAGCTTAGAGTGTTTGATCGTGACGTGCAAATTTCAGATGATGAAATGATGAAAATGCTACAAGAGGCAGACCTCGAGAGTCATGGTTACAAGAAAGAAACAATCAGGCAATTGGTTGGCAGTGATTCCAAAAATGGTAAACCTGTCTACAGGAAACGTTTTCAATTTTACAAGACGATCGAGTGTTCAAGACTGAGGGAGATTGACCAGGAACTGAACAGGTTGATTCCAGGTAGAAAATTCTGGATAATGGTTCATTGGAGAATGTAGACTAGTACAAATTTATCGTCCTAGTTATAGCGTCTCTAAATTGATGTTGTGCTCGTATTGTTCTCCTTGGCCGTTACATCTCACCCTAATTTCTAATTCCAACTATAAATGATCAAAGAAAAGTGAAAATAAATCCTTCCTAAACATCCCCTTCCTTCGCCCTCAAGTGTTACATTGATTAAATACAGTTGGCGTTATTGATTTGTTGAGAACAGTCGCGCGAGTTCTTTAACCAATTACAAAGCGCTGTGACGCAAAACCAAAGTAAACGCGAAATACTTTCGATACTCAATTCAAACCGATTTTATTTTTAATAATCTGATGCATAAAATAATCAAATGGACAAAACTGTCTTTTTCTCAGATAAATTGCACATTATTATAACACAGTGTGCCTAAAATCAACGTTTGAAAATATTTTATGAAGGAATAGGACTCAAATATCAATAAATAGAATGTCAATAAGCCTCATTAGCCTTGTTCCCAGAATTCCATTGTGTCGTATGGTTTATGGTTTAAGTTTTTTTCCCAACAACATTTCTGCAATTAAGTGCATTCAAAACACGCAAAACTACAAACTAAAATTACCTCAAAAGAAATTTACATGTCACTTTCGTTTGATCTACTTAGGGATTTTTGGAATCGGCGTTGTTAGCAGGATCAACAAAGAGATCCAGACCAAACATTTGGATGGCTTGACAAAATGTGAAGCGGGTTTGGAGGTGCACTTCAAGGAAGGACGAAGCTGTAGTGAGTCCACCAGGTTCAGCAAACGTCGAAAGAGAGCTCCTTGTAATAAGTGTCTCTTTTGCTGGGGCTCCAAGTTATCCTAAAACTGTTCTAAGCGCGCTTTTGATAAATACAGCTTTATAAGTTAATTTAAAAATAAATAAATAAATAAATGAAGCAACAACTCAATGTTCCATTTTTTTAGGTTGTGGATGCCTGTTAACCAAAATCTGAGCGGATTATCAGTTCTCTCGAAATTAAAATGGACTATTTCCCCTGGAACTCCAACTCAGTCCAAGAGTTTGTTTAACCCTGATTTTCACTAGCGATATAAGCATAAGCTTAAGCGGAAGCATAGTAGTGCTTATGTCCAGTGCTATGTCCATAAACATCAATCTTATGCTTTTGGCAATGTTCGTTTTCACTTGATCATGGCAAATTCTTTTGCTTTCGTTTATGCTTATGCTTATATCGCTAGTGAAGATCAGCTTAAACAAACTCTTGGACTGAATTGGAGTTCAAAGGGAAATAGTCTATTTTAATTTCGAGAGGACTGATAATCCGCTCAGGTTTTGGTTAAAAAACTGATCCACAGATATGTTTAGTCAGTTTTATCCGCCTCTAAAGACTATATAGACTAGTGTGACTACAGTAGTTTGTTTTCCTTTCTGTTTATTGATACTAATTATTCACGAAAGTTGTGATTATGTTTGGCGATCAGCTTTCTTTAAAAACTTTATTGAAGGTATGATACTGCCATCCCAATAAGATGGCCGATGTAAGCTCCTTCAGGATAGTCAAACATTGCTTTTATTTTTCACCGTGACTTGGTTTTACCCTTGGCAATTGGGCGTAATATCGTACCGGGTTTTATACATTATCTGAACATCACCTTTCTGTGGCAGAAAACGAAAGCCTCGTTTCGTACGTCAATTGTTGGATATCTGATGAATGTCACAAAACAAAATGACAAAATGACAAATTTGGAATGATAAAATAAGAACTTTCCAAAAAAAATGTCGTTTAACTTTAAAAATTGTTTAAGTATGTTTCTAAGAATGCATAAGCAGAACTCAGAGATTCACAACATGAAATGTATTTTAATCTTTTACTTAAGGCGGGACTTAACCTGATCGCCACTTTTCCGCCACTTGACATGGCTTTAATGGAAATATCTCGTTCACTCTAGCTCTATGCTTATCCCGTAAAGCTATGTTGTGGGGTGTTTTGTGAATTTTTGGGTGATTTTTGTGTATGTTGGGGAGGAGATAGTTTTTCTAGAAGGATTGGTAAAATTAAGAGAAATAAGAAATATTGAAGATTTAGTAAAGTTTTGAAATTAGAATTTGTAGTTAATAATTAATAGACGGATACCAAGTTAGTCCACTAGCAACCTGGGGTGCTCTTACGTGGGTATCGACTGTTTGTTGGTGTTCCAAAAATCATTTTCTTACTCCTATACCTTCTTAAAACCTCATCAAATTTCATTCAAATTTAGGTTAAGTCCCGCCTTAATGCTTTATCAGTCTTTGTCGCTTCAATTTTTGTAATCAATTAAACGTTACATTTAATACAAAAATGAAAGTTGTAATAAAATAACAAGAAAAGCCGCAATAAAATGCTATTTTGGCTCTTGAATGTCGTTTTGTGATAAATATAGACTGCTAGCAGGCCCTTTTCCGGATAGATGAGCGAGCTAATCACATGATCGGCGATCGACCAAGCGAACGCAATTATAACAAGTGAGTCACGCTCGCCGAGCTTGTTTTCGCGACTAGCTTTCCCGCTCGATTGACTCCAAAGGGCTAGGGGCAGTCAGCAGACAATGATAAATATGTCACGACGTCTCGTAAACTAATAAATAAATCCCTCGCCAGTCAATCGATGTATTTTTCCGGTTATCGTTACGTGCAACCCCGAAATGCAACACTACATTTTGAAGAACGAAGTGGCTGTTATTTATTAAATGGCAACAACAACGAGAACATTCCTGATATTCAGTGTTAAGTGGACATCATTTAGTGATGGGTATCGGGGAAAAACCCTACCGTTCTTAAGCCAGGTGATTTTGCATGGTAAAACGTTCAATCAGGAAATACGGCACGAGCGTAAGCAGACTGCAATGGCTTTGTGTGGGTGTTCCCCTGTAAAACCTGAAGTCTTACCAGCTCACGGGGGGGGGGGGGGTACTCCCCCAAAATACCTATACGGGTATGTGCCGCCCAACGGGGTCTTCATTTTGGGACTCCTGATCTAGAACGGGGTATCTATTTTAGAGACGTTTCCTAGAACGGGGTATAATATTTCGAACGCACGAAAGCTTCAGATTATCAGGAGCCATTTTTTCTAGAATGGGGTATTAAAAATTGACCTATTTCTAGAACGGGATATCATTTTGAGCGCAAATTCTTTCTAAAACGGGGTCCAAATTTGGAGACCAGGGCGGCACATACCCACCCGAAATATACCCCAAGTACCCCCCCCCCCCCCCCCCTCCCCCCGTACCAGCACCAAACACCGGAGGTTTTGGGGACTGCGAAAATATTTTCAAATTCCGTCTGTAAAATATTGAAGTAGAAAAGCATTGTGATTAAGTATTACACAGTAACTCCTATTTCTGTAATCGTTACGTCTAACACTACATTTCAGACATTTTGAAGTACAATTTGGCTGTTATTTATTAATCACAACCACAACGACAAAATTTATGTTCAGTATTCAGTCACAGTATGCGGCACTGCTTTGTACTATACTTTCTTTCGGATGATATGGTTGGCTAGTCATTCAAATGTCGTATCCATTCATTTCATGGTGTCCAGCTTTTCAATAGTACAATAGTTTCTATTGGCTCGTAGTCATTTTTTGGCCAGAAAAGGTGAAGAACACTGTTCAAAGTTAAAATTTACATAGATTTTTTTTAATACTTCACATCAATTGTTACCGTGACAGTTCAGTGACCGTGACAGTTCAATACTTTGCTATATATCGAGTCAATCATTTCACTCAGTTATTTTTACAGTTGCTTTTCGTTGATTTATTTTAGATTAAGAAATTAACAATTATATAAAGGTTAACATCTGTGACATGATTTGTCGTTAACGTCAGTTGTTTTCGTGTTTTGTTGCAGCCCGTTTCAGTTTTTCTTCTGGTAGAAGGATCACGGCTCATACACAAAGATGTGATGAAGGAATAGCTCTTAAGTGGTTCCTCTTATCCAACAGAAAACAAATTTAAAAATACAAAACTGAATGCAAGGCTGGTACTACGGCAAAGGGCAGATTTATTAATGGCCAATATTTCGACTAATAGTATTAGTCTTCCTCAGGGCCAGGGCTGTACTGAAAGAAAATATTGTAACGGCTCCTTAAATTTGAAAATTACATGGTTATAAATGATTGGCTAATACATGACATGTAGACAGCGCACTTGTAAACATAAGATAAAAATAATATGACATATATAGTGTATGATACAAAATGAGTTCAGCGTTCGTTCCTTCGGTTTATGCCTTCTGGTGACAAAGTGTTCCCTCTATGAATTAAAAAGGCCTCGCGTGCTTTTCGACGGGAAGCATTGATGGTAGGCTGCAGTTCAAGCGGGATGAGTCTTACGTCTGCGGAAGAGTGACCTGGTAAGTTGAAATGTGTAGGGACCGCTGCTGTGGAGTTGGCGTGATGTGGGTTGTTTGTTCCTTGTCTGTGTTCTGTGAAGCGTTCACTAATCGTGCGTTTGGTTTCCCCTATATACTGTTTCCTACATTTTTTACATTCTATCATATATGTGAGGTTACTAGAATTACAGGTTAAATGTTGTTTTATTTGTCTAATTTCCCCGGTGTTGCTAAAAGTATACGAAGTTCTACCATTGTCAATGTAAGGGAAGGTGAGAACAAATTTAGCTTCCTGTGACTCTTAAACACGTTTTCAAAATTTAGAGCTTGATCAGCATGCTTTGCGATGCGAATGAGGTTGATCTTGCGTTGAGACCAGGGGAAGGCGGGATGGAATACTCAGTTATAATAGTGCGAATGACAATGCAGAGGGTTTTAACCCTTTGTTAAAACAAAGGCTTCGTCCCTTAACCTGCTAAACTCATATTATTAACAGAAGTCCAGAAAACATTAAACGTGCTTCGGTCTATTATCACCATCATTGCGGGGCCTTTCGTTACGCAGTCCGTTGGGAGTCGAATGGATTGTGTGACGAGCACTAAGGTGCGTGCAGTGAAGTCTAGTACATGTATGTCTCTATCGGCTTGACACATCAAATGAACACTGCTAATCTAATATAAAGTCGCTAAAGCGTCAAGGTCTGTTAATCTCCAGAGGTTGACCTTTCGGTAAAAAAATGTAGTCCAGCTGTTTTTCGTATTCCATTTTCATCTCACCCAATTTTGCGCATCCCCACAGACCTTTTTAATTTATTACAAAATGAAGAAATAAATAATAAAGAATGCTTGTGGTATGTAAAATATAGATAAACACGACTAGGCTCTTGCCGATTGTGCTAGCATAATTTTTGGCATAATCTGAGGAATTGAGCATAATTTTTGCCCTTTTTCCAAAAGTAACACTGCTAGCATAATCCGTATATTTTCTTGTCTTAATAGCACAATTTTAGAATAATTCAAGAAAACGAAGATCTCAGCTACTAAAAACGATAGATTACTATTAACAGTTGCTTCCACTCCTATTTTTCGATTTTTTTTTACTTGTGTTGAGATACCGCGGGAGTTCGATGAAACGGAACCGGAAGTCTGTGTCTCGGTCCCAGACTCCTTAGTCTTTCTCCCACGACTCCCAGTGCTCGTTTCAAAATGGCGGCCGCCACGCCAAACCAGTCAAGTGCAGTGAACTTACATCCAGATAGTTTACAAGGTAGCGAGAACAGAGAGGATAGACCAAAGCCTGCACAACTTGCCCGGGATAGACGCCTCGAATCCACCACTGGAAAATACAAGAGGAGGGGGACGAGTAATGTCACTAATGTGAAAAATGTCCCGTATAGGCCCAACCACCGGATAAAGTTACCCAGGTTTTGAACAACCGGGCCCAGAACGTCTGGCCAGGGTTAATAAAATACATTTTCAAACTTGTCTTGTGAGTTGTGAAGTTTGTGCACAGAATAATTTTTTAAAAAAGTAGCATAATTTTGAAAAGCGAGCATAATTTGAGCATAATTTGGGCAAAAAAACGAGCACTGCCACTAGCATAATATGCCACTTTTACTAGCACAATCGGCAAATGCCTAAACACGACCCCCGGGGGGACTCCCATGTAAAAGAGACGTCGGTGATCGGCGTACCTTTCATTGGTTGAAATCTGTGAGTTTCCTACCACTACGGCGTACTAGAGTTATTCTGATGCATTTTAGGATATTAAGTCAGAAAAATAATGACAGGAACAAATTGTTGGAAAGAATTATACTTCTTAAAGGGGGGAAAATGTTACACCTATAAAACGGGTTTCTGGTATCTTTTAGGCAAATGTTTGGACCATCAGTTTTACATGAGAGTCCTCTAGGAAAAAATTTTTGAGAAAGATCGACAGCTGTCAATCAGAGAGAAATGTCAAATAAAGAAATCACTAAAACAAGTTTTTCTCCCACAGTTTTCGATCTTCCTCAAAATTTGGTCAGACTGACCAAAATTCTGTCAAATGAATTTGATGACTGCTCTAATTGAATTCCATTTGGGTTGAAGTTCCTAGCATGACCCAGTTGAATTCTATAAATTGATAAAGACAATACATTTTAAATTTCCCGCCAATCAGTCATGTGACCCTATTGAACCAATCAAAATGCTCGAAAAGGAGAAAAAGGTCCATTTTCAAATGCCCATATCTTTTGAACGATTAGAGATATTGACCCAAACCTTTGGATTTGTATATTTTATGGCATGAAACTTAACCAGGAATTTTTGCCAGGCATTTGGAGAGCATAAATTTTGCCGGTGATGATACCTTAATTTGTCTTATGTAACTGGGTTATCCAGGAGCTGAATTTGTACGGATGGCTTTTAAGTTCATATAGAGAAAGGAAAATTAACCGTCGTGTGTTCACTTTCTCCACAAAACTTATAATTTTATAATTTGACATTGCTGTTTTGCAGAGAACGGCAAAGAAATGTACCGATTTTGTAAAACGCATCTGCAGAGGCATTGTTTTTGCTCATTAAATTTATTGTTTTGTGCCGTTCTCGCTGCCGTCGCCGTCGTGGTTGCTTAAGTTACCTAAAGGTGATGTTACACGGGACGATTCGCAACGACGATATTTAGCGCAACAAAATTAACGACAGGAATGTTACACGAAACAACTTGATGTTCTTCTAATCCCACTTGAACTCATACGCAGCAACCGTGACGCAGTGAGAAAGGCGAGAGAGGCTCACTCTAGGAATAAATAGACGTGACGAAGCTCATTGACATACGACACCTAGTCACCTAGTCTCCTACAAAAATAACAATCTGTTGTTTTTATTTTCATAATTTCAAACTCTTATTTGTAAAAAAAACTTTTAGTTTTATCTTAATTTTTCTGTTAGCCCCTGAAGAAGGTTTGTTTTCAAACCGAAATATTGGGCAAATTTGTTTTAATATATATATATATATTGTTTTATACTTTTGTTTACTCCTTCATCGCCTTGCCGTAAGGATCAGTTTGCCGTTTTGTGATGATCAAAACGTGCTCATAACAATTTGAAAAACGTGTTCAGTGAAGAGTCACAGGAAGCTAAATTTGTTTTCTGTTGGTTAAGAGGAACCATTTAAGAGCGATCCCTTCATCACATCTTTGTGTATGAGCCGTGATCCTTCTACCAGAAGTAAAACTGAAACGGGCTGCAACAAAACACGAGCAAATTTGTTTTAATATATATATATATATATTGTTTTGCTCTTTTGTTTACTCCTTCATCGCCTTGCTGTAAGGATCAGTTTGCCGTTTTCTGATGATCAAAACGTGCTCATAACAATTTGAAAAACGTGTTGAAGAGTCACAGGAAGCTAAATTTGTTTTCTGTTGGTTAAGAGGAACCATTTAAGAGCGATCCCTTCATCACAACTTTGTGTATGAGCCGTGATCCTTCTACCAGAAGTAAAACTGAAACGGGCTGCAACAAAACACGAGCAAATTAGTTTTAATATATATATATATATATATATATATATATATATATATTTATATATATACCATTATATATACAATGTGCCCTCCCGGTTGTTACCATATAACATAATGGCTTTATGGCAACTCCTGAACTTGGGCACAGGATGTACGGTATTGTTTTATTCTTTTGTTTACTTCTTCATCGCCTTGCTGTAAGGATCAGTTCGCCGTTTTCTGATAATCAAAACGCGCTCATAACAATTTGAAAAACGTGTTGAAGAGTCACAGGAAGCTAAATTTGTTTTCTGTTGGTTAAGAGGAACCATTTAAGAGCGATCCCTTCATCACATCTTTGTGTATGAGCCGTGATCCTTTTACCAGAAGTAAATCTGAAACGGGCTGCAACAGAACAAGAAAACAACTGAAGTAATTAAATTCAATCAATCATGTCACACGTGGTGGGCAACTTATAAATGCTGTGTTCCACATTGAAACTCTTCAAAATCTAGAGGAGTGCAGTCTCTGAAGTTAGTTTCCTAGAACAAGAATTGAATCTTTTAAGATGACTTCCAACAATGTATTGATGTTTTGCGCTTTGTTTTCTCTGTGGAATATGGCAGGTTAGTTGGTCGGCTTTAAACAAAAGCAAATATGCCAACCTTTTCCTATTGCTTGAGTGTCGTACGCTTCCAAAGGGAATGTTATCATTGCTTATTGTTGATCACCATTTCGTTTGAACACAAAGAAACTCGACTTGCTAACTCCAAATGCAGTTTTTATGTTGTGTGAGGACTTTTGTGTTGAAAGTAAGTTTTCCATAAACAACAAAAACTCTCAATGTAGTTTGCTAAGACGACGCCAACAGATCGCATTTCTTTTAAATCAAGCAAGGTTATGTGTATAGAGGTTTTCTTTACTACATTTCTTATCTTTATTTGCCCAAACTTAAGTACAATAGTATTGTTACAGTTTTGTACATATCACTAGCTTAGCGGTATTGATCGGGAAGTCTCAGATCGATTTTAGTTTCTAGTCTTATCTGGGAGACCCCTTTACTCACTAAAACAGAACTCTGGCGATGCCTGTGATTACAATGTTTAACAGATTCTGGTATTCACCAGATTTTTAAACCGAACAATACTCAATAAGAAAAAAACCGAAAGTTAAAAAGGAAAACTTTGAAAAGTAATAAAATGTGAATATCTTTGTTTGATACAATATGAATTATACATTTTCTTTAACCTTGCGTTTAAAAGTTGATGTACAATATAATGAATGTTTTTCATTTCGCACGATAAACTACTACATACAACTACTCCTTTAATAACCAATGCTAACTTTCCCGTTATTACCTTTGTTTTGAACATAGCATATGCAGTTTTTTTTGGTTGATTGCGTATTACAGGGACCGCGGATGGGGAGGAGCTGGTAGGGCCGCGGCCCCACCACTTTTTTGCGCCCCCGCCCCCACTTTTTTTCGATTTTCAATATGAAAAAATTATTTTCAATTGTCAGCCCTACCACTTTTCACCTTGCTCCGCGGTCCCTGTATTATAATTATGTATTTCTTCGTTCGTCCTGAAAAGATTCCTAAGAGAAGTTAAGACTTTTTAATTTTCACTTTAACAGATGCCAACACCGAAGAGTCATTTGAGCTTAGAGTGTTTGATCGTGACGTGCAAATTTCAGATGATGAAATGATGAAAATGCTACAAGAGGCAGACCTCCAGAGTCATGGTTACAAGAAAGAAACAATCAGGCAATTGGTTGGCAGTGATTCCAAAAATGGTGAACCTGTCTACAGGAAACGTTTTTAATTTTACAAGACGATCGAGTGTTCGAGGCTGAGGGAGATTGACCAGGAACTGAACAGGTTGATTCCAGGTAGAAAATTCTAGATATTGGTTCATTGGAGAATGTAGACTAGTGCAAATTTATCGTCCTAGTTATAGCGTCTCTAATTTGATGTTGTGCTCATATTGTTCTCCTTGGCCGTTACATCTCACCCTAATTTCTAATTCCAACTATCAATGATCAATAAAAAGTAAAAATAAATCCTTCCTAAACATCTCCCTTCCTTCGCCCTCAAGTGTTACATTGATTAAATACAATTGGCGTTATTGATTTGTTGAGAACAGTCGCGCGAGTTTTTTAACCAATCACAAAGCGCTGTGACGCAAAACCAACGTAAACGCGAAATACTTTCGATACTCAATTCAAACCGATTTTATTTTTAATAATCTGATCCATAAAATAAATAAATGGACGAAACTGTCTTTTTCTCGGTTAAATTGCACATTATTATAACACAGTATGCCTAAAATCAACGTTTGAAAATATTTTATGAAGGAATAGGACTCAAATATCAATAAATAGAATGTCAATAAGCCTCATTAGCCTTGTTCCCAGAACTCCATTGTGTCGTATGGTTTATGCTTTATCGTTTGTTTCCCGACAACATTTTTGCAATTAAGTGCATTTAAAACACGCAAAACTACAAACTAAAATTACCTCAAGGAAATTTACATGTCACTTTCGTTTGATCTACTTAGGGATTTTTGTAATCGCCGTTGTTAGCAGGATCAACAAAGAGATCCAGACCAAACATTTGGATGGCTTGACAAAATGTGAAGCGGGTTTGGAGGTGCACTTCAAGGAAGGACGAAGCTGTAGTGAGTCCACCAGGGTTAGCAAACGTCGAAAGAGAGCTCCTTGTAATGGGTGTCTCTTTTGCTGGGGCTCCAAGTTATCCTAAAACTGTTCTAAGCGCGCTTTTGATAAATACAGCTTTATAAGTTAATTAAAAAAAAAAATAAATATATAAATGAAGCAACAACTCAGTGTTCCATTTTTTTAGGTTGTGGATGCCTGTTAACCAAAATCTGAGCGGATTATCAGTTCTCTCGAAAATAAAATAGACTATTTCTCTTTGAACTCCAATTCAGTCTAAGAGTTTGTTTAACCCTGATTTTCACTAGCGATATAAGCATAAGCTTAAGCGGAAGCATAGTAGTGCTTATGTCCAGTGCTATGTCCATAAACATCAATCTTATGCTTTTGGCAATGTTCGTTTTCACTTGACCATGGCAAATTCTTTTGCTTTCGTTTATGCTTATGCTTATATCGCTAGTGAAGATCAGCTTAAACAAACTCTTGGACTGAATTGGAGTTCAAAGGGAAATAGTCTATTTTAATTTCGAGAGAACTGATAATCCGTTCAGGTTTTGGTTAAAAAACTGATCCACAGATATGTTTAGTCAGTTTTATCCGCCTCTAAAGACTATATAGATTAGTGTGACTACAGTAGTTTGTTTTCCTTTCTGTTTATTGATACTAATTATTCACGAAATTTGTGATTATGTTTGGCGATCAGCTTTCTTTAAAAACTTTATTGATACAATTTAACGTTAAATTTAATACAAAAATGAAAGTTGTAATAAAATAAGAAGAAAAGCCGCAATAAAATGCTATTTTGGCTCTTGAATTTCGTTTTGTGATAAATATAGACTGCTAGCAGGCCCTCTCGAGATAGATGAGCGAGCTAATCACATGATCGGCGATCGACCAAGCGAACGCAAGTGAGTCACGATCTCGCCGAGCTTGTTTTCGTGACTAGGGCCTAGGGGCAGTCAGCAGACAATGATAAATATGTCACGACGTCTCGTAAACTAATAAATAAACCCCTCGCCAGTCAATCCATGTATTTTTGTTAATATTTTATTCCGGTTATCGTTACGTGCAACCCCGAAATGGAACACTACATTTTGAAGAACGAATTGGCTGTTATTTATTAAATGGCAACAACAACGACAAGATTCAGTGTTAAGTGGATTACCACATTTAGTGATGGGTATCGGGGAAAAACCCGACCGTTCTTAAGCCAGGTGATTTTGCATGGTAAAACGTGCAATCAGGAAATACGGCACGAGCGTAAGCAGACTGCAATGGCTTTGTGTGGGTGTTCCCCTGTAAAACCTGAAGTCTTACCAGCACCAAACACCGGAGATTTTGGGGACTGCAAAAATATTTTCAAATTCCGTCTGTAAAATATTAAAGTAGAAAAGCATTGTGATTAAAGGGATAGTATCACGAGGTTCCACGCGCGGCACTGTTCACTATTCTTGCACCGGAATTTTGGACATATCACTGTTAAAAGTGATTTTTTCTTTCTTTTGGCTATCAAAACGGATTTTTTGATTCAACAAATACCTCCACTTCTCGACGGCCTTTTTGAATTTGCGGAATGAAACTTGAAAAGTGGGCCGACGTTTTCAAGTTTCGACCTCATGATACTATCCCTTTAAGTACTACACAGTAACTCCTATTTCTCCCGGGTTATCCAATCGATAAAATCGATAATCGATGACAATCGATATCAATCGATACCAATCGATATCAATTAATTGATTGATATTGATAATCGATGACCAATCGATGGCGAAGATTCGTGTGGTTATCGATTGGTATCGATTATCAATACCAATTGATAAATAAATTGTAATCGATTGGTATCGATTGGTTGCAGATTGACGGAACCGTAATCGGCGCGTAAAAACAACAACTTAGTACGTTGTAATTGTGAACAAAACTCATTTTAATGTTAGCAGGAGAACAACGCTCCCTTCTTTCTCTTCAACGTTAACGCCCAGTCCACAGATTTCCGTTTTTTTTTATTTTGATAAATCAAAAGTTTGTTCCATGGCCCAATCTATAGACTTCAAAAAACGGAAAGTGGTTCCATCGTACCTTCACAGAAAAATTCTGGTAACAGAAGTTGTATTTTGGCAAACAATGAAATTGCCAACAACAGCAGCATGATTTGTTGCATGTTGCAAAATAATGAATAAAGCAGCAATACCTAGTAAACACTTCACCGACGTTCACCTCAAAACGGCAACGATGATAGCCTTTTACGATGCACCTTATGTTAAGTAAAACCTCTACCCCAACGTCTTGCGTAGACATAATGTCACGGAAAGGCAATGACGGGCAAGCTGGTAATAGACCATTTTCGTATTCTCGGTATTGAACTGGTACTAGCTTGCAGTCGAGGCTCATGCGGGGGGAATCTTTTCACATGCAAATATTTTTAATGATATTCCCCCGCATTAGCCTCCATTGCAAGCTAGTACCAGTTCAATACCGAGAATACGAAAATGGTCTATTCTAGTACACGTGCAACGGGGTATATCCTTTGCGTTGAGAAGACTGGGTCGGACTTTGCTGTGTGCGTGACGTCTGTTCGAGATTGCTGAGCCAATCGATAGCAATCGATGAACGGTTTTTGTGTGGTTATCGATTGATCATCGATTGGCCTATACCAATCGATACCAATTAACTAATTTTATCGATTGATATCGATTGATCGATTAGATTTCCGATCATCGATTTCCATCGATTGGATACCCCGGGATTTCTGTAATCGTTACGTCTAACACTACATTTCAGGCATTTTGAAGTACAAATTAGCTGTTATTTATTAATCACAACCACAACGACAAAATTCATGTCTGAGCTTAAATGGTTCAGTATTCAGTCACAGTATGCGGCACTGCTTTGTACTATACTTTGTTTCGGAAGATATGGTTGGCTAGTCATTCAAATGTCGTATCCATTCATTTCATGGTGTCCAGCTTTTCAATAGTACAATAGTTTCTATTGGCTCGTAGTCATTTTGTGGCTAGAAAAGGTCAAGAACACTGTTCAAAGTTAAAATTTACATAGATTTTTTTTAATACTTCACATCAATTGTTACAGTGACAGTTCAGTGACCGTGACAGTTCAATACTTTGCTATATATCGAGTCAGTCATTTCACTCAGTTATTTTTACAGTTGCTTTTCGTTGATTTATTTTAGAATAAGAAATTTACAATTATATAAATATTGGCACAATAAGATTTACAAATAGTACATTTTGTAACTCTTTCGTTTCATGTTCAAGTTCAGTACAGCAGAAGGTGGAGCTAAACAAAATTTTTCTAGTTTTCTCTAACCTATATCTGCAGTCTGTTTTGACAATATCTTTTTCACCTTCTATCGTGGCAATCTACGAGTTCCTATTGCATTGTTTCGATTCATTTAGCCCAACAGAACTTTCGCGACCTTTCAGTTAACCAAGCAAAACATCTACTACAGACGAAAAATCTTGGATAATACCCGATCAAGAAGTCGAACTTATTTTAAACGAATAAAATAATAACTTTATCTAAAGCTTTTAAATTTATAATCTGGTATTCATATCGTCCCCTTGCGAATCAGGAAGGGCGTTGACAAATGCAAATTGAACAAAATTGCTGTGTAATGTGTTATTAGTAAGAGAGGCAATGCTGAACTGGCTTGAGGGAACGTTCAACTCCATCATCCTCATAGGTAACTTGGAAGAACACCTTGGAAGGTCCACATTTTTTCCAACACTTTGCGATGATGTTCTTGCTCTGCTTCCCATTACTTCAAGGAATCGACTTTTCATAGAGTGACATGATTTTCCGCAAACGTTGAAGTAGTAAATGAAGGGGTTGCAGATGGAGTTCATTATACCGAGGCCATAGGTTATGACGAGTACCGCATCCATGGGGTTTGGAAATTCCTTGAGATGTAGCTCCAAGATTCCATGGTAGACAGCAAACGGTAGCCAGCAAGCCACAAAACAAATGACAACAATCACTAAAACGCGAAGAACTCTTTTCCTCCAACGTTTCAAAAGCTTCGCATTCGCGATGGTGTTAGAAACAGTGTCTACAGAACACTGGGAAAGTCTGCGATCTCTGGTCCATACTACTCTGATTACTCGATAATATGATACGGTTAATACTGCCAAGGGTATCACAAACCCAAGTAAAGCTGCGGCAATAAGATAAATACTCCCGTAAAGTGAATGTCCCTGTGTAGCGGTGCAGTAATATATGGTGCTGTTTTTATAATCAACGGGAATAACACGAGCTGAGTAAAACACAGGAAGGTTTTGACTTGTGCCGTAAACCCATGCGAAGAGTATCAACCTAGCTGGTCTGAGGTACCAAGCTCTTTGGGTGCATGTTAGTTCTTGCTTTACGAATGTCATGTACCGATCGATACTAATGGCTGTCAACAGGCTGACAGAGATCACCGGACCAAGGTGCTATAAAAGAAAAAAAAAAATAACCAAATTGCTAAGATGGGATTAGTTGGTCAATCCAACTACGGGACCGTATTTGCCTATTTATTTCATTAACGGAAAACTGTTCTTACAAAGAAGCCGATAGTGTAGGCCAAAACAAGCGCGCGATTTTAAAGGTTTATCGATTGAATCACTGATAACATGGATCATTTCTCCATCTAGGGCTATTTGCCCATTTTCAATTAAAATAACAAAGGAAGTGAGATCTGCCAACTTTTGATGACAATACTAAAACGGCAGAAAAGATTCCTTAAGGCACACTACTTTAAAATGGCAAAATGACTCGTCAGACTCGTCTTCTGATGTTACGTATTGTCTGATGTTACGTATTGTCTGATGTTACGTATTGTCAAGATGGCTTTTAAAAGTACCTGCATGAATCGGGCCAACTTGCACAGGCCAGGACCACTTTTGTGATACTCAGTAGGGTAGTAAAAATTAATAAATATGGTCAGCGGAATGCACAGCAGGCACACCATCAGATCTGAGATGGCCAAGTTGAGAAGAAACAGCTGGACAGAGGTTTTTTGGCCTCTTCGACGCAGGGCTAAGATTACTGCTACCACAATTCCATTACCAACAAGTCCAATGACCATCACCAATCCTGTTAAGAAACACATATTTCGTCATTTCGACATTTTAAGTCATTGGGACATGAAGTCCTTGGACTGAGCAACAGTATTCAGGGACAATACTGAGCGACGATTTATTACACTGAATTCGATGATGCATTGGATTGAAACCAGTTGTTAAATGAATTCACTGGTGCAGTGCTTAGATTGTGTATTTATATATTCGATATATATATATTCAAAGAAAGTCTAAAAAGCTGAGGGATCGAGGTACAATTTTAGCGTGTCTCGATTTGTAGCTTCAAGTTTATTCTTGTAAGAGCCACTGCCATATATGCATAATCGTTTACTTATAACTTAACTAAACAACTTGATCAGCCATGTTTCGGTTTGCCGATGGAAGCCGTCAGTTTCGAGTTGTTTTTGTAGCTTAATGTTTTTCATAGAGATGTTTTTTTTTTTACAAAGAAAAGTACTCTTTTGTCAATGCTGAATTAAACTGTTAAACTTAAATAAAAAAACAGTCAGCATTTACTCAAGAAATTTGTCAATGCTTTTTTACTAGCCGCTAATCAATTTTTTGCTTCAGTTAAAGCCTTAATTTCATTGAAGAGAGTTTTTCTAACCTGACATTTTAACCCATTTAGCTCCAAACGTTTCCTCTGGATAAATTTTAAATGTAGAAAACAGCTTTTGTAAACGGATGCTAGGCCGATGCTGGGTTTCTCAAATTTTGCGGGCCGTACTGTAAATTGACGAATCATAGCGCGCGTACTAACCGAGAGATCTTAAATTAAGATACTCAGCCATATAACACAACTTTTCGCTGAATAAATTCTATGAATATAACTTAAAGTAGCGTCGTGAATTTCGTTAAGGTGTCTTCGGGATCGCATCGCCTCAAAATGGCATAAAAAATTCCCTGAAAAGTGTGAATGGCGCTAAATTCGGCACAACATCTCATATCTGAGCCTTCACAAGGAATCAATTAGCTTTGGGTAGTGCACAGGGAGCTACACAAACGGTGTGACTGTCGTATTTTTAAATTTAGAGGAAATGTATGGGAATATCGAAAAGCTTCACTTATCGTAATATACTGCGATGAATATTCATATATAAGATCAAAATAAACGTACTTTTACCTGAAATGTTGTGTGTTGTCGTTCTTGTAGCTGAAAACGGTGAATTTAAGCGATTTGAAAGGGTTTGCATCGGACGTTTACCTGAGCGTACGTTCCCACTCGTTTGGGGAAAATACGGTCCCGGTTAAGATCGAAAAACGTTAACGAACTTAATGAGTATATATATGCGTGTTCAAAACATGAAATCAAACGCCTCAAACTAAAAAAGCGAACACGTTAGTTACATAACAGAACATTTCCTAGTAGGTTTTTAAAGTACATGCGAATATCATAAATAAAAGAACGTTGCTTAATTTTGTACTTGTTTTGACTGTTAGAAATCATAGCGTAACGCGTTAAGGTGAAAGAAGAAATCTATGTTTTCAGTTGTTCATCTTTAGAAAAATCATTAAAGCAATAGTCATTTACATTGAGGCCTAAATTTGATTCATTAACGTTAATATTCTTGCACGGATAAAAGTCAGTTCACATGAGATGTTGGTACAGCTATGACGTACTACATTGTCCATCGTATTCCCACTTACCTAAAAATGCTACAGCTATGGCAAATGCTTTACTCTGGACATCCCAGAACTCGTCATCTGCCACATAATGCATCGTTCCAAGTCGGTGTGACTAATAGATACCTGCGTGTGATGCCCAACTAACCTCTAGCGGTGAAAATATCACTTAACTTCGCGTTCAGTTGACTAGTTCTGTCCCGTGGAAAACCTGTCTAGCGAAATGTTCGTTCAGTTTTAATGACCTTCAATTGTCGCGTTTTTGTCTCCATGCGGAAATAGTCAGAATAAAAGTAAAAAAACGTATATCCTATTATTAAAGGCTGACTGTCAAAGTTCATCAGCTGATTATTTTTTGTTCTTGAAAACTGGTGGTTCAGAGTTTGAGTAACTATATAATTAACGTATATGTTTTCAAGGAACATATCTGCAGGCAAAGTATAATGGCTCATGTACTAGTGATCGTAACGATCGATTAAGCACACAGGCGGGAAAGTAATTATAATAAACGACAATTTTGACACAAAGAAGCATAATATTATGCAGGAAATATTCAAATAAGGGCATACAAAAAGAATAAAGTAGTTCCAAAGGTTTGATAATCTATTTTCATTGGAATTTCTGCGCCGAAATGGCTTCAGCGGAGCTTAATCCCTGTGGGAGGTCTAGGCCCCTAGAGAATACTTCCTCGCATTTCAAAATTGCGCCATTTGATTTCCATTCACGCACACGCACGCACACACACGCATGCACGTGGTTTGCCAGAGAGAAGGCAGTTATTCTGCTTTGCCTCCCGTTTTTTGGTCTTCCCACCACCTCCCCTCAGCGACGGCTGAACTCTCGTGCTAACCCCTCTTGACTTACACGAAATTATTTTCATCCCATATCTTAATCTACCCGCGTTAGCCATAGAGGTGCTGTTAATGTAATGACAATTTATTTACTATTTATAACGGTTAATCTAAAAATAACTTTCGGCGATTAAAATAAAACACGTACGGGGCATGGAAGTTCTAATTTCAACTTTTTTGATTTCAACTTTATGTCAAATGACCTCAAAAACGACAGTGAGGAATCGTAAATGCCTACAGGGCCTGTTTACATGGTGATCTATTAGAGCTGAGATCATCCTTGTAGGCGGATTACCTAAGCGCGACATGGCTGCTACTTTCAATTAACATATATATATATATATATATATATATATATATATATATATATAAATAAATGTGAGAGGAAGTCACAAAACACAACTCCACGGTGTGGCCATCACCTCACGCATGCGCACAGCCATTTCACCCTAGCAGTGGCAGCCATGGACAGCTGTTTCGGCCTGGTTAGGCCTCATCAGCATGGCATAGCCAGGCACCAATGAAGAACTCGAAAGTTCTTGTATTGGCGCCCTTTACTGCTAAGGCGGATGCAAAGCACCCCTTTAAGTGACAGCACCACACAAGCCATGTGGTAGCTGGGCTGGTGACACCAAGTCCTCGGCAATGCGTGTGGAGAAGTGGATCACTTAGAGCGATCACTTGTGACTTCAAAAAAGTAAAAATAAATGATGGCCACACCGTGGAGTTGTGTTTTGTGACTTCCTCTCACATTTATTTATATATATATATATATACATACAATTATGTATACAATGTGCCCTCCCGGTTGTTACCATAATGGCTTTATGGCAACTCCTGAACTTGGGCACAGGATGTACGGTTACACATTGTTGGATTGCATTGTGGAGTCACAAGAGTGCTCAAACTGCAAGCAGTGAGCGAAGCAATATGCCAATAGTGAACACCTCTTACGAGGCCTCTCCACCCAATCCAGAAGAGTGCTCAAACTGTATGAACAGTGAGCGTAATATACAATTATGTATACAATGTGCCCTCCCGGTTGTTACCATAATGGCTTTATAGCAACTCCTGAACTTGGGCACAGGATGTACGTTTACACATTGTTGGATTGCATTGTGGAGTCACAAGAGATCTAAAAAAAAAGTAAAAAGTAAAAAGTATAAACCATGAATGATACGAAAGATGGTTTAATTTCATTGAAGTGGACATTCTACATATTTGTGCGCTTTTGAAACAACACGTTTGCCATGCCTGCATGCTCCAAAGCGATCGTGAAAATTCTCTTCATAGTACAATGACTACAATGGCAATTAACATAAGGCTGCGGTCATGCACATGTAACACGTTTAAAATTTATTCAAAAGTGCACAAATATGTAAAATGTAGACAAAAGAGAAAGTCCTGAAATAAACCAGCTGTCAACAAATAATACGGCAATGAAACTTTGGAAGACGAATGCAAAAGTCCCCTATACTTTTAATTGTATTTCGCGCCCTTAAAATGTTTCAATGCACTTGAAATTTGCAGAGATAGTGCATTACATGTACAACTTTAGATCAAAAGATTTTAAAAAAATTTCATCGACTAGTTTTTAAATAAACGCTTCCCTAACAAAAGTGTTACTTCTGTGAGTAGAATGAGCATATTTAAGACATTGCTTCCGATCACATCAACTAAAATCTAGTGAAGCAAACAGGATGAAACCTTCAAGGAATGTAGTTTTATGGCACATGAATAATATATGGTGAAAATTTTGTTTCAATTTGTCAGGAAAACGCTGGCATCGACGAAATAACAGAAAGTAATGCGAATTTTAAAATTTTTGATTGAAAATATTCAACTCAATTTTATTCGAAAACGCTCTCATAGAATTTTTTCAAACTTTGCAGTCTTGAAGACATACATCCAGACTATAAGAGGCATACAGTCGTTTTAAAAGTTTAGGTCTAGATGTTGAGAAAATTACTAATATGCAAAAACCATGACGTCATCAGATCGTTGTTATGGTAACACCGATGTCAATCAAATCTACTTTTTTGAAAAGCTTATTTCATCTCTAGTATATGTGTGAAACAACTTGCCTGACCGAGCTCAGACAGTGAAGTATCAGCCGTTCAAAGTTGGGGTGTTATGTCGCCAAAAAACCCAGTCGAGCCACCTTAAATAAAATTTTTCGAAATAAGATTGTGTTGTCCATTTTTATGTCTTTGTTCATTCATTACATAAGTTGAAAAGCGGTTTTCAAATGTAAACAAAACAAGACTTGAATTTTATATAGATCTAACTTCACTCGCGTGACCATGAGTAATAGGCAAAGAATTTGAAATATATTTCAAATTTATATTCTGAGGGATGGTTTATGTCTATCCTCACTTTCTTTATCGCGACAACGACATGATATTTCAAATTCTTTGCCTATCATTCATGGTCACGCGCCGCTGTGACGTGGGTCAATTGGCAAACATTTGGATTCGAGCTCTCATTGTTGCCATCACCACGTGCGATTTGGAAGAGAATTGGCGTTCGCGCTAGTTTTTCTATCTTTGTGCTGCTGCACCGTGCTGACGAGACCCAACCAGGTCGAAACAGCTGTCCACGGTTGCATTTTGGCTTTCAGTTTAGGCTCTATCATGTCGTTGTCGCGTTAATTGTTCTACGTAGTATCAGCTTTGCTAACTATGTTTGTATTACTATTTTCGGCTGATCAGATCTTCTATAGATTTGTTTTGCATTGTTTTCTTTACTAAGGCCCTGGTCGCACTACAGTCAAAAACAAAAATTAGCCCGTGCAAAATGACATAAAAACAAAAACATTCCACAAAAAGAGTGTCCCACCGGAGCGATTTCTTTTGTTTTCCTCGATTTTTGCACGGGCGGATTTTTGTTATTGACTGTAGTGCGACCAGGTCCTTATAGTCAGTAACTGTGCTCACACTGTGGGTGGCTCCTCCTAGAATGTTCTACAATTGGTGCAGGATTTAATGGAGCCGAAACCAATTGTAGAATTGCACACATTTTAGGCATCCTACTGATGAACAGTGACGAAATTCAGATATGTTTAGTAGTTACATTTATTTGAAGTTTGTCCCCTTTGAATAGATCCTACGTACTCCAGCAGCATTTTCGTTCGCGGTCCTTTGTTCCTTGTTTTACTATCACAAAGCATCATGGGATCAAAATGCGGACAAACATTACGATTCGACTGCTTCGCTTCGCTTCAGTTGCTTCTCGATGTTAGTTATTTTTGAAGAATGGCAAAAAGAAATGCAACAAAACACTATTGCATAGGAAAACAAGACAAAACACATGAAGGTGCTTTTTTGTTTGTCCGCATTTCAATCCCATCATGTCCTGCGCGCTGCAACCATGACGTCAATTCGAAATAATGCTATTAAAATTACCTAAAGGGAAATGTATATGACTTAATTTGTCGCTTTCCTTCGATCTACTTAGGGATTTTGGGAATCGGCGTTGTTAGCAGGATCAACAGAGATCCAGATCAAACATTTGGATGGCTTGACGAAATGTAAGGCGGGTTTGGAGGGGCACTTCAAGGAAGGAACAGCAAATGTCGAAAAAGAGCTGTTTGTGGTTGGTTTCTCATTTGCTGGGGCTGCAAGTTATCCTAAAACTGTTCTAAGCGCGCTTTTGATAAATATAGCTTTATAAGTTAAATTTAAAAACGAAATTAAATGAAGCAAAAACTCAATGTTCAATTTTTTAGGTTGTGGATTCCCGTTAACCAAAACCTAAACGGTTAAAATAGACTATTTTCCTTTGAACTCAAATTCAGTCTAAGAGTTTGTTTAAGCCTTTTCACTAGCGACATAAGCATAAGCATAAGTGGAAGCATAATACTGCTTATGTGTGTCTAGTGCTAATGTCCATAAACATCAATATTAGGGGGCTTATACCATTTGTCAGAACTGGCCGGCCAGACCGGTCCGTATGTAACAAGAATGCACCTTTTTGAAGACTTGTTCCTACAAGTCCATCAAAGCGCTTCGGACAAGTAGTGATTTTGCGCTATAGAAATAAATTATTATTGTAAAAGGGTGCATACTACTTCCAAATTTACTCAGTCTGGCCGACCAGTTCTGGCAAATAATGGAATGATGTTTTCGAATTGAGCTGTCTGGCCGGGCAGTTCTGATAAACTGTAAGCGCCCTTAGAGTGATTTTCTTCAGACCGTGAAACAGTTTCTAGTAGTAAATGTATAATAGTCAAATAGACACAAACGAAAACAATGGAAATATGTTCTACTAACCTCTGTTAGTGTACTAACCACTCACGGGGTTACTGGTTACTGGTCTTTTTTATTTTCCCGCTAAAATATGAAATTGTAAATCGCGCGCGAAAATTTTCTTCCATTTTCCTCCAAAAAAATCTCCTACAATGTATTTGTTTTACCTGCCTAACCCAAAGAACGACATCGTCTGGGGATCACAAGAAAGCCAAGTACCACCTTCATACCAAGTGAAGCAAAGTTCCAAGTGGATGATCTGGGGTAGAATGGCAGGTCGCGGTCTCATTGATCTTCACTTCATTCCACAAGAACAAAATGTTACTGCTGATTATTATATAACAAAAATACTAGAAAGAGAAGTCAAGTCACTTATTGTCGTAATCTTCAAGCGAAACAACCGCGAAAGGAAAACTTTTCAGTTCGAACCGTAGCATGACATCCGTTCAAGACGGGGCACCAGCTCACACGGCTAAGGCCACGCAAACATGGTGCGAAACAAATTTGCCCAATTTTATCGAGAAAGCAGAGTAGCCAGCCAATAATTCATCAGACATCAACCCGATCGAGAATCTCTGGAGTATAATAGATGAATTCACATACAAAGATCCTATCCCGAGGACCACGAAGGAACTGAAACGGCGGCTCAAACTAGCATGGGAAAACGTCTCAATTTCCACGCTACAAGAATTATCACACTCCATGCCGGACCGGCTACGAAATATGATAAAATATAATGGAGGTCACTCAGGCTACCGAAACTACGTATGAAAATAGTGTACATAACAGTTAAGAACTGCTGGCATTGCATTTGGATGCATATATCGCTTGTGAATCAAAAGTTATTTTAATTTTGGGACACCCTGTATAAATCTAGTATAAATACCAACAGACGTTCAAAACTTAACAACAAATACTCTTCACGGAAACTTCGAAGCTCTTCGAAGACGCGAAGAAGCGGTCGCCATTAGGCTGCTTACTCTACTCACTTTCTACGACAGAATATATAGTGAGTAGCGTAGCCTATAAGAGAACAGCATTCGGTATTGAACGCTAGTAGATTTAAACTAAAAACTTCTAGCAGTCACTCTCGGAATAGATGAGCGAGCAAATCACGCGATCAGCGATCGACTAAGCGAGCCGGCAAGTAATGCGAGCTGAGTCGTCTCGCCTAGCTTGTTTTCGTGACTAGCTTTCCCGCCCGAATGACCGAAAAGGAACAGCTACAATCTTGGACATTTCAAATGAAAAAATAATACCCCCTCCCGCCAGTTCAGTGATGGGAAAATTATGCGTTTTGTTTTCGCGCGAATCCATCATTGAATCGGGGGGAGGGGAGGTGTTATTTCTCTTTTTACCCCGTCCGAGATTGTAGCTGTCTATAATAAATATGTCAGGACGTCTCGTAAACTAATAAATAACTTCGTTCGCTAGTCAATCGATGCATTTTTGTTATGTTATTCCGGTTATCGTTACGTGCAACCCCGGGAGTGCAACATTACATTTTGAAGTACGAATTGGCTCTTATTTATTAACCGGAAACAACAACGGCAAGATTCAGTCACCTTTTTGTTTCGTAGATTACCATATTTAGTGACGGGTATCGGGGCGGAAAATTCCTACCGTTCTTAAGCCAGGCAATTTCGCCTGGTAAAACGTTCAATCAGAAAATACGGCGCGAGCGCAAGCAGGCTTTGTGTGGGTTTTCCCCTGCTAAGCCTGAAGCCTTACCAGTACCAATCACCGGAGGTTTTGGGGACTGCAAAAATATTTCAAATTCTGTCTTGTAAAATATTGAAGAAGAAGAAGAAGAAGAAGAAGAAGAAGAAGAAGAAGAAGAAGAAGAAGAAGAAGAAGAAGAAGAAGAAGAAGCATTGCGATTAAGTGCTACACAGTAGATTTTATTTCGGTAGTCGTTACGTGCAACACTACATTTCAGACATTTTCAAGTACAAATTGGCTGTTATTTATTAACCGGCAAGAACAGCGACAAAATTCATGGCTTAAAATTGTCAGTATTGTCATAGTATGCAGCACTGCTTAGTACCATTTTTTTGGATAATTTCAAACGCTTAATGACTTGTTGACCCTTGTCCTGAGGGAAACAGTAAATTTCGTTTCCCGAGAACCTCCCGAGGGATCAGTGATTAAGTGATTTGTTATAAAGCAACACAAGGCAGTGTGAATCGCGCCGAGCACTCCAGTTAAACATCAATCGCATCATAATCATGCCACCTATTGTCACAGTCTGATCACAGTGTATTTGTTAATTGGGCTGGCTTGTTGCCAAGCCAGCGCGATTAATGAAATGAGTTGTGATTCTTGGTCACAAATGGACGCTTATTCTAGAAAGTTCTAGAAAATTCTTTTTGAAGTGTTTTTGAGATTTGAGAGTAGATAAATTAATAGGCCGCGTGCAGGCGTAAATGGGGATGGCTCTCGTCGACTCCTGCTGCGCAGGCTAATAAATTTATCAAACGGTTGTTTATGTAAAGCTGTTCTACTCAGTTGTTCAACAACGTGATTTGTGATCTGTAATCTTTAATTAGTCTACTTATGCTGAGAAAATAATTCATATTGCTGTTAGTTTTCTATCTTGCTTCCTACAGATGACCTTCATCGTATGCTCAATGAT
Organism: Dendrophyllia cribrosa; assembly: GCA_024195265.1. Lineage (NCBI taxonomy): Eukaryota > Metazoa > Cnidaria > Anthozoa > Scleractinia > Dendrophylliidae > Dendrophyllia > Dendrophyllia cribrosa. The sequence continues at coordinate 18,789,501 of JAJLRJ010000001.1, forward strand.
AGACAAAATCTCATTTAAAAAAAAATGGATTCTACACTGTGAATCTTCTATAGTGGAGTAGTTACACTACCAGCTATACTTCGAATTCTTCATTTCTTATGTACCTTTAAAGCCCGATTTCATTACCCGTTGAGTTCTTGTTAGATGTCATGTGACCATGAATCAACCAATGAACGCACGCGTTGTATTGAGAAAACCCCAGCTATATAGTAAGGTTGGCTAAGGTTAGTCCTTCAAACGTTGTATCTATTCAATTCATGGTGTCTTTCTTTTCAATATTACAATTATTTATATTGGCTCGTAGTTTCTGTTTGGCTATAAAAGATCAAGAACACTGTGTGCGCTATACAGCTGTAGTCACTAAGCATTGTTAAGAAAAGGTTTCCCACCCTCCTTTCCCAGTTGCTATTCTGTTTTGCTATCAATAAACGTAGGACAGTATCACCGTGTGGTTGTTCGGCAACGACTTCCCCAATATTTTGCCATCGTTTTAACTTATGGATTTTTTTCATATTTGGGACCGGCAATACTCCGGTTCAAATTAGCACTAGCTGTGCGTGTGGTGTCATCGCACAGTGCTGGTGAAATGGGTGAGGCTTTTTAGGTCGCGCAATCTATGAACCTGCCAATACTCTTGTTCTAACCTGTCAGAGTTTAGTGTGAGATGGATAGACAAAGTTGCTTGTGATGCCAACTGCAGAAAATGTGCCTCCGTACGCGCCATACCAAACAATAAGGTTTTGCTTTGTTGGTTTGTCTACGTATACACCAAATTGAAGAAACGTTGACTCGTGAAAAGCATAAACCATGAACGATGAGACAGAATGGGATTCTGGGTAGGCAGCATTGGCAAGCTAGTAATATTCTATTTCTTGATAATCAAGATGTTTTCTTTGCTTGAGACATTTAAGAGCATGATTTATGCATCCTGTGTTAATATAATGTATATTCTGTCACAGACGAAGATTAATTTTTCCAACTTCCCAGCAAACCTTTGGGTCGCATCGTTCATAGTTTATGCTTTTCACCCGACAACGTTTCTTCAATTTGGTGTATACAGGTGTATGTACTTCACATCAATTGTTACAGTGACAGTTCAATAATGTTACCTTGCTATATGTCGAGTCAGTCATTTCACGCAGTTATATGGCTATCTAAATTTTGACCGTTTTTGCTCGTTGATTTATTTTATTAAGATATTTACAATTATATAAATATATTGCCACAATAAGATGTATATATGTCTTGTAACTCTTTCGTTTCATGTTAAAGCAGAAGGTGGATCTAAACAAAAATTTTCTAGTTTTCCCAAACCTATATCTGAAGTCTGTTTTGACAATATCTTGTTCACCTTCTATCAATCTACAAGTCCCTATATATTGCATTTTTAAATCTGGCTGACTTGGTGCCAAGCCGCCCGATTTTATAAAATGGAAGCGATGCCTGGGGGCACTTTTTGACGATAAGCATCTCGTGTTATAGAGTAGATAAATTGATTAAAAGGTTGTTTATGTAAAGCGTATTTGTTTATAGTAACTCGAGGGAATTGGGGCCATGGAGTTCTTGTTTCGATTAATTTAGCCCAACAGAACTTTCGCTACCTTTCAGTTAGCCAAGCAAAACATCTATACCACAGACGAAAAATCTTAGATAATACCCGGTCAAGCAGTCTAGTTTATTTTCAACGAACAAAATGACTTCCACTGAAGCTTCTAAAGTTACAATCTGGTATTCATATCGTCCCCTTGCGAATCAGGAAGGGCGTTGACAAATGCAAATTGAACAAAATTGTTGTGTAATGTGTTATTAGTAAGAGAGGGAATGCTGTTTGAGGAAACGTTCAACTCCATCATCCTCATGGGTGACTCGGTCTTGAAAGAACACCTTGGAAGGACCATACTTCTTCCAACACTTTGCGATGATGCTCTTGCTCTGCCTTCCATTACTTCAAGGAATGTACTTTTCATAGAGCGAAATGATTTTCCGCAAACGTTGAAGTAGTAAATGAAGGGGTTGCAAATGGAGTTCACTATACCGAGGCCATAGGTTATGACACGTATTGCATCCATGGGGTTTGGAAATTCTTTGAGATGTCTCTCCAAGATTCCATGGTAGACAGCAAACGGCAGCCAGCAAGCCACAAAGCAAATGACAACAATCACTAAAACGCGAAGAACTCTTTTCCTCCATCGTTGCAACAGCTTCGCATTCGTGATCGTGGCGCTAGATAAAGTGTCCACAGAACACTGGGAAAGTCTGCGATCCCTGGTCCATACTACTCTGATCACTCGATAATATGATACGATTAATACTGCCAAGGGTATCACAAACCCAAGTAAAGCTGCCGCGATAAGATAAATTCTCTCGTAAAGTGAATGTCCCTGTGTAGCGGTGCAGTAATATATGGTGCTGTTTTTATAATCAATGGGAATAACATTTGCTGAGTAAAACACAGGAAGGTTTTGACTTGTTCCGTAAACCCAAGCGAAGAGTACCAACCAAGCTGGCCTGAGGTACCAAGCTCTTTGGGTGCATGATAGTTCTTGCTTTACAAATGTCATGTACCGATCGATACTTATGGCTGTCAACAGGCTGACAGAGATCACTGGACTAAGGTGCTATAGAAAAGGAAAAAATAACCAAATAACAAAGATGGAATTATTTGGTCAAGGGTATGAGTTTTCAGCTGGTTGGGTTCGAAATATGACATTAATTTTCAATTAAACTACGGGACCGTATTTGCCTATTTATTTCATTAACAGGAAACTATTCTTACAAAAGAGCCGATAACGTAGGTCATGCAAAAGAATCAATGAAAAGCGCGCGATTTTAAAGATGTATCGATTGAATCACTGAAAACGTGGGTGATTTCTCCATCTTGGACTATTTGCCCATTTCCATTAAAATAACAAAAGAAGTTAGATCTGCCAACTTTTGGTGACAATACTAAAAGGGCAGAAAAAATACCTTCAAGGCACACTTCTTTAAAATGGCAAGATGGCGGTTTTCAGACTCGTTTTCTGATGTTATGTATTGTAAATATGGCTTTTAAAAGTACCTGCATGAATCGCGCCAACTTGCACAGGCCAGGACCACTTTTGTGGTACTCAGCGGGGTAGTAAAAATTAATAAAGATGGTCAGCGGAATGCACAGAAGGCACACCATCAGATCTGAGATGGCCAAGTTGAGAAGAAACAGCTGGACAGAGGTTTTTTGGCCTCTTCGACGCAGGGTTAAGATTACCGCTATCACAATTCCATTACCAACAAGCCCAATGACCATCACCATTCCTGTTAAGAGACACATAGTTCGTCTTAGTAAATTTTTAAAAATCTTATATTTAATAGCACTTTCAGTCATGGGGACGTGAAGTTATGGACAGTTATGGTCATTCCTTTTTTGATGTCTCACCTACCGCTTCCAGTCAAAGTATCTTCATCCCGCTTATCAAACTGATTTCGAGTAAACCACATTTATTTAGCGCCACAAGCATTTCTTTAATCCATTTCCATTGGCCTTTAGACTATTTTATCGTAAATTAAATGCAATGGTGTTTTTATTCTTCAAACCATGACTGAGGGACAATACTAAGTGACAATACTCAGTCACGATTTGGCAATCTCGACGATTTATTACACTGAATTCGATGATGCATTGGATTGAAACCAGTTGTTAAATGAATTCACTGGTGCAGTGCTTAGATTATGTATTTATATATTCGATATAAATTTTCAATGAAAGTGTAAAAAGAGGTTTTTCATACATGACGGCGATATTTTTTGCGGTTTCATAACCTGCGATCATGCCCTATTTTAGAGGAGCTCTTAATTCTCTTACGTGCGTCGCTGCGAATACGGCTGTGTTCACTGGGTAAGGACCTTGTGCCTGCACGGGAATCTCGTATAATCTGCTCCACTCAAATGGCGCGGAATCGCAGCGAAAATCGCCAATTGCCTCAACGTTTAGATCTCAAACTTTAGATCTCATTTATAATCGCAGGCGTTTTTGAAGTCATTTGACTGATATAAATTTTAAATAAAAAACATCAAATGACGAGGCTTTCCACCCTACCCTGCTTGCCGAGTCTCCTAGCAGAAGGCGACTTCGGGATCGCATTTCAAATCGCCTTAAAATGGGATCAAAAATTCCCTGACAAGTGCGAATGGGGCTAAGTTCGGCACAAAATCTCATGTCTTAGTGCGCTTAACATTTGTCAGAACTGGCCGGCCGGACCGCTCAATTCATTAATATTATTTCATTATTTGTCAGAACTGATCGGTCAGACTGGTAAATTTGGAAATAGTATGCACCCTTTTGATGGACATGTAGGAACAAGCCTTCAAAAAGATGCATTCTAGTTACAAATGATAAGCGCCCTTAACCTTCACAGGAAATCAATTAGCTTTGGGTGGAGGTGAAAAAACGTTCTCACTCGTTCAGGGAAAATACGGTTCCGGTTATACGTTAAGATCGAAAAAGTAATATAACTTAATGAGTATATATATGAGTGTTCAAAACATGAAATCAAATGCCTCAAAAAAGCGAACACGTTAGTTACATAACGAAACATTTCTTATTAAGTTTTTAAAGTATAATTATGCGAATATCATAAATAAAAGAACGTTGCTTATTGTTTTGGATGTTAGAAATCATAGCGTAGCCCGTTATTAAGGTATGTGCCCTGGTTAAATTTTGTGTCTCAGTATCAAGACATTTTCAGTCTGTTTATAGCCAGAAGCTTATCACGTAGAAGCGTGCAATTCCCCCTATATGTTCAGAACTATGCTGGGGATTATTAGAATTCCCAACCGACCAATCAGAATTGTGGATTGAATTTTTGCCCTTATATGGAAGGAGGTTTTCAGCTCCACGCGCGTACGCACGGCCGCTCAAATCGGCAAGAAAACTTCGAGGAAACTTTAAGCGCTTCGTGAAATATGGACAGCTTACTTTCATGGCTTTTTTCGTCGCTACCAAATCACATTTTGAGGTTCAAAACTGAAGAGGAAAAAGTATTGAATATTTTAGTAGTTCTAAGAAGATGACGACGGAGTAAGGAACGAAAAAAAGCTCAACACCGCGAAATCTGGACAACTCAGGTTTTTTCAAGCTTCGTTTCATCTCTACCAAATTACCACTAAAATGGCTCTTTAAAGAATTTCATGTGCAATATGGTAATGTATTTTACTTATTCAAATGTAGTTTCAAATTAGAAAGATTGTTTAAGTCAGGTTTTTATGGTAGTAACAAAATATGAATTGTTTTTAACTGTACAAAGAGATTGAAGCGTACGGAAGAAGCGAAGCAAATTCTCATGATTCAGTACGCATGCCATGTGTTTTTCTGTTTTATTTTGAAAATAAAGGTGTTTTTACTCTCCTTTTCGCTTATAATTTATCGCATAAACATACAATATTTCGTGTCTGACTTGAGCTTAGGGTTTTTCTTCCCAAATCGGTTGGAATAAAATTTGTTGTATAGATTTTGAAATATGAACGGCGGCGCGGTGTTTATAAGCTTAAGCTTAAATATTCAGTTCACTGTATTTTAAACAGCCAACACTTTTTAAAACTTTCACCGACTTTGTCAACCCATCCTTACCATGGTTTTTCTTTGTATATACTATAATTGTTTTTCAAAGCGATTTTTGAGAGGAAATGAGCATACCAAATCAGTAAGTTTCAAACATGTTTATTTAGCTCTCGAGCCTACTTGTTTTATTTATGATTTGGTACGAGAAAGTTCTGATCATTTGTATCTTGAGAAATAATTTAACGTACTATTTTTAAAACTGAGTTGCGTTAATTTTTTGTTTTGTAAATGTGGCATCGCTTAGGTTCTGAACTCACGGAGTACGTTTTCATCATCTCGACAAAATTAAATTGCGGTTGTCTTGAGGAATTTCGAAGTTTTCGTATCATTTGTTTTCGAGCCGAGAAGCTATCATGAGCTGTTTCGAGTTACGATTTGTTATGAGTAATTTTAACTGTGATAAACTGGCTGTTGAAGATCTGTATTTATTCATTCAACTACATTGTATTTGAGTCTATTTGTCCTTGTTTTTAAATAAACGTGATTTGGAAAACCCAACATGTTGTGTGCATCTTTATTTCATTTTCATCTTTCTTTGATGCAGGTGTCCTAAAGTTTTGAACTCTGTGTTTTTATCATTTCACCGTATTTTCATTCATTAACTGATTTTGATTGCTGGTATGTTGCTGTTGACACAAATCGCCGTGGAGTCAGTTAAGTTAAACCTGAGACGGCAAGCAATCTAAATGGGAATTTTTTCGCTCTGCCGGTAATGTTTTTCAACGGTGCGTAGAAGTAGGCTTCTTTTAGAACTCCATATTAGGAAGTAAATTCTGATTGGCTCCCCGCGTTTTCTAAAAATCCCCAGCATCGGAAACGAGTTAATCGCTTCTCTGTTATGAGCTTCTGTTATAGCTTATACCACCTAATATCCAAAAATGTGGTTTTATTGCAACATAAGGCAAGTTTAAAATTCTACGCTTTGTTAAAGTTTTGTGTTTTGACCGGAAACTGGCTCCATTGACCGAGAAAGGGCCTAGGTCGAGTACCCGTTTTATGTTCTGCGATGGCTTTGAACAGCGGAGGATAAAACAAAATGGCGCCCAAGTGAAGAAATCGAAGGAACTGAACTGTTTATGGTGTATTTTGGCTATTTGACGTATATATTTTCAGTTTTTTACTTCAAAACTGGGAGGAACAGTAGGGAAAATGGAAAATCTCGGAAACTATTGATTATTATCCTACAAAACTTGGTAGGATGAACAATTGCATGCAAATACACAAACGTAGTTTTAAAGGCCCATGTTCACCCAATCTGCTTTGCGCACCCTGGCTGATTTTCGTACAGACGGAAAACCGAAAAATCGACGTGCCAGCCAATTATAACGCTATATTGAACAATTGAACCGTTTCAAAACAAAAACACAAGCGCGCTAAGCAGATTGGATGAACATGGGCCTTTAAGGTTACCGTGTACCTTCAGATCGACCATTTTATTGAAATTTTTTTTTTTGGGGGGGGGGGGGTGGGGGGGGGGGGGGGGGGGGGGGGGCGTCAAAATAAAGTTTACAGAATGAACTTTCATTCACAAAAAATTATCGAATAAATAAATAAATAAATAAATAGTGAAAATTGACGGAGAAATGACGGTATAACGTTTTGAACGGAAGTAAAAGTTTTTCTTTTGATTGATTTAGCGGCGCTGTTTTCTCATAGTTAATTTTGCGCTTGTAGGGGACACTTTTAAGAGCTACAACTCAAAGGGAATTTGTTCGATTTTCCTTAAATTTGGACAGAAGCTAGGCTAACATATAATCATCAAAAACGTGTCGGAGAATTTTTTATTTCCGAAAACGTTTTCGTCAAGAGCCATTTCCGTGCGATCACATTTTTTTTCTCCTTTTTTCGAAAATATTCTGCAACTTTTCACTGCAATTGAATATGGGAAATCACCGACATGTGTTTTAGCGCTTCGTGTCCGGAGACCCAAGAACAAATCAAATTAGCAAAATACAATAATCGCTTTGAGTTATAGCATTTTAAAGCTGATTCGGACGTTCAAATTTAGACGTCGTAAAAAATTAGACAATTCATTTTATTACCAAATGGTTTCCATATTTAGATAGCCAGCTCTATAAGCTTTAATTTCAGTTGATATCCGGGTTTAGGTATATTAAGCGTAATCTTAAGACGCTAGAGCTGTTATACTGGAGACACCCCCGAAGGTACACGGTAACCTTAATACCGGTCAGAGAGTGAAGAATAGTTTAAAAAATAATTATAATAGCGACTGTGCTGTTCGAAATTGTAAAATATTCATTTTCGCTGAAAATGTTTCAATTCAAAGTCAGTGCAAAATGTGCTATTGAAGCAGATTCAACGCAGTTTTGGGTCATAATTTTGCGAAAATCAACCAAACTCTGTGTGGCGTACTTTTGACATTTACCAACCTACCCCCTGTTGGTATGTCATTGTTTTCCCAACTAGGGTACAGTTGGGAACAAATTGTCATCATCGACAGTTTGCCGATTGAATCCGAACAGGACAGAGAAATCCCTAAGGACGGACAACAAAAGGGCCATTGTCTTAAAAAATTTAAACCATAACAATAGGCAAAGTTTGATATGAGAGGAAAAAAAACCCCGAAAGTTCATGATTTTGGTGTCATTAATAATTAAACCAGTAAGCGCCACAGGGAGCCCATATAGAAAATCTCTTGACATATCTGTGTTCTCTTATGACCATTATGCCATCCAAAAGGAATGAAAATAACTCAGCCACTGTATAAGTAATTATTTTTTAAATTCACCATTTTACCCAGGGCTTCAGGTGTTCATCTTTAAAAAAATCATTAAAGCAGTAGTCAGTATGATTCACATTGAGACCTAAATTTAATTCATTAACGTAAATATTCTTGCACGGATGAAAGTCAGTTCACATGACATGTTGGTACCGCTATGACGTCCTACATTGTCCATCTTATTCCCACTTACCTAATAATCCTACAGCTATGGCGAATGCTTTACTCTGGACATCCCAGAACTCGCCATCTGCCACATAATGCATTGTTCCAAGTCGGCGTGACTAACAGATCCCTACGCGTGATACACAACTAACCTCTAGCGGTAAGAAAATCACTTTACTTGGCGTTCTGTTGACGAGTTTTACCCTACGGAGAACTGAGCCTGTGGAACGAAATGTTCGTTCAGTTTTAATAAAGTTCAATTGTCCCGTTTTCGTCCCCATGCGGAAATAGTCAGAATAAAAATATAAACATATATCCCATTATTAAAGGCTGGCTGTCAAAGGTCGTCAGCTGATTATTTGTTTTCTTGAAAACTGGTGGTTTAGTGTTTGAGTAACTGTATAAATGTATATATTTTCACCGAAAATATTTGCAGGAAAAACGTATTTTTCACAAAACTAAAATGGCTGATGTCCTGATCGCAACGATCGATTAACCACACGGTCGGGTCAGTAAATGATTACGACAATTTTGACACAAAGAAGCATAATATTATGCAGGGGAATATTCAAATAAGGGCATACAAACAGAATAAATTAGTTCCAAAGGTTTAACAATCTACACACTGCATCAAACCTTATATTTTTGATATAACTCGTTGTTGTGTCTTTGTGATGTTTTTTTCTTTTGGGAAGATAAGCATTAGTTTTATATTTTCTACCATTGTTAACTATTTTGTAAGAAATTTAGTGTTTAAATATTAAGACATGAGTCAAATTTGAGAATTCAAGGAAGCATTTTAGAATAAATTAGTAATTTTAAACTGACAATGACGTCGCAATGACGTCGAAACGTTCCTTACTTTCATCGCCAGTTGTCACGGCTGATTCTAAAGTTATAGAGACAATGAAAAGAGATACCAACCTGCTAGTTTTCAAGCAATTTATTATGAATTTTACAAACAAAAACATGTAAGAGGAAGAACAACGGCTAATGTTGTTTTTAAAACTGCAAGTTAAAAACTGCAGTTAAAACTGCATGTTTTTTTTTCGAATCATCAAAGTCTGATAGCCTGTTTATATGAATCAAGGATGATCCTGTCACCATGGCTTTTTCCGCTTTCAGTTTATTTTCAAGCGAAAGTTTCTAACCCTAGGATGATCCTAGCGGTAGGATAATCCTACCTCTCAGTTAAGGTAATTCTGCAACTCTTAGCATGTAAATTGAAAGTAGAAACCATGTCGCGCTCAGGTAATTCGCCTGCAAGGATGATCTTAGCTCTAATACATCACCATGTAAACAGACCCTGTAGGCGTTTACGATTCCTCACCGTCGTTTTTGATCCAGTCATTTGACATAAAAATAGAATCAAATGAGAACTTCCATCTCCCGTACGTGTTTCATTTTAATCACCGTGAGTTTTTTTTTAGATTAACGGTAGACAGTGGCTGTTAATTATTTAGCTACTGATGTAAGCGCAGTAGATGGGACGTGATTGCATGAAAGTGGCATCGTTCTTTACCGTGCGCCGCGTGTTATAAATAGAAGATAATTCATGGGTTCGTTGAGATGCTAAATGTGCGTGAGTTATGTATAGGTAATCATACGTAAAAAAAATTTTTTTTTTGGCAAAATTTTTTTTGCAAAAAATTTTTGTAATTTGCACTGGTGTTACACTTTTTTGCACTGGTGTTACACTTTTTGCACCGGTGTTACACGTTTTGCACTGGTGTTACACGTGAACTGCACTGCTCTTAGCCAATCAGAATCGAGTAATTTTTTCATGTATATTATTAATACACTAAAGATGCACTAGAAGAGCAATTTCAAATCTCCGCTCACTCATGAATTATTTGCGACTATTTGAAAATTTGCCCCCTCTCTCGCGTTATTTTCCTTTATTCAAAATAAATTTTCCCTCCAATTCGCGTTAATTTCAAAGACCTTAATTTACAGGAGCGTTAATTTCCTATAATAAGGTATACAGTCGTTTTCGTCCCGCTTTTTTGACGGTGGACGTGACACTGTCGGACGCATCGCTTGTTACGTTTAATTTCGCATTTGACCGTTTCAAGAACTTTTCTGAACAAGAGATGTGCGATTTTCGATGCTTTTTCTCGCGAACTGTGCAAGTTCGCTTGAAGTTTACGGAAACAAACAATAGAGGTGACAAGACACGCTAGAAATCTTTCGAGTTTCGTTATATAACGTTCGCCAAAAAATAATGTTAAAATAGTTAGCGCGTCGAAATAAATGCCATCACGAGTTGGATCGTCATCGAATGACCATTATGCCGTTTAAAGCACTTTCTTAGACCTTGTAGAACCAGAGATATGTATGTATGTTTAAAAAGCAAAAATCAGTTGACATGACCACGAGCGACGAGATCAAGTTACTTTCGCTCTGCTTATCACGTCGCTGAAATCTTCAAAGTTTCGTTCGACAAAAAATATCTTAAAGTAGTTAGAGCTTCGAAATAAATGCCATCACGAGTTGGACCTTCATCGAAACAAGATTTTGCCGCCTTAAAAACCAGAGATATCATCATTTGACTCTTTGACATGGCGAAAATAATGGGTGGGTTCATACTAGGGGTGACCGTTACATAATGGTAAGCGATTTTCCAAATTTACCGACCAACCGACGAGATTGTCCTTACATTTAAATATTCCATTTCCCCATCCTGGTACCCAGACCGTTAACTCGATTTAGCGATTGAAAATCTTAATTCTTCTAAATTCAAATGGAACAGAATTTTCCGACGGTTCGTACCAACCGGGATGAAAGGACTACCTCAAAACGTAGTCCACAATTTCCAACCGAAATTCCCGAAAAATTACTGTTCCATTTGCTTTCCAACCGAAATTACCGGGATTTTTGGTTAAATGGTAAGCACCCCAGATGACTGACAGGTTTGTAATTAGCTTCCGACGTTTTGATTGGATAAGTGCACTCTCAAGTAAAGTCGAGACCATACTTGAGAGTGCACTTCGGCTCTTTGAAGTTTTGAGGTTTCCGTGGCGACTAAGTACGATCAGTCAAGTGTAACAAGACCCGTTTTGATCCGTTCACACACAAGTGCGTTTCAAGTGCACTTCAAACACATTAGTGTGAACCCCTCCCCCCCCCCCCCCCCCCCCCCAAAAAAAAAATGATCCCGTCGCTTGTGGTCACGTGTCAATATTTACAATTTTTGGGCGGTCAGCTCAGAATAGTGCATCAAAGAAGCGAACACAAGTTTCGCAAAAGAAATGTGTATTTCATTGTAAAGATTTTCTTTCGCTTTTCAAGTCAATTATCTTGAAAGAAAGCGACTTTTTCAGCGAACGGAGCGAGTTCCTGTTTTCCTGCGACGAAAGCTTTTTCGCCAGTCCGTGATAATGTGCACATACATTTGGCGCCGGGATTTGGCACCAGTTAGGGTTCTGTCCTCGTGTACCGGTAACAAAAAGAACGAAACAAAGACTAAACAATAAACTACACGAAAATAATAAATCACAAACAGAAAGAATACAATGTAAAATCCCTCGTGTACCGGTACACCAGGACACAGCCCCAGTTAGACTACTCCTGGAGTGAAAATTAACTTGAAGCGTTGAAATTTCTTGTGGATAAAACAGATGAAAAGCTTTTCATGGAATGATTGAGGACATTGAGCAATGTTTATAATATTCGACGCGTAAGGAGTTTCTTCGCCGGCACTTTCACGCCTTCCACGGGACCTTTATGCAAATTCATACAATCATGTGCTTGACACCGTAATAAGATAAACGTTTGCTATTTTGCTTCATTTCATTCACTGTCGTCGCCAGCGGTCGTTTTTAACATTTTTGTCTCATCCAAGGTTTTCGTTTTTAATGGCAAGAATAGCTTGTGCATAGCTATTTTAAATTGAGAACAAGTACGTGAGTTTCAATTGGATTCAATTTCGCTTGCAAATCGAAAGTTCCACTGATGGCTGTTTTGATTCAATCTTATTCATGGCGGCCGCTGGTATGCATTTGTTTTAGTGGCGCTATGATAGCAGGACTTGTCTCTTGTTCAGGAAAACTTTGTTTCGTTCATGACGGAGGGATGATTACTGGCTTACTGGCTATGCATCAAACACACCATCATTTCACCTCGAGAAAAGACAACATCCGGGAACTTTTATTGCATCATAACAAATTACACAGGCATCCCACCATACATATTAATGAGATAATCCTAACAAACTTAGGAAAACAATGCTACATAAAGCAAAATTATGTTAATGAATAACAAAAGCGAAAGCGCGCTTTATTAACGCGCTTCCAAACGCGCTTTTTGTAACGCGTTAACGCGTAAAACGTGCGTGTGTTTTGCGTGTGCGTTGGTCGTGAATTTCTGAGCTGCACTGTACGTGACGCAAAGGCTATGGGTCGTTCTGAGCCGTCCTCCATGATATGCGATAAAACTGCCCCAATTCCGACTGGTGAAGCGTCGCATGCTAGTCTCAATGGTCGTTCTGGATCATAGTGGGTAAGCACCATATCTGATGTGATGAGCTTCTTTACTGCGATGAAGGCCTCCTCGCACTCCGTGGTCCACTTCCATCGTTTGCCTTGTTCTAAAAGTCCATTAAGGGGCTTGAGGATGGTGGCAAGGTTTGGCAGGAACTTGTGGCAGTAGTTCACTAGTCCTAAGAATGCACGGACTTGATGAACGTTCTCTGGCCTTGGGGCATTAATGACTGCATCCACTTTCTCTTGAGTCTTGTGTAATCCGTACTTATCTACTTCATGTACACAGTATGTAATCTTTGTCTGGAAAAACTCACACTTCTCGTGGTTTGCTCGTAGGCCATTTTCCTGTAGCCTCTTCAGTACTTCCTCCAGGTTGTCAAGGTGTTCTTGGTCATCACTACCTGTGATAATCATGTCGTCTAGGATGCAACTAGTTCCTTTAACTCCTTCTAAGATTTGATCCATTGATCTTTGCCAAATTGCTGGGGCTGAAGTGATCCCGAATACCAGGCGGTTGCATCGGTACAATCCCTAATGGGTGTTAAGAAAACCAGGCAGGAGGTGATAATACTCAAATCACCGATTTCGCTCAAACTTGGCACAAAGGTTGAGGGTCAAGAGCAGATACATGTACCAAAATATAAGGTCAAAATTTTTTATTCTCCCTGAGTTGTAGGTTCGAGTGGTTAGACAACAAAAAAAGCAGCCTGGGAAAAAAAACTACTAAATCGTATTCTATATTGATCAGTCTTGTAGCAAAATGTGTTATTGGAATCGGTTGCTTTGATTTGCTGCTTTCTTAATACCGAAAGTGAAAGGCATGTTTGGTCATTTTCACGAGACGCCAAAATTAGGTCATTTTAGATCTTAATATCTCCAATGGGCAACAAGTTAACAACGTAGTTTTAATACTAGAAGTAAGAAGTATCTTTATGCTTTCGACAAATATAATAAAATTTTTGGGCAACTAAATAGCTTTTTAGTATGAAGGAATTTTTGTACCTCACTCAACGATTTCTGGCGATTTCGTCAAACTTCGGTAATTAAAAAAAGTGGTTTAATTTGAATGAAATTACAAGAAAAAAACAGCAAATGTTCAGCTAAGCATCATTCTGCTTAAAACAATGCTAGAAGTTTGTAAATGAGGGTTTCTATCTTTTATACTTCATTTTCAATGCAAAAAAATAACAATGGGACACTTCTCTCCGATCTACAATAACTCTGAATTTTACTTTCAGGCATAATAAGGGACACAAAAAAGGCAAAGGCTAATACATACATGTCGTTTAAGTGCTTCAGACGCGTTGTTAGGGTCCATTGCGATCAGGCCAAATCCAGTATATTTTTTTAAAATCAGCTCTTCGTCGATATTTATCGTGTAGTTCATCGCTGTTGACTTTGCTATGAGAATATTCATTGCTACCTTGTTGTAATAGCTCCAGTTTATGCCAGTAAGAGTGAGACAAATAAGTTATAAAACCACGGGAGAACCATAAACGCCATCGAAAACTGTCAACATAATGTTTGGAAAACATTCGTCGCCATTTTGAAGTTAAATTTTTGAGCCTGCGTTGTGGTCAGTATGGACAACGGACTACCGAATTACCGGATCGACGGACTACGGACTACGCATAATATATGGGATAATTTGTTGTAAAACGCATACAGAATATAAAATTTGGACTGGTTAATTTTTAAAATTCTCTGTTTATAGTCAAAACTGAAGGGCAGAAAACTTTGAAAAATTTTCAGTTGTTGAGTTATTAAACTGGATTCAAAATTGACGCTAATCCTGGGTTAGCCTAATCGTGCTTTAATGGACTGGATAATTTTTTACAGTCGATTTTCAAACACTGATTTTTTCGAACTTTAGAAATAAAGATTTGTGAGCGGTAAAAATCAATACCAAAGAGTCTGGGAAATTGGATGATTCCTTGATGACAGTTATCTTTTGTTTGTCTTTTGCTACCAAAAGTAGCAAAATGTTTAATGCTTCATATTTTACAACTCTAGCAAAAACTATTTTCAATTTCTGCATTTTTCCCGATAAATTCGAATTTTTAGTAGAGCACATCACAGGCTATCTATTATAGATAAAATATTTCCGAAATATTGTAAAAGCGCAAACACCCAAGGGAGGAGTTGCAATCAACTCCCTCACCCCCCCCCCCCCCCCCCCCCCCCCCCCCCCCCCCCACGCCGCCCACCACGGTGGGGGTAAAAGTATGCGTGTACGTCAGAAGGTAACTTTTACAAACGTTTTGAAATTCATGGCATAAAACGTTTCATTTATTTTTTTTGGTCGCACTTGGATGAGTTTCGAGTATAGAGTAATAATAAGAAGATTTTCGACGAATCATTCAAATCATTCTAATATCTAATCTATATCAAAAGGCAATCGACCTAACAAGTTATCTGTTTTCATGCCTGAAGGTTGGTCAAGGTTTGATTTGAGCCCATCATATCTTATGCTCAGTAAATAATATACAGGTAAGAATAAGATCCAAAAGGTTTTGAATTCTTTTTAAATATAACTAACTAGATGATTTTAAATATTATGTAGTAACATAGTTGTCGTACAACGTTTCTACCGATCCCTTACCTGACCATAACGGAGACGTGCGGCCCGATAGGGTACTTTACTACAAATGGGTTTTTTGTCTCTTAACGGGGTCTCGATTCCATCACTTTTTGTCTTAAACGGGGTATCTTTTCATGGCCTAAAGCCACAATCAGGATAAGCATATATATATTAATTTATACAAAATGTAGAAATCTAATCACAAGCCGATTTTGAACTAGTATTTTGTTGGCGCTGACTTTCGTTAACTGCGGCATTCAAAATGGCAGAGAATGTTTACTTCTGTCTCCAACCTTACGAGCTAGTCTAGATCCACCAAGGGCTCGTACTTTGTTTCACCCACAAACCAAAATAAAAGCAAATAAAAAAAATAAAAAAAAAAACAACGAGAAACACAAGACAGATGTCGAATTATTTTAGAGCTGTCAAGGAGTCATTCGATTTTCCAGACTCTTTAGTATTGAATTTTCTGGTCACAAATCTTATTAAAGTTAATATGAACTGTTTTCTTTATTTCTAAATAATCAATGTTTGAAAATCGACTGTAAAATTTAACCGGTCCAAATCTTATATCCTGTATGCGTTTTACACCAAGTTATCCGTTACATTATGCGTAGTCCGTGGTCCGTACGAGTTGTCTGTCGATCCGGTAATTCGGTAGTCCGTTGTCCATACTGACCACAATTTACTTCAAAATGGCGACGAATGTTTTCCAAACATTATGTTAACAATTTTCGATGGCGTTTATGGTTCTCCCGTGGTTTTATAACTTATTTGTCTCACTCTTACTGGCATAAACTGGAGCTATTACAACAAGGTAGCAATGAATATTCTCATAGCAAAGTCAACAGCGATGAACTACACGATAAATATCGACGAAGAGCTGAATTAGGAGATCGAACTTTTTAAAAATATACTGGATTTGGCCGGATCGCAATGGACCCTAACGATGAGTCTGAAACACTTAAATGACATGTATGTATCAGCTATTGCCTTTTTTGTGTCCTTTATTGTACCTGAAAGTAAAATTCAGAGTTATTGTAGAGAGGTGTCCCATTGTTTTTTGGCATTGAAAATGAAGTATTAAAGAGTAGAAACCCTCATTTACAAATTTCATGAAATGTGCTTCAAAAAGCTTTTCTTGCTAATTCTAGCATTGTTTTAAGAAGAGTGATGCTTAGCTGAACATTTGCTGTCTTTTTCTTGCAATTTCATTAAAATTAAACTACTTTTTTTAATTACCGAATTTTGATGAAATCGTCAGAAATCGTTGAGTGAGGTACAAAAATTCCTTCATACTAAAAAGCTATTTAGTTGCCCAAAAATTTTATTACATTTTTCGTAAGCATAAAGATACTTCTTACTTCTAGTATTAAAACTACGTTGTTAGCTTGTTGCCCATTGGAGATATTAAGATCTAAAATGACCTAATTTTGGCGTCTCGTGAAAATGACCAAACATGCCTTTCACTTTCGGTATTAAGAAGGCAGCAAATCAAAGCAACCGATTCCAATAACACATTTTGCTACAAGACTGATCAATATAGAATACGATTTAGTAGTTTTTATTCCCAGGCTGCTATTTTTGTTGTCTTACCACTCGACTAAATTTAGCAAATTAAGGGCCTGTTTACATGTTAAGTTCTTGACTTGGTTGTTGTGTTCCACACGAACAGGTAATTTACCTTCAGTACCTGAGTAGGTTTTTAAAATAGCGTTAGTGTCCACCAGCGGTGTGTCTGGGAACATTTCCTGCAAAGGAAGTGTGGATATCGCTGAACCTGTGTCTAGTTCCATCTTCAGGGAGTGGCCATTAACTCTTGGTTACGTGAAAAAGTGTTAAGTTAACCGCTGTAAAAAGTGTTAAAAATGAAACTAGACGTTTCGGCAATGCTGCCTTCATCAGTAGTAAAAATGTGTTCGTTGCTAACGAAATGATTTTTTTTTTTACGAAAAAAAGTTCTTTCATTTTTACGAAAAGACGTTAGCAACGAACACATTTTTACTACTGATGAAGGCAGCATTGCCGAAACGTCTAGTTTCATTTTTAACACTTTTTACAGCGGTTAACTTAACACTTTTTCACGTAACTACAATTAACGCTGCGCAGGATACATATTTATTTATCATTAACTCTTGGCGTCAACCAGATAACATCACTAACTTCCACCTGGTCAACATTGTTGACTTCCAGGGATGCAATCAAGTTGTCATCATTAAGCTCATCATCCATCTCAAAAGAATGTAGGCTGGGATTCTCGTCCTTTCGTCTTCGGGTAAAGTTCTGACTCTTTCCCGAGCGGCAAACTCGTTGTATATCGCCAATTTTTCCACATTTTTAGCACGTGTCGTTTTTGAAGCAACATTCGGCTGATTTGTGTGTACTGGCACCACATCGATAACAATGGGGCTTGGATTTGACATCATCTTTCAAATTTTGTACTCTTTCGCTATCCTTGTTGATTTTTTTTACTTCACTCCCCTTGGTACCCTGCAACTCTCCTGTGTCTTTCGCTGCCGCTTCCATCGCCAAGGCAATTTCCGACGCTTTGGCCAATGACAAATCTTGCTCGGAGAGCAGTCGTTTCTGGATAAGTTCATTGTGTAGTCCACACACAAGTCTATCCCTTAGTGCGTCATTTAAGTTCGTTCCGAACTCACAATACAGCGACAATTTCTTTAATTCAGCAAGGTAAGTACTTACGGTTTCACCTTCGAGTTGGTTCCTTTTGTAAAAACGGAATCGCTCTGCTATGGGTAGAGGTTTAGGTGATAGATGTTTCTGGAGCGGATAGATTCCGTAGTAACGAATACGTTTTGTTCCCCATTAGGCTTAGCATCACTGCCACTTGTTTCTCATCTTTAATTTCGTTGGCGAAGTAGTATTACTCCACTAAAGTATTACTCCACTCGTTCAACGAAGGCATTCTAGTCGTCGTTAATTTCGTCGAAGGCTTCTATCTTTCCAATCGGCATAGTGGCGGAGGTTCGAACCTTTTCTTTTCACTGTTTAGAATCCGAATTCTCGTCGCCAATCTGATGGGTATCGCCGAGTAAGTCAGCTATGGTTTACAAACACAACAAAAGATTTAATCAAACATGACGGTTTCCTACTACAAGGTGCGCACATAGTAACAACAAAAACCGCAGACCAACATGTGCGGCATAGCAAAATTGATATCTTCACTCTTCATTGAAGTGAAGATTAAATTGATATCTTAACATTTGTCGAGATATTTGCCTTTTATTATACGTATCCAATACTTAAAGGATGTAGAAAATTCACTTTTAAGTGTCCAATGACCTGTTCATTTTATTGTAGAAAAGGACCCATTTTGTCATAAAGGTTTTAAGAGGGCCCCGAAGGGGTGAAATGAAATGTAGGATTTGCCTATTTTTGGACTGGGAAAATGGGATTGGGAATGGGTCACTGGGGCAGGAAATCCCAAGCACAAAATTAGGAATGAAAACACGTCTTTGCATTGTATCGGTTAATGATCAATAACATTCCTAAACTCATACAACGGCTAAATAAATAATTTAGATTCAGTAAAAGTCTGGACTTAAACCAGCCCAGTGCATTAACGACTCGCACAGAGACTTCAGGACAGTCTTAAAAATAGATGCATGAAGGTTTCAGATTCTTGAGTACAGAAGGTACATTGGGGTAGATGCCTTGCACTTTGCACAGAAAACATTAGTAGCTAATCAAACGTATTTGTTTGGTTGACTGAACTGTACATGAAAAATTTTTGCACAGCATCGAAAGCTGGTGAGGACCACACCCCATTTAAAGTTTCCGAGGCAGTTATGTAACGTTGCAACGTTGATTTACAGAAGGAAGTATATTTTCTCTTTGCATGTTATATATTTTTTTTTACTTTATTTACAAGACTCGGCCTGGTACTGAGTTAGTACATAAGTAAGCTAAATAAATTATGTGTGATAAAACCCTACTCCTACAAACAGCCCAGCTTTTCCCGAAAAAAGTTGTGATCCGATGAACACAAAAGGAGGCAAATGTGATTCATCACAAAGGAGTAACGAAGCCAAAATTGGCTTCGTAAGACCATTTAGTTTTATTTCTTTTCTTTCAGTAGAGCTGTGTGCATGGTGATAAATACTTGTTTGCGAACTTTTTATAAAGCTTTGGTTAATACTTGACATCAATTGTTGCACACAGTGTAAAGTTAAATCCTCCATTACTATCTACCGGGTTTGTCTGCTAAGGCAGTCGTTGCACTCACTTTTAAAAATTGCTATCTATCGCATGTTTCTTCTTTTATGTTATTTACAATAATATACATTTCGGTGCTATGAGATGTACACAAATGTCGGGTACATGTAACTCTTCTTTTCATGTTAGCAGATAGCGGAGCTAAATATATCTCAAGATTGGTCTCCCAAAATGGACCAGCATCATCTTGTCTCGTCACAGTTAACGTTCGAAAACAGAGTTTAGGGTTGCTCATTTTTGCTCATTCAAGTTTTCAAACTTAATGAAAACCGAGAGTTGAAGCGAGCTCTTGAATATAATCGATTTTTTGCTGATAAGCTTCTGGTGCGTGGTTTCATTTAATTTTGTAGTATGTTGATGAGATTAAGGACGTTCGCGCCCATTGCTACTGCGCATTTTTTCGCGCATGTCACGCAAACGTACTGTTAATGAAATATCAACAAGAACGTACCCAACGCAAACTTTTTTCCACTTAAAAGAATGAAACCGTAAAGAGCGTGTAGTATCATGGGATAGCTGTGGATCCAGGTCTTCTCGGAAATGTCACGCAACGACGTGACAGTGCGAATAGATGGTCGCTTTGAGAACTTCGCAGCGATTTTACTCTCTTGGATGCCCGGTGACCCCCATTTTTCTTTCAGTAGATCACCTCCTTTCCTAATTTTCTCCATTTTAACAAAAAACAGAAAAAATCTGTACGAGAGAAGTTACAAATATTTCGCCTTTTCTGCTCTCGTGCGACCAAAGTTTTCTTCGAATGTGGACTGGCAAGACTAATATGTTTTCTTTTTCAAGGCCTATTCTACCTCAAGGAACGACATCAGATGCAAAAGTTTACGTAATAGACTTAGTTGTGTTGAATTGAGTACGTTTACCTGATTTAAATTTTACTAAAGTAGCTTCCTTTATTGCTAATAGTTGTAAGCTAAGATCGTCTTTAAATAACGAAAGCTTCTTAAAACGCTTGGTCTTCAATGCGCCTTATCTCGAAAACGAGCACGGTGACCTCCCATCTTTTTGGTCATTTTTGATCTTCACCTTACGGCATGGCAAGTTTAAAAAAAAATCTGTACGTGGGAACATTTTGGGCGCGAAGGTCCTTAATACTGGAGTGGTGCTCCTAGAGTACCTTTATTTTGATTCCCTAAAATTGGGTCTTTGCAGTTAGTATAAATTGATAAATTTCTTCACTTTTGGCTGTTCCAGGTGCATTTTAGTTAGCCCCTCGCTATAAAATATGCTACGCAGGTGCTGATTTCAGAGGGGGCATTCTAGTTATATACTTTTATTTTACTCATTATTTAGTTGACTCCATGTTGTTAATAGTAGACGAGCATTTAGCTATTCTTTGTAAGTCACAGCCACGCTACTCAAATATGAAAACAAATATTGCAAATTGAAAATAACATGTTAAAAATCCCAACTGGCAGGAGGCAGACCAGTTGGATATTTTACAAGCGTGGCCGAGGAGTTGAACTCGGGTCTACCTTTAAACAACTCCAACTAGTGGTCAGAGCGGGACTTGAACTCGGGACTTCCTGATTTCAAGTCCGGCGTCCTAACCACTCGACCACGAGTAGTCTAAGCTATTTGTAATCGACAAACTGACTTTCATTAAGAACTTCTAAACTAAGTTACAGTATGGTATCGAAATCGTCCCGTTGCGAATCTGGAAACGCGCTATTGTTTGACGAAACGTTCAACTCCACTATCTTCTCGGACAACTCGATCTCAGTGGTAGACCTTAACGCGCTCACGCTTCTTTCAACACTCTGCGCTGCTGTTCTTGCTCTGCCTCCCATTACTTCAAGAAATCGACTTTTCATAGAGCTAAATGATTTTCCAGCAACATTGAAGTAGTAAATGAAGGGGTTGCAGATTGAGTTCACTATACCGAGGCCATAGGTTATGAGGCGTATCGCATCCAACGGGTTAGTTCGCTCCAAAATTCCATGGTATACAGCAAACGGCAGCCAGCAAGCCACAAAGCAAATGACAACAGTCACTAAAACGCGAAGAACTCTTTTCCTTGAACGTTGCAAGAGCTTTGCATTTGTGATTGCCGATTTAGATTCAGTGTCTACAGAAGAGGAAAGTCTGCGATCCCTGGTCCAAACTACTCTTATTACTCGACAATATGATACGGTTAATACTGCCAAGGGTATCACGAAACCTAGTAAAACTGACGCCAGAAGGTAAATCTTCCCTGAAAGTGAGTGGCCCTGTGTAGTGGTACAGTAATACATGGTGCTGTTTTTGTAATTAATTGGAATTACATTTGCTGACTGAAAAACCGGAAGGGTTTGACTTAGGCCGTAAACCCAAGCGAAGAAGATCAACCGAGCTGGCCTGAGGTACCAAGCTCGTTGGGTGCATGATAGTTCTTGCTTTACAAATGTCATGTACCGATCGATACTTATTGCTGTCAACAGGCTGACAGAGATGACTGGACTAAAGTGCTGTTGAGGAAGAAAGAAAATAAATTTACAGTTATTATACTAAAATGCGAAAATCAAAGACTGGAAAGAGGTCTTAAAAAGGGGACTTGTTGTGTATGCCGTGCCCATTAGTATTGCTTTCACAGTCAACAGGCTGACAGAGATCGATCACTGAACCAAGGTGCTATAGAAAAGGAAAAATATAAACGTTTATGATGGACTTAGTTATTATTATGATAGGGATGAAATTAAACCCTTTTTTCGGGGGAATCTCATTCATTTGCAGGGGAATACATAAATCTATTGTGTTCATCTCATGGATAAAATGTGGTATTATCTCATTAACATGCTGTGGAATACATTACAGTAGGATAATGCCATGTTCTATTTTAGATTATGAGTTTACATCATGGTACCATAGCAATAACTGAAATAAGTAAAACCTGTGAAACCGGTTACAAACCTGAACTCGAAATAAGACTTCAAAGTAAATTGCAAAACCGTATTTGCCTTCATTAACAGGAAACTATTCTTACAAAGTAATATTATGAAAGAAAATAAAGTAAGCCAAACGAATCAATGGAAATCGCGTGATAAGAACAGTCATCGGTAAAACCTTGGATCGTAGTCCCACCTAGGTCTAGGATTCACCAACTTATGGCAACAACACTAAAAGTTAAGAATAGATGCTGTCAAGGCACACTCCTTGTAGGCGGCAAGATTCCGGTTTCCACAGCCGCCTTGTCGATTATTATTGTAAATGTAAATATGGCCTTTCAAAGTACCTGCATAAATCGGGCCAACTTGCACAGGCTAAGATCTCTTTTGTGATTCTCAGTGGGGTAGTAAAAATTAGTAAAGATGGTCAGCGGAATGCACAGAAGGCACACCATCAGATCTGAGATGGCCAAGTTGAGAAGAAACAGCTGGACAGAGTTTTTTTGGCCTCTTCGGCGCAGGGTTAAGATTACTGCTACCACAATTCCATTACCAACAAGTCCAATGACCATCACCAATCCTGTTAAGAAACACACACACATAATTGCACATTGGCCCCAAAACTATTTCTCTCATGCAGTTGACAGCCTTTTGACCATTTTTTCTTAAATTAAATATTATGTCGTTGCCATTCTTCAAAACATGACTGAGGTGACAAATGAATACAATTCAGTGATCTCGACGATTTAGCTTGAATTGAATTCGAATTTGACGATGCATTAGTTTGAATCCTCATTGTGCGAGTTCACTTGTGCAGCAGAGATTAAGCATCGTGTTCTACGTCGACAAACGGCGAATCCAAAATTTCCGGTCTGTCGTGGAATAATTGAACGCGTCAAATTGTTGAATGGGCTTCACCTAAACTCACTAGACAAATGAAATGTAAGTAAACGACTTTCTAGAGTATTAACTAAAATACGTATTAACGGCAACGTTTGGTTTGGCAAGATTGCAAGACATTTTAGAGTCTTGTTTCGTGAGCCTTTCAGTGTAATAATTTTAAAATATCAATACCATCTGCCTGTCTGCATGCGTATTTATTTAATTTTACCAGTTATCTTACATAGAATATAGAATAACAAAAGCTTTGGACTTCAAAAGAGGCGGATAAAGTTGAGTTTTACTAGAGGTCAATCAAAGAAAAGCCGTTTAAATTATTTTGGATTCTGGCAGGATATAAGCAAACAGAGCTAAAAGATCGACAATTTTACATTTTTTAAATGTACTCCAATCGCGGGTATATGTATTCGAATGGATATAAGCCTACTTGAAGAAATGTTTTCGGGAAAAAGATAAACCATGAACGACAAGATAAATTCAGAACTGGAAACAAGACAAATAAGGCTTGTTTTCTGTTCTATTTAATATTGGTATTTTTAAAAGATGTATTGCTTCCCAAAAGACTTTTGGAAGATGGATTTGAATGTTCTGTGTTATAATAATTTGCAGGGTTTCTTGTTCCGTTTCCCAGAAAACCATTTGGTCGTATCGGTCAATGGTCCTCAAGGCTTAAACATTACCTATAGACGCGTTTCAGTAAATTATACATTTCGAAGAAAAATACCAGAAGCAGTGTTTACACAGACGATTCACAGATGCGATTTTTGAGAAGATTTTCGTGTAAAAACAATTTTGTACGCTTGTGTAATGTTATCATAAACGCCTCGAAGGTTCCCCGGGTTTTCCTCAAGGTAACCTTTATGCTGACATCGCGTGAGCTTCAATCCTACATTAAAATATAGCATCAAATGCCGCAAAACCACAGCGAAAATTGCCGAATGTTTCCGATTTGGAATCGCATTTAAAATCGCCTGAAAATAGCATTAAAATCCTCTGACGTTGACGTAACCTCTGACGTAATCCGTTGTTATTGTTAATCCGTTGTTAATCCGTAATTACGTTGACGTAATCCTCTGACGTAAACACAACATTAATTTTGTCAGAACTTCCTAGAATCGAGATCAGATATCTTAATTAATAAACAAAAAGCTTCACGATGGCGCGTTTATCGTTTTGTTTAAGTATACGTCACGCATAGGTAGGAAGATTAATACGTAAAAAGCCTTGTAATGCCTAGCTCTTTATTAAGTTTTTGGCAGTGGAAACAAATGTTTGCTAGTACTCAGGCAGTGAAAGTACGGTTTTGGACAAAATGGAGAAGGCAGCAAGAAGCAATTATTTATAACAACGAAAAAAGCATACATGTATTCAAAATATGAATTAAGTTATCTCAAAAAGCGAACATGCTGGTTGCGTAACGTTGCCTCATTTCCTAGTTGTTTGTCTGCCAGAAATCAGAGCGAGTGCGCGTTAGTGACAAAAATGTATATTTTCAATGGTTTATCTTTATAAAAATTGTTGAAGAAGTACTCGTTTACATTAAGGCCTAAATTTCTTTGCCTCAGAAAATATTAACGTTGATATTCTGACATGGACAAAAGTGAGTTCAAGATTTGAAAAGCTACAGTCTAAAAAACTGCGTTGTCCATATATACTCCCCACTTACCTAAAAATGCTACAGCTATGGCAAATGCTTTACTCTGGGCATCCCAGGGCTGGCTCTCTACCACATAACTCATTTTGCCAAGTCGGTTTGACTTAGATGTCGACTAAACTCTACCGTTGAAAAAAAAAATCACTTCACGTTGCGTTCAGTAGACTAGTTCTGTCCCACGGAAGCTTCATGAACCTGTCAAGATATTCACATAATTTAATTGTCTTCACCGGTTGCTTATCTTCATGCAGATAATAGGTGAATAAAAATAGAAACATTTTAACGTTTATATTAAAATATTCCATTATTAGAGGCTGGCTGTCAAAAGACTCAACTGATTATTTGTTTATTGAAAACTGGTGGTTCAGAGATTGAGTAAACATGACTGTAAAGAATGACGCTTAAAATGTCAGCTAAGTTAAATTATATTACGAAGATATTTTCAACAAAGAAAAATGTATTTCTCGTAACGGAAAACAGCCTACTTTGATTTCAAATGATAACTCTGCGATTTGATATCACGCGATTTATGGTTTAGTCAACCTCCGATTTAAAACCACGAAAACACTTATTTGAAACAACAAGTCATTATTTGATATCAGTGAAACCATGATTTGACTAAATAAGTTTGATTTATGGTTTAGTTAACCTCCGATTTAAAACCACGAAAACACGTATTTGAAATAACAAGTCATTATTTGATATCAGTGAAACCATGATTTAACTTAATAAGTTAGATTTAACTTAATTCATAATCGGTGTGCGTTCATGTGACAAGTCACGCGATCTATTGCGCGGGAAAACACAAACATGTCGGACCTTCTCCCAGGCGGTTCAAATGGCGGTCGATGAGGCTCTGTTACGTCAGGGAATGACATCAACAAGCTCGAGCTCCACCTCAAGTTTAACGGTTCAACCTCGACCTCCACATCGAGCTCGACTTCAACTTCCCAAGAGGTATGTACATGTACATCTGCTCGCGTGAAAGCTATCATTGTGTTGGTCTATAGAGTCTTGTATGATAGTCAATACTGAAAAAGTTGCCATTTTCGTTGTTTTGTCTTACTGTTTTACTTTATACTTTTTCCTCCGGGTTGCTCGTTGTTCGAGCAGCTAATAAACGATGCGCCGGAAACGAAAATCCCCCGTCTTTCATACATCATTTTCTTTTTCCCGTTGCGTGAAGCTCGGCTGATGATAGTTATCAAATTAATCTAAATATTCAGCATGATGCATGATTTGTGATTGCCCCCCCCCCCCTCCATTTGCCACCCTCTATCAACAGCCGAGCTTCACACAACGGGAAAAAGAAAATGATGTATGAAAGACGGGGGATTTTCGTTTCTGGCGCATCGTTTATTAGCTGCTCGAACAACGAGCAACCCGGAGGAAAAAGTATAAAGTAAAACAGTAAGACAAAAAAAAAAAAAACGAAAATAGCAACATTTTCAGTATTGACTATCACACGAGACTCTATAGACCAACACAATGATAGCTTTCACGCGAGCACATGTACATGTACATTCCTCTTGGGAAGTTGAAGTCGAGCTCGATGTGGAGGTCGAGGTCAGGCCCTAAACTTAAGGTTGAGCTCGAGCTTGTTGATGTCATTCCCTGACGTAACAGAGCCTCATCGACCGCCATTTGAACCGCCTGGGAGAAGGCAGAAGCATTCGTCCGACATGTTTGTGTTTTCCCGCGCAATAGATCGCGTGACTTGTCACATGAACGCACACCGATTATGAATTAAGTTAAATCTAACTTATTAAGTTAAATCATGGTTTCACTGATATCAAATAATGACTTGTTATTTCAAATACGTGTTTTCGTGGTTTTAAATCGGAGGTTAACTAAACCATAAATGAAACTTATTTGGTTAAATCATGGTTTCACTGATATCAGATAATGACTTGTTATTTCAAATAAGTGTTTTCGTGGTTTTAAATCGGAGGTTGACTAAACCATAAATCGCGTGATATCAAATCGCAGAGTTATCATTTGAAATCAAAGTAGGCTGTTTTCAAATCAGCCAGTGGTGATTTCAAATCATAAACACATTATTTAAATCACGGAAACTCATTTGAAATAATAATTTAGGATATCATATCACTAAGTCTTATTTAGTAAATAATGAGAAAAATGACCCAAAAGGAGCTAAATAATTTTTTTACTAACGGCGCCCCATACAAGACAGGGTCCCTGCAGCCATTGAAGCTTGGGATGCTGCAAAACATCTGACAGCAACTGGAGTTAGAGGTGCCTCCAAAACCTGTTCGCCGCAAGGGACTCTACGTGAAACTTCTTAATAAAGCTGTGCTGTAGTTGCACGTGTTAGTTCCATGAAACAATACTGATGTAAAAACATAATGTACTTTGTTTTATTTCATTGGTACTATGAAAATCTCTCGTTTCCACAGAGGCCTCTTTCGCGCCGCGATAAGAATTCATCGAGGAGAGGCTGGGGTGAAAGAAAAAGGGAAGCGCGCGAATTTTTTTTGTTAGTATTGATTTTTTTCTATTTCGGCGTTTCTTTACTGACTCAGAACCTCCGCAGAGAAAAGAGTGCGAAAAGCCTGATTTTCTCTAAGCGGGAGCATTACATCGCTTATGTCCAGTAAAAACCGGCCCAACATAAGCATAAGCGGAAGCATAGCAGCGCTTTTGTCCAGTGAAAACGCGCACGACATTGAGCATAAGCATAAGCGTAACCGCAATCGTGTGTCAATGTTCGTTTTCACTTGACGCAAATTCTTATGCTTATGCACGGGATTTAACATCAGTTCCAATGAAATAAACAAATAACATCACTGAAATAGTACGGCGTTATTCTTATGTTTTGGGTTTAACCACTCTGTTACGCTCAGGCTCATTGTTGACCTTTTTCTGATTCTTTTTTAACTACTTGCGTGCAAACTTTACGTCCGAGAGCAAAAGATGTTTGGTAAAACTGATAAGAAGGAATATGTAGACATATGTAACGGAAAATTATACAAACTCTCCAGTATTTGTACAACTACAGAATGTTTTGTAACCTTTGATATAATTTGTTTTATCTCATTTCGCGAGCTTTCGACAATTTGCAAGATGCCTTAATTTTATTTTGTATTTTTTTTAACGCAGAGCTGGCGGTGAGGGTGGGGTGGGGTTGAAAATTTGGGGAACGTCATCAACCTATAAATTACCGTTTTTGTGCAGCTTATTTCAGATTAGAAAGTACAAACATATTGAACTAAAAATAATCATTTGGTTATAATTTAAACGAAAGAAATTTGTATGTGTTTACAGTTAGTGACACAAACGTGACTTACGTTGCAGGTGGCTTGCGTTACTTAGCTAGAGGTTATCTTGAGGTCACGTATGAATCAAATTAACTTGGGACAAGGTCCCAACGGCATTTCTGTGGGTCATTCTTTCCTTTGAAAAAAAGTGAGAAATGATTTCTGTATAACGGAAAATGAATACCAAAGGTCATCGTGAGCTATGGTAAAAGGCTGGCTGGCAAAATGCATTGATCCTTTGATCTCGACGAAATCAGAAGGAATTCTGCATCGGCGAGTTCAAAATGACATCAAGAAGTTTCGTTTGACAAATCCGCTATTTAAAATATATTCGACTCTTGGCAATTCTACGACTAAACAAGACATATAAAGGCTGAAATATCCGTCTACTACAAAAGAAACGATGAACAAGTTGTGGTAAGTCGTTCTTTCATGTTAATTCTTCTGTTTATGCTGTTTTCCTGTAACCAGCTCTCAAATTAGCATAAAGTTGTAGTTGCTCAAATGCCATAATTATTTTATTTACTGTCGGAATGGTATTTTATTTCCAAAACTAAAACTTTCCCAAAGGACAACAAGGTAACCAAGGATTCCTCTCATATAGGTTTCATGATCAGATCATACATACCAGAGGCGATTTATAGCCTTCGAAGTTGGCCTTCATTTCAGCTTTTGTTGATAGACACAAATGTTGACTTACGAAATGCGTCCGTTAAATAAGTTACGAGCACATTTTTCACAATTTTTAAACAGGGTTTTAAAAAGTAAGAACAAAGTAACATTCGTGCCAAGTTTCGTTTTTAGAAGATGTTTTTTAACGCGTCCACCATCTTCTCAAAGTTGCGTTATAATTCTGCTGTTTTTGAGTGCCGAAAACCGTCATAATTCCATTTTTCAAACTTTTGTAAATTTCGCCTTTTAAATAAATCGCTGGAACCTAAAACTATTTTTCCTTAAACTAGTTCACCAAAAGGGATGTTTTGGCCAAATAAGAAAAAAATTCGATTTTTCGTGAGTGTCTTACGATTCTCGATCTTCTCGGAATATGGCTCTTAATATCTTAGTTGTTCCGCGATGGTTTGTGGATTAGAGCCACGATTGACAGTCGGAGGGCCGAATTTTTTTTCTTCGGACTGGACATTATGAAAGTGATGTACTTTTTGTGTGTGTGTGTTCGCAAAAATCCTTACGTTTAATTTAAAAAATATATTGAACCGTGTCAGGGTGAAAACATACATGTAAGCTTACCGCAATATAGCGTTATATACGCGTTAGCATTTCTTATTCACGGGTTGGCTCTTAGGAGCCTTTGATCTATACAGTTATTTAGCTTGTAGCATTTATTACTAGCTTGTACATATACCTTTAGCTCATTGTATTGTTACTCGTTCCCGTTTCTTTATTTGGTTTGTTTTCTCAGCGTTTCAAACCAACATTTGGTTCATGTTATGCCCCCGAGACCGAGCGCTTTCTCCAATGGCTACGCATTTAGAAACATATATCGTACTGTAGCGTTTACCGAAGTTTTGATATATCAATTTTGACAGATCGGTTTTAATTTCCCATACTGAGTTTGAAGTCAAAGAATTGCTTTGCGTATTAACAAGACAAAAATGACCACAAGGTGGCGTCATATCACTTGACATAGCGGCTACTTCAAGGTCATAACATATAGCAACTAACTGATTTTCAATCTAGACTGTAAAGGTCAACAAATGTAACGCATTAGGTCATTTCTGTACGTGACTTGAATCGCACTTGGGTTTGATTTACACAATTTGTGTTTTATATAACTTTGCATTTCAGTTAGCGATCGTGTCGGCTACTGAATGTAGTCTTACTTTTCAGGCATAATTTTATGTTTCTCCGTAAAAGCACTCAAAACACTCGGGAATCAGTACTGCAAAGGGTTAAAGATGTCACGAGTTCAAGCTGTATACAGCTTCTTGTTTTTGATTGGTTGACACGGTGCTCTTAATGGGGAAAAAATCTCTCCGTCTCAGCGTACAAGTTTTCAGGACAATGCAAGGCATTCATGGATGGATAGGACCGTTTGATAGTCTCGGCTGTTCGCCGCTAATTGCTGTTGGATTTTTGTGCTGGCAAGTCTCTACTAGTATAGTCTCTACTAGTATAGTCTCACTTTTTAGACATAATTTTAAGCTTATGTTTCTCCGTAAAAGCACTAAAAACACTTGGGAATCAATACTGCAATGGGTTAAGATGCCACTATTTCAAGCTGTGTACAGCTTCATATTGACAATGACGTCGTAATGACGTCAAAACGTTCCTTACGTTTATCGCCAATTGACACCTGATTCTAAGTTTATAAGTGAATGAGAAATTGAAATTGAATTTCGCAACA
Source organism: Dendrophyllia cribrosa (assembly GCA_024195265.1). NCBI lineage: Eukaryota > Metazoa > Cnidaria > Anthozoa > Scleractinia > Dendrophylliidae > Dendrophyllia > Dendrophyllia cribrosa. The sequence goes on from JAJLRJ010000001.1 coordinate 18,820,373, forward strand.
AGCATGATCATCAAAGTCTAAGGGAATGATCCTAGTACTAGGACATTCGTTTTGCTTTCAGTTTACATGCGAAGGGTTGTAGCGCCAGAGAGATCCTAGAACTCTAAACAGGCGGATCCAGAAGCCTTGTCGGATCATCCAAGCGCGTTATCTTTCCTGCTTCGATCGGTTTACATGCGAACGGTTCTATAATGATCCTGTCTCTTAGCTTAGATAAAGTTTAAATTGAAAGTAGGTAAATTAGGTAAGTGTCGCGCTCAGGTGATTCGTCTACAGGACGGTCTTAGCTCTAACAAACACATCACAATGTAAAAAGGCCCTACCGTTGTTTTCGACGTAATTTGAACGAAAGTTAAAACTTGTCAAGATAAGATCAAAATGACAGAATCCACCTCCCATACGTGCTTCTTTTATACCGATAAGTTGATCAAATTTGATTTCGTAACAGACGGTCGTGAAATCGAAATTGTCATTCGGGTGCAACTTTGAGTTTTTTATCTGGATTTTTTCTCTTTAGTACATGTATATTTTTCTTTGCTTTTATTGCTATCGGCGATGTTTTTACGATAATAGAGGAAACTTAGAGCAAGCTGCTGGCCATAATCATGAAAACACGATACATCAGCCGGGAAACTGGACTTAGTCCAAACAGTTTTATTATTCTGGTTATGTGTTTTGGTTTCCCTTCGGAAACAGGAGTTTTTTTCTTGGTCAGAACAAATAATGTTATTCGGACGGGAACAATACATGTACTGCGCTGTACTTTGCCAGTTCTAAATCTCCAAGTAACTATTTTTAGGAAGATTCACCATAAAACTCTGCTTCATCGGTTTGACCGATGCTTCATGTCTTTAAGAGTAATATTCCTGACCTCTTGTTTGGTTGTGTCGGTCGTCTTGATGTTAAACGTCTGTGTTGCTTGCGCAGATGTTACAGATTAGTGTCACTGATGTGTGTTTGTTCGTTTGCCACAGAAACTACTCGTTAAGTTATGTGCAGTTTTAGAATACAATTTTCTTCGCCTTTCTGGACTCTCCTGAATCAGTCTTGAAGTTACTTTACTTCAATCACCTGCCGCGTGCCTGCAGACATTTTCCAGAGCAACTCTCTTTTAAGATGTCTCTCCCTTCCGTCCCAAATGTCGTGTGACTGTCTCTTCTCTTCATCCATCAGCACAGTCTAAGGGTTTTTGTTTCAAAGGATCGCTTGCTGTTCTGCTGGTCTTGTCCCTGCTTAACTAATTCTTCTCAAATCACGTTGTTACGTAGAGGTTGTTTGCCTTTTGATTACAATTGTTTTCTGCCGACTACATGCATTATCTGCTTTCGTGCCTTTGTTGGTATAGACCGGAACCTTCCCATCTGCTTTCTTTTTCCTCATGGTGGCAGGTACAGTGTGGTATATGGTACTGATCTACAATTTAATTTTAATCAACTCGCGAATTATTTTGTGCATAAGAGTCAGCCGCGTCATTTCCCTCTTTTCCTCTATTTAAGTACCTCCATTCTTTCGGTTGATAGTTGTTACACCAGAAGCGCGTTGCCTCCCTTTGGACTTTAAAAGTGCCCAACTGACCTTCTCGTGATTCATTCCGGTCACGAAATACATGCCTAGACCAGAACACGCATTAGACATGGCTATAAGTACTATCCTTGCGGAGCCGCTAAGGATATTTTTATGGATTTTACTAATTTAAATAAATGTAGATGAAGAAGTAATTGGAACCTAATTCGGCGTTCTGCTTGTCCAACCGCGAGGCCCCTCTATCCATAAGGTATAACGAGAAGTTTCAGTTGGATGAGATAAGCTAATTCAAAACGTTTGCGAAACTGTGATTCCACGACGCGATTTGCCTGGTTCCTTGGGGCCCGAACGTATGGCCTGACAATTTCTTAAGATTAATTTGCCAAAGCAGGTTAAGTAATCATTTATTCTGCTCTATGGAAAGGAATTTATCAATTTATCGGCATGCCATTTTGCTAATAATCCCGTTGTTCTATCTAGTTGGATTTTCTGTAGGAGAATGTAGCGTAACAGTCCAGCTGCTGCAGTTGTCGTCCATAAGTGCCTCTGCGGCGACAATGATTGTGCTTCAATTCAGCAACAGCTTCATTAATGTATTCTGTGCCAAGGTGCGTTTGAAATCGTTTGTTCGATTAATATTTATCTTCAGCATCATAAGGCATTTCTAATGTGTTGTTCCTGGAAATTGTAAGACTTTCGATTACAAGTGATAATGGGTCCACGATATTCTACTAAAGTCGACATGAATCTTTTAGTAATCTGGTGTTTGTCAAATTTCCTAATTTACAAATGGGTATCGTATGTAATATCATCTCTTTGAGAACCTGAAAGATCATTGATAAATGGGAACTTAGCAAAATCGTTGTCTAATGTGTCATCAGTAAGGCAAGCAAAGTTCTTTGGATGAACTTCCAACTCCATCATTTTCCCGGGTACCTCGCCCCTGCATGCAGATCTTCCAAGGTTCTCGCTTCTTTCAACACTTTGTGATGATGTTCTTGCTCTGCTTCCCATTACTTCAACGAACATTCTTTTCATTGAGCGCAATGATTTCCCGCCAATGTTGAAATAATAGATGAATGGGTTGCAGATTGAGTTTGCTAATCCCAGACCATAGGTGATGAGTCGTAATGCATCCATAGGGTTTGGGTATTCCTTGAGATATCGTTCTAAGATTCCATGGTAGAGAGAAAACGGCAGCCAGCAAAATACAAAGCAAATGACAACAATGAACAGCACGCGAAGAACTCGTTTTTTGGTTCGTTCCAAGAGCTTCTCATTGGTGATTGTGGCGCTGGATTCAGGGTCTATGGAAGAAAGTCTGCGATTCCTGGTCCATACTACTCTTATCACACGACAGTATTATACAGTCATTGTCAAAAAAGGTATAACAAACCCAAGTAAAACGGAGACACCAAGGTAAATCCTCCCCGAGAGAGTGTTGATTTGTGTAGTGGTACAGTAGTATATGATGTTGCTTTTATAATCAATGGGAATGACATCAGCTGAGTGAAATGTCGGAATGTTTAGGCTTGTGCCGTACAACCAAGCGAAAATAAAGATTCAACCAAGCTGGCCTGAGATACCAAGCTCTTTGGGTGCACGTTAGTTCTTGCCCAACAAATATAAGGTAGCGGTCGATACTTATGGTTGTCAACAGGCTTATGGAAATCACTGGCCCAAGGTTCCGTAGAACAAGCAAATATATTTGCATGTTAAATTTAAAAAAATCGAAAGAAGAAAGACGACAAGTCTGGGTAGAGTACACCTGCATCTTGATAAATATTGGGAATTCTTCAGCAATCTTTAAAACAAAAAACAGAAGAAAGACTTTTAAATCGTCTTCGGAAATTTTCGGAGAATCCTCGGTAAGACATGGATATTCTACTAAACAATCTTCAGAACATGTAAGGACATTGTAGAAAACCTTTTTAAAAAAAAGATTAAATTAACTTATCTTGAAATATTCCACGAATGACTCAGTGATCTTTCACCATACGTGTGAGCCTCTAGACGGATCAATGGAGAAAAAATGAGCTTTTAGGGTTATATAGTTACTTAATGTATTCCATTTCCTCTTGTCAGTGTCCAATTCCACTGACTTCCCCAGAAAATATTGAAAAATAATTATCCTTTAAATTTCCATGCTTGCTTTCCAGCTTGGAATTTGTTTGCATCTCTGAGTGCTGGAATAGCGTATGGAATTTATATGCCTTGAAAATGAAAAATTTTTTAATAAAAGTTGGCTCATACCGAAGAAACATTGAGGTGACGGAAAGAGCACCTTGAATTCTTTCAGCAATACTTGTATATTTGAGCGGTTCACTTGTATCTTGCTTTTGTAGTTTATAACAAAAATTAACAGATCAGGTCCAAACTGCCAAATATTTCAAATTTATTTAATTACCTGCATGAAGCGCGATAACTTGCCCAAGGCATGATCTCTTGTGTGGTACTCTTTAGGGTAGTGAAAATTGGTAAAGATGGTCAGCGGAATGCACAACAGGCACACTATCAGATCTGAGATAGCCAAGTGAAGGAGAAACAGCTGGACAGATGATTTTTGGTGTCGCCGGCACAGGACTGTTATAACTGTCACCGCAATTCCATTACCGACAAGTCCAACAACCAAGATTAATCCTGCACGTTTAAGAACCAAATTAGTTGGCAAAGTAACAGCGTTAACCTTTACGGTATAGATATTTATTTATTGATGCTTTATTTGCAATCAACAAAGATCCTGCAAAATTTAAAACATTTAATTATTGTAGTGGATTTAGCGAACTAATTCCAGGTATACTGACAAACAAAAACCTTGTAGGAGTAAGATGCTTGTAGTAAACTCAGGATTGCTAGAAACAACAGCAAACAGATCTATTCTCGAAGACAAGTATTTGAAACAACTTACAGTATTTCTTGTTAGATAGATACTACTCCTTGCTCAGAAGACAGTTTGGAACACAGCTACTTCCATGACTAAATCCTGCACACGGTGACTACTCAAATAGTCTTGAAAAAAATACTCACTTATTACACTGCTTGACTGTGTAAGAGGATTGGCTAAAAATTGACTGACGTCTGCTAACCCATATACTTCTAGAACAATATTCTATGGACTTCTTAAATATTGATGTTCTAGATTGTTCTTTAAGAACGTTTGAGTTTTCTGGCACTGCCGAACCACATTTGGAGCAAAACATCGTAAAGAGTCAGCCATACGAAGAGAGCGAGGGCAGTGAATTACTGCTGACCTAAGTAACTGGAGCAAGGCGGCCTGGTCTGCCTCGTCCTGATGTTGAGGGGCACGATTCTCTTTTGCTGTGGACTTTTCGTTTTGCTGTGAGTGTTTTTGTTTTGCTGTGGGCATTTGCATTTTGCTGTGACCAATTTGAATTTGCTGTGATCGACTTGAATTTTCTTTGGGATTTCTTCATTTACTGTGAGCATTTCATTTTGCTGTGATCGATTCAAATTCGCTGTGATTTATTATAAATTGCTGTGGCTGTTTTGTTTTCGTGTGAGCGTATTTGGTTTTGCTATGAACGTATTTGGTTTTGTATTCTATTTCACAACACTCCCATTCATACTCAGTTGGATTAAGATATGGAAATAGTGATTGACCAGCGGACTAAGCCAAGCTGGAACAACTTGGCTTAGGGAGGTGTGTGGGGATAGCGGTACGACCCGAACGACGGGGTGGGAGGGTGGGCCGTTCCCTACTCCTCGTTCCGCTGGGAAACTGAGTGTGAATGAAGTGAACAAGTCCTTCCGCTTTTTATTACCAGCTTTCATCTCCTTAAGGTATAACTTCAAACGGGCTTCCGCCGTAGCGGAGCTGAAAGGTGCATCTCGAACCCCTTTGTCGCTGGTCGTAGGGCGAAATAGATATCCAGTAGTTAAGTTAATCCCAATGTGCCTGGCCACATCCATGTACATCTCTATCCCACGGATAGGGCAAATTAATGTTTGTGGGTTTCGGCGGATTCCAAATACATTCTGGTCTCCATCCCTTAGAGTTTTGCCCCATATATGATTAAACAAAAAGCCGTCATCATTAGGGAATCTAAGGATTTCTGCCGTCTTCGCTTGACCTAAATCACCTGGTCGATCGCTGCTGAAAAATAGGCTTGGTCTCCGGCTATAATAAAGCGTTCGATGTCAGATTTTGATGTTATAAGTGATCTGTGTAAGTGTTCTGCCATTTGGGTAAGTTTATCCACGAAGAAGGGCGTGGGCCTGTTTAGGTGTCACCCTTGCTTGTAAGTGCTCGGCTGTGACCAAACGGAGGTAATCCTTAACTTGTTTATCCGCTGCGGGGTTACCCAGGCCCAACCGTCGGTCCCATTCTCCATCCCTCCTATTCGTATGAAAGATGGCTCGCAACTTTCCGATATAGGAATCAACTATCTTGTAAGACAGTCGCATATGACAATCACAAGGGTGTTTCCCCTTCTGACCCATGAACTCGCAAGTAATGCGGTGCACCTGAGTCTTTCCGTTATTGTCTTTATGAACCAAAAACCGACAAAAGGTCACGTGGTGTAACAGTTGCAAGTGTAACGTGGCCAGGCAAGGCAGAAAGAAACTGTTAAAGTTCCTTTTGTAGTGAGTCTTTTTGCTTTGCGTAACTAGACGCCTTGTCATAATCAAAAAAGCTGCTGAACACGTGCATCAATGGAGTCCAAGTCAACAGACACGTTCTTCGTTTTTCTTGAACTTTGTATGGTCTTACGATTGTAGCCACACTGTTGACAAAAAACGGAAGTCATAGTCGTTTGTGTGACGACACACTGGGCATCTAACGGAAGTTATAAACAGTTTGGCAACCACACGAAGGTCCTTCAAGGGTCCACAGCGAAAGCCCATAGATCTCCTGGGATAGCCTTATGGGGTATCCAGCCATTCTTCGATGGGACTAAAGGAGCACCAACATCCCCCGCAGAAGCTAGTTTTCGTGCTTTAACTGCCTTACCAACAATGATAGGCCACCAATATTTTCTAGGGTACGTGTCTAAAACAACCAACGTAAATGGCATACGGTATTGTCCCATGAATCTTAGTAGGGGCCCCACTAATACTGAAGGAGGGAAAACATAAGGGCGTGACATTAGAGCACCATGCTGGGACAGATCTTGCGCGAATAGAGTCACCCCTGAAGACTCCGGAGAAGGAACTGGTGTGAAGTGTGGGAGACCCTTGCCTGACCTGTCTCTCATCACATTAGAATCTAAAGACATCAAATCAATAGAGTGTCCTCTCCCCTCCCCCACCCCCCCCCCCCCCCCCCCCCCCCCCCCACCCCCCCCCCCCCCCTCCGAATTCCTTTTGAACATAGTTCCAAACTTCTTCTGAGATTTTGGAGTCAAACACTGAGAGACGGCGCGAGGGGGTGTCAGCCGGATTTTTACCAGTGGGATGTAAGGACAGGTGTAACGAGATATTCAGTCGTGCTGTTGTAAAGAACAACGCTTTGAGAGTGGCATTGAGCTGCGAACTTCTTCCCGAATGGTTATTGCAGGCGTCAACTACTGCTTTGTTGTCGACTGAACATCCACCTCGCGTTTTGAAACTGTTCTACGAACGACGTCAAACACTCTATCCACCGCCACGCTTCTCTCGTGGAGATATCCCAGAGGCGCTGCTCATCCGTCAGTAGTCGGATACTTCGGCTTTGAATGGCGCTAACACAGACCCGCCCCAACCCAAGTTAGAGGCATTAGTAGCCACAATAACTCGAGCATGGCGCTCCTCTCCACGGCAAAGGATATCCATCCATCTAAAAAGAGCCAGTACGTGCGCTATTTCTTCTCTCAGTTCCCCGTTAAAGGTACAGATTTCTGTGGCCTCATCTGGCCTCTAGAGATTGCAATGTTCATCTCCCTTGTAAAACGTCTGGCAGCTGGGACAGCTAGCCAAACGATACACATTTTCCCACCAGGCGTTGAAGAGTTTTCACTTTGATAAAGGGTTTGAGCTAATACGTCCCTTAAAAGCGAAAGAAAGTTATCTTTTTTCTCAGGTTTAAGATGAAATAATACTTCCATGCCAGAGTCATAGAGGAAACCTACATTAAGGCACGACCTTCTGAGGAGCTAAGATAGACTTTGCCAACCCCAAGAAATATCCGAGTTTTACGAGATGGTAAACCACAAGAAAACTGCTGATTCTGCTGCAGCTCGGTGACGTGCATCTTCACTAACCAGAGTACTGTACTCTCCCTGGTTTAATGGAACTGCAGTTCCCCATTTATGCCGATCATCGATGTATAAAGAGCATGGAATCCCAATTGACCTGAAGAAACTAGACGCAGCAAACCAGTAGTACACATACAGTGATATCTTCATCCAAAAGGGAGGGTGTTATATACAAAATACCACCCACCCCACCGGATACCAAAGAAGGTGCGGCTTTCCAAGGTCAAGAAATTGTGGTCGTAACCAGATTTGTCATCCAGGACAGTTTGGTACGTGTCTCTCTGTACGTAACGCGGGAGATCGGCCAAAGTGTCTAGGGTAAAAGGCATGTCGCACATCCACAAATTCAAATAGCGAGCATCGTGGCAAAGTCTCGGCTTAGTGGGCTCAACCGTGAGGGGTAAGACTTATGTGGTGGTTGAACCACGCCCATCTTGCCAATCACCGAAATAGCACCACATTTAACACGGTTTATTAAAGTTGTGCTGAACAAACTGGCGAAATGGCTTGCATGATACATTGTTCTTAAACGTTTTCGCGGTGGCCTGTCAGAATCGTAGTTGCTCCCGTTTAACTGTCCCCTAAAAATGTCGGAAGTACGGTTCGATTGACACCTTTCCACGAATCCATCCTTGGACTTCATTTTGCTTTGGAAGAGGGAACGACAGGCCATCTTTCCAATGCGGGTAATTATTGTGCAGCTCACCCGCCTTGAAGTATTATCAGGGTCGCGAAGACTAGATCCGCTAGATTTCCACAGACTTCCCCTTCTCGACCCGGTTCACTTTATGGATGTCAGCTGTTATTCATTGGGCTTGGCGGGGTTTCCAAACAAGTCGATCCATGATATTAAACCTTCGTTCTCACAATCGCACAAAGATTCAATTATGCGATCAAAGTCTCCGTTTTTTTCCCACGCCAAGCGAGTTTCTTAAAGAGAAAAAGGTAAAGGCAATGATAGCAAGCGTTAACTCCCATAAGCACCAATTGCAAGCTGTTTAAAGGGAAAGACAGATTTAAAATTCCCCGCCAAGTCAATAATGAAAT
>JAJLRJ010000001.1:18829637-18869637 GCA_024195265.1 Dendrophyllia cribrosa
CCACAATCAGGATAAGCATATATATATTAATTTATACAAAATGTAGAAATCTAATCACAAGCCGATTTTGAACTAGTATTTTGTTGGCGCTGACTTTCGTTAACTGCGGCATTCAAAATGGCAGAGAATGTTTACTTCTGTCTCCAACCTTACGAGCTAGTCTAGATCCACCAAGGGCTCGTACTTTGTTTCACCCACAAACCAAAATAAAAGCAAATAAAAAAAATAAAAAAAAAAACAACGAGAAACACAAGACAGATGTCGAATTATTTTAGAGCTGTCAAGGAGTCATTCGATTTTCCAGACTCTTTAGTATTGAATTTTCTGGTCACAAATCTTATTAAAGTTAATATGAACTGTTTTCTTTATTTCTAAATAATCAATGTTTGAAAATCGACTGTAAAATTTAACCGGTCCAAATCTTATATCCTGTATGCGTTTTACACCAAGTTATCCGTTACATTATGCGTAGTCCGTGGTCCGTACGAGTTGTCTGTCGATCCGGTAATTCGGTAGTCCGTTGTCCATACTGACCACAATTTACTTCAAAATGGCGACGAATGTTTTCCAAACATTATGTTAACAATTTTCGATGGCGTTTATGGTTCTCCCGTGGTTTTATAACTTATTTGTCTCACTCTTACTGGCATAAACTGGAGCTATTACAACAAGGTAGCAATGAATATTCTCATAGCAAAGTCAACAGCGATGAACTACACGATAAATATCGACGAAGAGCTGAATTAGGAGATCGAACTTTTTAAAAATATACTGGATTTGGCCGGATCGCAATGGACCCTAACGATGAGTCTGAAACACTTAAATGACATGTATGTATCAGCTATTGCCTTTTTTGTGTCCTTTATTGTACCTGAAAGTAAAATTCAGAGTTATTGTAGAGAGGTGTCCCATTGTTTTTTGGCATTGAAAATGAAGTATTAAAGAGTAGAAACCCTCATTTACAAATTTCATGAAATGTGCTTCAAAAAGCTTTTCTTGCTAATTCTAGCATTGTTTTAAGAAGAGTGATGCTTAGCTGAACATTTGCTGTCTTTTTCTTGCAATTTCATTAAAATTAAACTACTTTTTTTAATTACCGAATTTTGATGAAATCGTCAGAAATCGTTGAGTGAGGTACAAAAATTCCTTCATACTAAAAAGCTATTTAGTTGCCCAAAAATTTTATTACATTTTTCGTAAGCATAAAGATACTTCTTACTTCTAGTATTAAAACTACGTTGTTAGCTTGTTGCCCATTGGAGATATTAAGATCTAAAATGACCTAATTTTGGCGTCTCGTGAAAATGACCAAACATGCCTTTCACTTTCGGTATTAAGAAGGCAGCAAATCAAAGCAACCGATTCCAATAACACATTTTGCTACAAGACTGATCAATATAGAATACGATTTAGTAGTTTTTATTCCCAGGCTGCTATTTTTGTTGTCTTACCACTCGACTAAATTTAGCAAATTAAGGGCCTGTTTACATGTTAAGTTCTTGACTTGGTTGTTGTGTTCCACACGAACAGGTAATTTACCTTCAGTACCTGAGTAGGTTTTTAAAATAGCGTTAGTGTCCACCAGCGGTGTGTCTGGGAACATTTCCTGCAAAGGAAGTGTGGATATCGCTGAACCTGTGTCTAGTTCCATCTTCAGGGAGTGGCCATTAACTCTTGGTTACGTGAAAAAGTGTTAAGTTAACCGCTGTAAAAAGTGTTAAAAATGAAACTAGACGTTTCGGCAATGCTGCCTTCATCAGTAGTAAAAATGTGTTCGTTGCTAACGAAATGATTTTTTTTTTTACGAAAAAAAGTTCTTTCATTTTTACGAAAAGACGTTAGCAACGAACACATTTTTACTACTGATGAAGGCAGCATTGCCGAAACGTCTAGTTTCATTTTTAACACTTTTTACAGCGGTTAACTTAACACTTTTTCACGTAACTACAATTAACGCTGCGCAGGATACATATTTATTTATCATTAACTCTTGGCGTCAACCAGATAACATCACTAACTTCCACCTGGTCAACATTGTTGACTTCCAGGGATGCAATCAAGTTGTCATCATTAAGCTCATCATCCATCTCAAAAGAATGTAGGCTGGGATTCTCGTCCTTTCGTCTTCGGGTAAAGTTCTGACTCTTTCCCGAGCGGCAAACTCGTTGTATATCGCCAATTTTTCCACATTTTTAGCACGTGTCGTTTTTGAAGCAACATTCGGCTGATTTGTGTGTACTGGCACCACATCGATAACAATGGGGCTTGGATTTGACATCATCTTTCAAATTTTGTACTCTTTCGCTATCCTTGTTGATTTTTTTTACTTCACTCCCCTTGGTACCCTGCAACTCTCCTGTGTCTTTCGCTGCCGCTTCCATCGCCAAGGCAATTTCCGACGCTTTGGCCAATGACAAATCTTGCTCGGAGAGCAGTCGTTTCTGGATAAGTTCATTGTGTAGTCCACACACAAGTCTATCCCTTAGTGCGTCATTTAAGTTCGTTCCGAACTCACAATACAGCGACAATTTCTTTAATTCAGCAAGGTAAGTACTTACGGTTTCACCTTCGAGTTGGTTCCTTTTGTAAAAACGGAATCGCTCTGCTATGGGTAGAGGTTTAGGTGATAGATGTTTCTGGAGCGGATAGATTCCGTAGTAACGAATACGTTTTGTTCCCCATTAGGCTTAGCATCACTGCCACTTGTTTCTCATCTTTAATTTCGTTGGCGAAGTAGTATTACTCCACTAAAGTATTACTCCACTCGTTCAACGAAGGCATTCTAGTCGTCGTTAATTTCGTCGAAGGCTTCTATCTTTCCAATCGGCATAGTGGCGGAGGTTCGAACCTTTTCTTTTCACTGTTTAGAATCCGAATTCTCGTCGCCAATCTGATGGGTATCGCCGAGTAAGTCAGCTATGGTTTACAAACACAACAAAAGATTTAATCAAACATGACGGTTTCCTACTACAAGGTGCGCACATAGTAACAACAAAAACCGCAGACCAACATGTGCGGCATAGCAAAATTGATATCTTCACTCTTCATTGAAGTGAAGATTAAATTGATATCTTAACATTTGTCGAGATATTTGCCTTTTATTATACGTATCCAATACTTAAAGGATGTAGAAAATTCACTTTTAAGTGTCCAATGACCTGTTCATTTTATTGTAGAAAAGGACCCATTTTGTCATAAAGGTTTTAAGAGGGCCCCGAAGGGGTGAAATGAAATGTAGGATTTGCCTATTTTTGGACTGGGAAAATGGGATTGGGAATGGGTCACTGGGGCAGGAAATCCCAAGCACAAAATTAGGAATGAAAACACGTCTTTGCATTGTATCGGTTAATGATCAATAACATTCCTAAACTCATACAACGGCTAAATAAATAATTTAGATTCAGTAAAAGTCTGGACCTAAACCAGCCCAGTGCATTAACGACTCGCACAGAGACTTCAGGACAGTCTTAAAAATAGATGCATGAAGGTTTCAGATTCTTGAGTACAGAAGGTACATTGGGGTAGATGCCTTGCACTTTGCACAGAAAACATTAGTAGCTAATCAAACGTATTTGTTTGGTTGACTGAACTGTACATGAAAAATTTTTGCACAGCATCGAAAGCTGGTGAGGACCACACCCCATTTAAAGTTTCCGAGGCAGTTATGTAACGTTGCAACGTTGATTTACAGAAGGAAGTATATTTTCTCTTTGCATGTTATATATTTTTTTTTACTTTATTTACAAGACTCGGCCTGGTACTGAGTTAGTACATAAGTAAGCTAAATAAATTATGTGTGATAAAACCCTACTCCTACAAACAGCCCAGCTTTTCCCGAAAAAAGTTGTGATCCGATGAACACAAAAGGAGGCAAATGTGATTCATCACAAAGGAGTAACGAAGCCAAAATTGGCTTCGTAAGACCATTTAGTTTTATTTCTTTTCTTTCAGTAGAGCTGTGTGCATGGTGATAAATACTTGTTTGCGAACTTTTTATAAAGCTTTGGTTAATACTTGACATCAATTGTTGCACACAGTGTAAAGTTAAATCCTCCATTACTATCTACCGGGTTTGTCTGCTAAGGCAGTCGTTGCACTCACTTTTAAAAATTGCTATCTATCGCATGTTTCTTCTTTTATGTTATTTACAATAATATACATTTCGGTGCTATGAGATGTACACAAATGTCGGGTACATGTAACTCTTCTTTTCATGTTAGCAGATAGCGGAGCTAAATATATCTCAAGATTGGTCTCCCAAAATGGACCAGCATCATCTTGTCTCGTCACAGTTAACGTTCGAAAACAGAGTTTAGGGTTGCTCATTTTTGCTCATTCAAGTTTTCAAACTTAATGAAAACCGAGAGTTGAAGCGAGCTCTTGAATATAATCGATTTTTTGCTGATAAGCTTCTGGTGCGTGGTTTCATTTAATTTTGTAGTATGTTGATGAGATTAAGGACGTTCGCGCCCATTGCTACTGCGCATTTTTTCGCGCATGTCACGCAAACGTACTGTTAATGAAATATCAACAAGAACGTACCCAACGCAAACTTTTTTCCACTTAAAAGAATGAAACCGTAAAGAGCGTGTAGTATCATGGGATAGCTGTGGATCCAGGTCTTCTCGGAAATGTCACGCAACGACGTGACAGTGCGAATAGATGGTCGCTTTGAGAACTTCGCAGCGATTTTACTCTCTTGGATGCCCGGTGACCCCCATTTTTCTTTCAGTAGATCACCTCCTTTCCTAATTTTCTCCATTTTAACAAAAAACAGAAAAAATCTGTACGAGAGAAGTTACAAATATTTCGCCTTTTCTGCTCTCGTGCGACCAAAGTTTTCTTCGAATGTGGACTGGCAAGACTAATATGTTTTCTTTTTCAAGGCCTATTCTACCTCAAGGAACGACATCAGATGCAAAAGTTTACGTAATAGACTTAGTTGTGTTGAATTGAGTACGTTTACCTGATTTAAATTTTACTAAAGTAGCTTCCTTTATTGCTAATAGTTGTAAGCTAAGATCGTCTTTAAATAACGAAAGCTTCTTAAAACGCTTGGTCTTCAATGCGCCTTATCTCGAAAACGAGCACGGTGACCTCCCATCTTTTTGGTCATTTTTGATCTTCACCTTACGGCATGGCAAGTTTAAAAAAAAATCTGTACGTGGGAACATTTTGGGCGCGAAGGTCCTTAATACTGGAGTGGTGCTCCTAGAGTACCTTTATTTTGATTCCCTAAAATTGGGTCTTTGCAGTTAGTATAAATTGATAAATTTCTTCACTTTTGGCTGTTCCAGGTGCATTTTAGTTAGCCCCTCGCTATAAAATATGCTACGCAGGTGCTGATTTCAGAGGGGGCATTCTAGTTATATACTTTTATTTTACTCATTATTTAGTTGACTCCATGTTGTTAATAGTAGACGAGCATTTAGCTATTCTTTGTAAGTCACAGCCACGCTACTCAAATATGAAAACAAATATTGCAAATTGAAAATAACATGTTAAAAATCCCAACTGGCAGGAGGCAGACCAGTTGGATATTTTACAAGCGTGGCCGAGGAGTTGAACTCGGGTCTACCTTTAAACAACTCCAACTAGTGGTCAGAGCGGGACTTGAACTCGGGACTTCCTGATTTCAAGTCCGGCGTCCTAACCACTCGACCACGAGTAGTCTAAGCTATTTGTAATCGACAAACTGACTTTCATTAAGAACTTCTAAACTAAGTTACAGTATGGTATCGAAATCGTCCCGTTGCGAATCTGGAAACGCGCTATTGTTTGACGAAACGTTCAACTCCACTATCTTCTCGGACAACTCGATCTCAGTGGTAGACCTTAACGCGCTCACGCTTCTTTCAACACTCTGCGCTGCTGTTCTTGCTCTGCCTCCCATTACTTCAAGAAATCGACTTTTCATAGAGCTAAATGATTTTCCAGCAACATTGAAGTAGTAAATGAAGGGGTTGCAGATTGAGTTCACTATACCGAGGCCATAGGTTATGAGGCGTATCGCATCCAACGGGTTAGTTCGCTCCAAAATTCCATGGTATACAGCAAACGGCAGCCAGCAAGCCACAAAGCAAATGACAACAGTCACTAAAACGCGAAGAACTCTTTTCCTTGAACGTTGCAAGAGCTTTGCATTTGTGATTGCCGATTTAGATTCAGTGTCTACAGAAGAGGAAAGTCTGCGATCCCTGGTCCAAACTACTCTTATTACTCGACAATATGATACGGTTAATACTGCCAAGGGTATCACGAAACCTAGTAAAACTGACGCCAGAAGGTAAATCTTCCCTGAAAGTGAGTGGCCCTGTGTAGTGGTACAGTAATACATGGTGCTGTTTTTGTAATTAATTGGAATTACATTTGCTGACTGAAAAACCGGAAGGGTTTGACTTAGGCCGTAAACCCAAGCGAAGAAGATCAACCGAGCTGGCCTGAGGTACCAAGCTCGTTGGGTGCATGATAGTTCTTGCTTTACAAATGTCATGTACCGATCGATACTTATTGCTGTCAACAGGCTGACAGAGATGACTGGACTAAAGTGCTGTTGAGGAAGAAAGAAAATAAATTTACAGTTATTATACTAAAATGCGAAAATCAAAGACTGGAAAGAGGTCTTAAAAAGGGGACTTGTTGTGTATGCCGTGCCCATTAGTATTGCTTTCACAGTCAACAGGCTGACAGAGATCGATCACTGAACCAAGGTGCTATAGAAAAGGAAAAATATAAACGTTTATGATGGACTTAGTTATTATTATGATAGGGATGAAATTAAACCCTTTTTTCGGGGGAATCTCATTCATTTGCAGGGGAATACATAAATCTATTGTGTTCATCTCATGGATAAAATGTGGTATTATCTCATTAACATGCTGTGGAATACATTACAGTAGGATAATGCCATGTTCTATTTTAGATTATGAGTTTACATCATGGTACCATAGCAATAACTGAAATAAGTAAAACCTGTGAAACCGGTTACAAACCTGAACTCGAAATAAGACTTCAAAGTAAATTGCAAAACCGTATTTGCCTTCATTAACAGGAAACTATTCTTACAAAGTAATATTATGAAAGAAAATAAAGTAAGCCAAACGAATCAATGGAAATCGCGTGATAAGAACAGTCATCGGTAAAACCTTGGATCGTAGTCCCACCTAGGTCTAGGATTCACCAACTTATGGCAACAACACTAAAAGTTAAGAATAGATGCTGTCAAGGCACACTCCTTGTAGGCGGCAAGATTCCGGTTTCCACAGCCGCCTTGTCGATTATTATTGTAAATGTAAATATGGCCTTTCAAAGTACCTGCATAAATCGGGCCAACTTGCACAGGCTAAGATCTCTTTTGTGATTCTCAGTGGGGTAGTAAAAATTAGTAAAGATGGTCAGCGGAATGCACAGAAGGCACACCATCAGATCTGAGATGGCCAAGTTGAGAAGAAACAGCTGGACAGAGTTTTTTTGGCCTCTTCGGCGCAGGGTTAAGATTACTGCTACCACAATTCCATTACCAACAAGTCCAATGACCATCACCAATCCTGTTAAGAAACACACACACATAATTGCACATTGGCCCCAAAACTATTTCTCTCATGCAGTTGACAGCCTTTTGACCATTTTTTCTTAAATTAAATATTATGTCGTTGCCATTCTTCAAAACATGACTGAGGTGACAAATGAATACAATTCAGTGATCTCGACGATTTAGCTTGAATTGAATTCGAATTTGACGATGCATTAG
Source organism: Dendrophyllia cribrosa (assembly GCA_024195265.1). Lineage (NCBI taxonomy): Eukaryota > Metazoa > Cnidaria > Anthozoa > Scleractinia > Dendrophylliidae > Dendrophyllia > Dendrophyllia cribrosa. The sequence goes on from JAJLRJ010000001.1 coordinate 18,837,388, forward strand.
TTTGAATCCTCATTGTGCGAGTTCACTTGTGCAGCAGAGATTAAGCATCGTGTTCTACGTCGACAAACGGCGAATCCAAAATTTCCGGTCTGTCGTGGAATAATTGAACGCGTCAAATTGTTGAATGGGCTTCACCTAAACTCACTAGACAAATGAAATGTAAGTAAACGACTTTCTAGAGTATTAACTAAAATACGTATTAACGGCAACGTTTGGTTTGGCAAGATTGCAAGACATTTTAGAGTCTTGTTTCGTGAGCCTTTCAGTGTAATAATTTTAAAATATCAATACCATCTGCCTGTCTGCATGCGTATTTATTTAATTTTACCAGTTATCTTACATAGAATATAGAATAACAAAAGCTTTGGACTTCAAAAGAGGCGGATAAAGTTGAGTTTTACTAGAGGTCAATCAAAGAAAAGCCGTTTAAATTATTTTGGATTCTGGCAGGATATAAGCAAACAGAGCTAAAAGATCGACAATTTTACATTTTTTAAATGTACTCCAATCGCGGGTATATGTATTCGAATGGATATAAGCCTACTTGAAGAAATGTTTTCGGGAAAAAGATAAACCATGAACGACAAGATAAATTCAGAACTGGAAACAAGACAAATAAGGCTTGTTTTCTGTTCTATTTAATATTGGTATTTTTAAAAGATGTATTGCTTCCCAAAAGACTTTTGGAAGATGGATTTGAATGTTCTGTGTTATAATAATTTGCAGGGTTTCTTGTTCCGTTTCCCAGAAAACCATTTGGTCGTATCGGTCAATGGTCCTCAAGGCTTAAACATTACCTATAGACGCGTTTCAGTAAATTATACATTTCGAAGAAAAATACCAGAAGCAGTGTTTACACAGACGATTCACAGATGCGATTTTTGAGAAGATTTTCGTGTAAAAACAATTTTGTACGCTTGTGTAATGTTATCATAAACGCCTCGAAGGTTCCCCGGGTTTTCCTCAAGGTAACCTTTATGCTGACATCGCGTGAGCTTCAATCCTACATTAAAATATAGCATCAAATGCCGCAAAACCACAGCGAAAATTGCCGAATGTTTCCGATTTGGAATCGCATTTAAAATCGCCTGAAAATAGCATTAAAATCCTCTGACGTTGACGTAACCTCTGACGTAATCCGTTGTTATTGTTAATCCGTTGTTAATCCGTAATTACGTTGACGTAATCCTCTGACGTAAACACAACATTAATTTTGTCAGAACTTCCTAGAATCGAGATCAGATATCTTAATTAATAAACAAAAAGCTTCACGATGGCGCGTTTATCGTTTTGTTTAAGTATACGTCACGCATAGGTAGGAAGATTAATACGTAAAAAGCCTTGTAATGCCTAGCTCTTTATTAAGTTTTTGGCAGTGGAAACAAATGTTTGCTAGTACTCAGGCAGTGAAAGTACGGTTTTGGACAAAATGGAGAAGGCAGCAAGAAGCAATTATTTATAAGCAACGAAAAAAGCATACATGTATTCAAAATATGAATTAAGTTATCTCAAAAAGCGAACATGCTGGTTGCGTAACGTTGCCTCATTTCCTAGTTGTTTGTCTGCCAGAAATCAGAGCGAGTGCGCGTTAGTGACAAAAATGTATATTTTCAATGGTTTATCTTTATAAAAATTGTTGAAGAAGTACTCGTTTACATTAAGGCCTAAATTTCTTTGCCTCAGAAAATATTAACGTTGATATTCTGACATGGACAAAAGTGAGTTCAAGATTTGAAAAGCTACAGTCTAAAAAACTGCGTTGTCCATATATACTCCCCACTTACCTAAAAATGCTACAGCTATGGCAAATGCTTTACTCTGGGCATCCCAGGGCTGGCTCTCTACCACATAACTCATTTTGCCAAGTCGGTTTGACTTAGATGTCGACTAAACTCTACCGTTGAAAAAAAAAATCACTTCACGTTGCGTTCAGTAGACTAGTTCTGTCCCACGGAAGCTTCATGAACCTGTCAAGATATTCACATAATTTAATTGTCTTCACCGGTTGCTTATCTTCATGCAGATAATAGGTGAATAAAAATAGAAACATTTTAACGTTTATATTAAAATATTCCATTATTAGAGGCTGGCTGTCAAAAGACTCAACTGATTATTTGTTTATTGAAAACTGGTGGTTCAGAGATTGAGTAAACATGACTGTAAAGAATGACGCTTAAAATGTCAGCTAAGTTAAATTATATTACGAAGATATTTTCAACAAAGAAAAATGTATTTCTCGTAACGGAAAACAGCCTACTTTGATTTCAAATGATAACTCTGCGATTTGATATCACGCGATTTATGGTTTAGTCAACCTCCGATTTAAAACCACGAAAACACTTATTTGAAACAACAAGTCATTATTTGATATCAGTGAAACCATGATTTGACTAAATAAGTTTGATTTATGGTTTAGTTAACCTCCGATTTAAAACCACGAAAACACGTATTTGAAATAACAAGTCATTATTTGATATCAGTGAAACCATGATTTAACTTAATAAGTTAGATTTAACTTAATTCATAATCGGTGTGCGTTCATGTGACAAGTCACGCGATCTATTGCGCGGGAAAACACAAACATGTCGGACCTTCTCCCAGGCGGTTCAAATGGCGGTCGATGAGGCTCTGTTACGTCAGGGAATGACATCAACAAGCTCGAGCTCCACCTCAAGTTTAACGGTTCAACCTCGACCTCCACATCGAGCTCGACTTCAACTTCCCAAGAGGTATGTACATGTACATCTGCTCGCGTGAAAGCTATCATTGTGTTGGTCTATAGAGTCTTGTATGATAGTCAATACTGAAAAAGTTGCCATTTTCGTTGTTTTGTCTTACTGTTTTACTTTATACTTTTTCCTCCGGGTTGCTCGTTGTTCGAGCAGCTAATAAACGATGCGCCGGAAACGAAAATCCCCCGTCTTTCATACATCATTTTCTTTTTCCCGTTGCGTGAAGCTCGGCTGATGATAGTTATCAAATTAATCTAAATATTCAGCATGATGCATGATTTGTGATTGCCCCCCCCCCCCCCCTCCATTTGCCACCCTCTATCAACAGCCGAGCTTCACACAACGGGAAAAAGAAAATGATGTATGAAAGACGGGGGATTTTCGTTTCTGGCGCATCGTTTATTAGCTGCTCGAACAACGAGCAACCCGGAGGAAAAAGTATAAAGTAAAACAGTAAGACAAAAAAAAAAAAAAACGAAAATAGCAACATTTTCAGTATTGACTATCACACGAGACTCTATAGACCAACACAATGATAGCTTTCACGCGAGCACATGTACATGTACATTCCTCTTGGGAAGTTGAAGTCGAGCTCGATGTGGAGGTCGAGGTCAGGCCCTAAACTTAAGGTTGAGCTCGAGCTTGTTGATGTCATTCCCTGACGTAACAGAGCCTCATCGACCGCCATTTGAACCGCCTGGGAGAAGGCAGAAGCATTCGTCCGACATGTTTGTGTTTTCCCGCGCAATAGATCGCGTGACTTGTCACATGAACGCACACCGATTATGAATTAAGTTAAATCTAACTTATTAAGTTAAATCATGGTTTCACTGATATCAAATAATGACTTGTTATTTCAAATACGTGTTTTCGTGGTTTTAAATCGGAGGTTAACTAAACCATAAATGAAACTTATTTGGTTAAATCATGGTTTCACTGATATCAGATAATGACTTGTTATTTCAAATAAGTGTTTTCGTGGTTTTAAATCGGAGGTTGACTAAACCATAAATCGCGTGATATCAAATCGCAGAGTTATCATTTGAAATCAAAGTAGGCTGTTTTCAAATCAGCCAGTGGTGATTTCAAATCATAAACACATTATTTAAATCACGGAAACTCATTTGAAATAATAATTTAGGATATCATATCACTAAGTCTTATTTAGTAAATAATGAGAAAAATGACCCAAAAGGAGCTAAATAATTTTTTTACTAACGGCGCCCCATACAAGACAGGGTCCCTGCAGCCATTGAAGCTTGGGATGCTGCAAAACATCTGACAGCAACTGGAGTTAGAGGTGCCTCCAAAACCTGTTCGCCGCAAGGGACTCTACGTGAAACTTCTTAATAAAGCTGTGCTGTAGTTGCACGTGTTAGTTCCATGAAACAATACTGATGTAAAAACATAATGTACTTTGTTTTATTTCATTGGTACTATGAAAATCTCTCGTTTCCACAGAGGCCTCTTTCGCGCCGCGATAAGAATTCATCGAGGAGAGGCTGGGGTGAAAGAAAAAGGGAAGCGCGCGAATTTTTTTTGTTAGTATTGATTTTTTTCTATTTCGGCGTTTCTTTACTGACTCAGAACCTCCGCAGAGAAAAGAGTGCGAAAAGCCTGATTTTCTCTAAGCGGGAGCATTACATCGCTTATGTCCAGTAAAAACCGGCCCAACATAAGCATAAGCGGAAGCATAGCAGCGCTTTTGTCCAGTGAAAACGCGCACGACATTGAGCATAAGCATAAGCGTAACCGCAATCGTGTGTCAATGTTCGTTTTCACTTGACGCAAATTCTTATGCTTATGCACGGGATTTAACATCAGTTCCAATGAAATAAACAAATAACATCACTGAAATAGTACGGCGTTATTCTTATGTTTTGGGTTTAACCACTCTGTTACGCTCAGGCTCATTGTTGACCTTTTTCTGATTCTTTTTTAACTACTTGCGTGCAAACTTTACGTCCGAGAGCAAAAGATGTTTGGTAAAACTGATAAGAAGGAATATGTAGACATATGTAACGGAAAATTATACAAACTCTCCAGTATTTGTACAACTACAGAATGTTTTGTAACCTTTGATATAATTTGTTTTATCTCATTTCGCGAGCTTTCGACAATTTGCAAGATGCCTTAATTTTATTTTGTATTTTTTTTAACGCAGAGCTGGCGGTGAGGGTGGGGTGGGGTTGAAAATTTGGGGAACGTCATCAACCTATAAATTACCGTTTTTGTGCAGCTTATTTCAGATTAGAAAGTACAAACATATTGAACTAAAAATAATCATTTGGTTATAATTTAAACGAAAGAAATTTGTATGTGTTTACAGTTAGTGACACAAACGTGACTTACGTTGCAGGTGGCTTGCGTTACTTAGCTAGAGGTTATCTTGAGGTCACGTATGAATCAAATTAACTTGGGACAAGGTCCCAACGGCATTTCTGTGGGTCATTCTTTCCTTTGAAAAAAAGTGAGAAATGATTTCTGTATAACGGAAAATGAATACCAAAGGTCATCGTGAGCTATGGTAAAAGGCTGGCTGGCAAAATGCATTGATCCTTTGATCTCGACGAAATCAGAAGGAATTCTGCATCGGCGAGTTCAAAATGACATCAAGAAGTTTCGTTTGACAAATCCGCTATTTAAAATATATTCGACTCTTGGCAATTCTACGACTAAACAAGACATATAAAGGCTGAAATATCCGTCTACTACAAAAGAAACGATGAACAAGTTGTGGTAAGTCGTTCTTTCATGTTAATTCTTCTGTTTATGCTGTTTTCCTGTAACCAGCTCTCAAATTAGCATAAAGTTGTAGTTGCTCAAATGCCATAATTATTTTATTTACTGTCGGAATGGTATTTTATTTCCAAAACTAAAACTTTCCCAAAGGACAACAAGGTAACCAAGGATTCCTCTCATATAGGTTTCATGATCAGATCATACATACCAGAGGCGATTTATAGCCTTCGAAGTTGGCCTTCATTTCAGCTTTTGTTGATAGACACAAATGTTGACTTACGAAATGCGTCCGTTAAATAAGTTACGAGCACATTTTTCACAATTTTTAAACAGGGTTTTAAAAAGTAAGAACAAAGTAACATTCGTGCCAAGTTTCGTTTTTAGAAGATGTTTTTTAACGCGTCCACCATCTTCTCAAAGTTGCGTTATAATTCTGCTGTTTTTGAGTGCCGAAAACCGTCATAATTCCATTTTTCAAACTTTTGTAAATTTCGCCTTTTAAATAAATCGCTGGAACCTAAAACTATTTTTCCTTAAACTAGTTCACCAAAAGGGATGTTTTGGCCAAATAAGAAAAAAATTCGATTTTTCGTGAGTGTCTTACGATTCTCGATCTTCTCGGAATATGGCTCTTAATATCTTAGTTGTTCCGCGATGGTTTGTGGATTAGAGCCACGATTGACAGTCGGAGGGCCGAATTTTTTTTCTTCGGACTGGACATTATGAAAGTGATGTACTTTTTGTGTGTGTGTGTTCGCAAAAATCCTTACGTTTAATTTAAAAAATATATTGAACCGTGTCAGGGTGAAAACATACATGTAAGCTTACCGCAATATAGCGTTATATACGCGTTAGCATTTCTTATTCACGGGTTGGCTCTTAGGAGCCTTTGATCTATACAGTTATTTAGCTTGTAGCATTTATTACTAGCTTGTACATATACCTTTAGCTCATTGTATTGTTACTCGTTCCCGTTTCTTTATTTGGTTTGTTTTCTCAGCGTTTCAAACCAACATTTGGTTCATGTTATGCCCCCGAGACCGAGCGCTTTCTCCAATGGCTACGCATTTAGAAACATATATCGTACTGTAGCGTTTACCGAAGTTTTGATATATCAATTTTGACAGATCGGTTTTAATTTCCCATACTGAGTTTGAAGTCAAAGAATTGCTTTGCGTATTAACAAGACAAAAATGACCACAAGGTGGCGTCATATCACTTGACATAGCGGCTACTTCAAGGTCATAACATATAGCAACTAACTGATTTTCAATCTAGACTGTAAAGGTCAACAAATGTAACGCATTAGGTCATTTCTGTACGTGACTTGAATCGCACTTGGGTTTGATTTACACAATTTGTGTTTTATATAACTTTGCATTTCAGTTAGCGATCGTGTCGGCTACTGAATGTAGTCTTACTTTTCAGGCATAATTTTATGTTTCTCCGTAAAAGCACTCAAAACACTCGGGAATCAGTACTGCAAAGGGTTAAAGATGTCACGAGTTCAAGCTGTATACAGCTTCTTGTTTTTGATTGGTTGACACGGTGCTCTTAATGGGGAAAAAATCTCTCCGTCTCAGCGTACAAGTTTTCAGGACAATGCAAGGCATTCATGGATGGATAGGACCGTTTGATAGTCTCGGCTGTTCGCCGCTAATTGCTGTTGGATTTTTGTGCTGGCAAGTCTCTACTAGTATAGTCTCTACTAGTATAGTCTCACTTTTTAGACATAATTTTAAGCTTATGTTTCTCCGTAAAAGCACTAAAAACACTTGGGAATCAATACTGCAATGGGTTAAGATGCCACTATTTCAAGCTGTGTACAGCTTCATATTGACAATGACGTCGTAATGACGTCAAAACGTTCCTTACGTTTATCGCCAATTGACACCTGATTCTAAGTTTATAAGTGAATGAGAAATTGAAATTGAATTTCGCAACAAGCATGATCATCAAAGTCTAAGGGAATGATCCTAGTACTAGGACATTCGTTTTGCTTTCAGTTTACATGCGAAGGGTTGTAGCGCCAGAGAGATCCTAGAACTCTAAACAGGCGGATCCAGAAGCCTTGTCGGATCATCCAAGCGCGTTATCTTTCCTGCTTCGATCGGTTTACATGCGAACGGTTCTATAATGATCCTGTCTCTTAGCTTAGATAAAGTTTAAATTGAAAGTAGGTAAATTAGGTAAGTGTCGCGCTCAGGTGATTCGTCTACAGGACGGTCTTAGCTCTAACAAACACATCACAATGTAAAAAGGCCCTACCGTTGTTTTCGACGTAATTTGAACGAAAGTTAAAACTTGTCAAGATAAGATCAAAATGACAGAATCCACCTCCCATACGTGCTTCTTTTATACCGATAAGTTGATCAAATTTGATTTCGTAACAGACGGTCGTGAAATCGAAATTGTCATTCGGGTGCAACTTTGAGTTTTTTATCTGGATTTTTTCTCTTTAGTACATGTATATTTTTCTTTGCTTTTATTGCTATCGGCGATGTTTTTACGATAATAGAGGAAACTTAGAGCAAGCTGCTGGCCATAATCATGAAAACACGATACATCAGCCGGGAAACTGGACTTAGTCCAAACAGTTTTATTATTCTGGTTATGTGTTTTGGTTTCCCTTCGGAAACAGGAGTTTTTTTCTTGGTCAGAACAAATAATGTTATTCGGACGGGAACAATACATGTACTGCGCTGTACTTTGCCAGTTCTAAATCTCCAAGTAACTATTTTTAGGAAGATTCACCATAAAACTCTGCTTCATCGGTTTGACCGATGCTTCATGTCTTTAAGAGTAATATTCCTGACCTCTTGTTTGGTTGTGTCGGTCGTCTTGATGTTAAACGTCTGTGTTGCTTGCGCAGATGTTACAGATTAGTGTCACTGATGTGTGTTTGTTCGTTTGCCACAGAAACTACTCGTTAAGTTATGTGCAGTTTTAGAATACAATTTTCTTCGCCTTTCTGGACTCTCCTGAATCAGTCTTGAAGTTACTTTACTTCAATCACCTGCCGCGTGCCTGCAGACATTTTCCAGAGCAACTCTCTTTTAAGATGTCTCTCCCTTCCGTCCCAAATGTCGTGTGACTGTCTCTTCTCTTCATCCATCAGCACAGTCTAAGGGTTTTTGTTTCAAAGGATCGCTTGCTGTTCTGCTGGTCTTGTCCCTGCTTAACTAATTCTTCTCAAATCACGTTGTTACGTAGAGGTTGTTTGCCTTTTGATTACAATTGTTTTCTGCCGACTACATGCATTATCTGCTTTCGTGCCTTTGTTGGTATAGACCGGAACCTTCCCATCTGCTTTCTTTTTCCTCATGGTGGCAGGTACAGTGTGGTATATGGTACTGATCTACAATTTAATTTTAATCAACTCGCGAATTATTTTGTGCATAAGAGTCAGCCGCGTCATTTCCCTCTTTTCCTCTATTTAAGTACCTCCATTCTTTCGGTTGATAGTTGTTACACCAGAAGCGCGTTGCCTCCCTTTGGACTTTAAAAGTGCCCAACTGACCTTCTCGTGATTCATTCCGGTCACGAAATACATGCCTAGACCAGAACACGCATTAGACATGGCTATAAGTACTATCCTTGCGGAGCCGCTAAGGATATTTTTATGGATTTTACTAATTTAAATAAATGTAGATGAAGAAGTAATTGGAACCTAATTCGGCGTTCTGCTTGTCCAACCGCGAGGCCCCTCTATCCATAAGGTATAACGAGAAGTTTCAGTTGGATGAGATAAGCTAATTCAAAACGTTTGCGAAACTGTGATTCCACGACGCGATTTGCCTGGTTCCTTGGGGCCCGAACGTATGGCCTGACAATTTCTTAAGATTAATTTGCCAAAGCAGGTTAAGTAATCATTTATTCTGCTCTATGGAAAGGAATTTATCAATTTATCGGCATGCCATTTTGCTAATAATCCCGTTGTTCTATCTAGTTGGATTTTCTGTAGGAGAATGTAGCGTAACAGTCCAGCTGCTGCAGTTGTCGTCCATAAGTGCCTCTGCGGCGACAATGATTGTGCTTCAATTCAGCAACAGCTTCATTAATGTATTCTGTGCCAAGGTGCGTTTGAAATCGTTTGTTCGATTAATATTTATCTTCAGCATCATAAGGCATTTCTAATGTGTTGTTCCTGGAAATTGTAAGACTTTCGATTACAAGTGATAATGGGTCCACGATATTCTACTAAAGTCGACATGAATCTTTTAGTAATCTGGTGTTTGTCAAATTTCCTAATTTACAAATGGGTATCGTATGTAATATCATCTCTTTGAGAACCTGAAAGATCATTGATAAATGGGAACTTAGCAAAATCGTTGTCTAATGTGTCATCAGTAAGGCAAGCAAAGTTCTTTGGATGAACTTCCAACTCCATCATTTTCCCGGGTACCTCGCCCCTGCATGCAGATCTTCCAAGGTTCTCGCTTCTTTCAACACTTTGTGATGATGTTCTTGCTCTGCTTCCCATTACTTCAACGAACATTCTTTTCATTGAGCGCAATGATTTCCCGCCAATGTTGAAATAATAGATGAATGGGTTGCAGATTGAGTTTGCTAATCCCAGACCATAGGTGATGAGTCGTAATGCATCCATAGGGTTTGGGTATTCCTTGAGATATCGTTCTAAGATTCCATGGTAGAGAGAAAACGGCAGCCAGCAAAATACAAAGCAAATGACAACAATGAACAGCACGCGAAGAACTCGTTTTTTGGTTCGTTCCAAGAGCTTCTCATTGGTGATTGTGGCGCTGGATTCAGGGTCTATGGAAGAAAGTCTGCGATTCCTGGTCCATACTACTCTTATCACACGACAGTATTATACAGTCATTGTCAAAAAAGGTATAACAAACCCAAGTAAAACGGAGACACCAAGGTAAATCCTCCCCGAGAGAGTGTTGATTTGTGTAGTGGTACAGTAGTATATGATGTTGCTTTTATAATCAATGGGAATGACATCAGCTGAGTGAAATGTCGGAATGTTTAGGCTTGTGCCGTACAACCAAGCGAAAATAAAGATTCAACCAAGCTGGCCTGAGATACCAAGCTCTTTGGGTGCACGTTAGTTCTTGCCCAACAAATATAAGGTAGCGGTCGATACTTATGGTTGTCAACAGGCTTATGGAAATCACTGGCCCAAGGTTCCGTAGAACAAGCAAATATATTTGCATGTTAAATTTAAAAAAATCGAAAGAAGAAAGACGACAAGTCTGGGTAGAGTACACCTGCATCTTGATAAATATTGGGAATTCTTCAGCAATCTTTAAAACAAAAAACAGAAGAAAGACTTTTAAATCGTCTTCGGAAATTTTCGGAGAATCCTCGGTAAGACATGGATATTCTACTAAACAATCTTCAGAACATGTAAGGACATTGTAGAAAACCTTTTTAAAAAAAAGATTAAATTAACTTATCTTGAAATATTCCACGAATGACTCAGTGATCTTTCACCATACGTGTGAGCCTCTAGACGGATCAATGGAGAAAAAATGAGCTTTTAGGGTTATATAGTTACTTAATGTATTCCATTTCCTCTTGTCAGTGTCCAATTCCACTGACTTCCCCAGAAAATATTGAAAAATAATTATCCTTTAAATTTCCATGCTTGCTTTCCAGCTTGGAATTTGTTTGCATCTCTGAGTGCTGGAATAGCGTATGGAATTTATATGCCTTGAAAATGAAAAATTTTTTAATAAAAGTTGGCTCATACCGAAGAAACATTGAGGTGACGGAAAGAGCACCTTGAATTCTTTCAGCAATACTTGTATATTTGAGCGGTTCACTTGTATCTTGCTTTTGTAGTTTATAACAAAAATTAACAGATCAGGTCCAAACTGCCAAATATTTCAAATTTATTTAATTACCTGCATGAAGCGCGATAACTTGCCCAAGGCATGATCTCTTGTGTGGTACTCTTTAGGGTAGTGAAAATTGGTAAAGATGGTCAGCGGAATGCACAACAGGCACACTATCAGATCTGAGATAGCCAAGTGAAGGAGAAACAGCTGGACAGATGATTTTTGGTGTCGCCGGCACAGGACTGTTATAACTGTCACCGCAATTCCATTACCGACAAGTCCAACAACCAAGATTAATCCTGCACGTTTAAGAACCAAATTAGTTGGCAAAGTAACAGCGTTAACCTTTACGGTATAGATATTTATTTATTGATGCTTTATTTGCAATCAACAAAGATCCTGCAAAATTTAAAACATTTAATTATTGTAGTGGATTTAGCGAACTAATTCCAGGTATACTGACAAACAAAAACCTTGTAGGAGTAAGATGCTTGTAGTAAACTCAGGATTGCTAGAAACAACAGCAAACAGATCTATTCTCGAAGACAAGTATTTGAAACAACTTACAGTATTTCTTGTTAGATAGATACTACTCCTTGCTCAGAAGACAGTTTGGAACACAGCTACTTCCATGACTAAATCCTGCACACGGTGACTACTCAAATAGTCTTGAAAAAAATACTCACTTATTACACTGCTTGACTGTGTAAGAGGATTGGCTAAAAATTGACTGACGTCTGCTAACCCATATACTTCTAGAACAATATTCTATGGACTTCTTAAATATTGATGTTCTAGATTGTTCTTTAAGAACGTTTGAGTTTTCTGGCACTGCCGAACCACATTTGGAGCAAAACATCGTAAAGAGTCAGCCATACGAAGAGAGCGAGGGCAGTGAATTACTGCTGACCTAAGTAACTGGAGCAAGGCGGCCTGGTCTGCCTCGTCCTGATGTTGAGGGGCACGATTCTCTTTTGCTGTGGACTTTTCGTTTTGCTGTGAGTGTTTTTGTTTTGCTGTGGGCATTTGCATTTTGCTGTGACCAATTTGAATTTGCTGTGATCGACTTGAATTTTCTTTGGGATTTCTTCATTTACTGTGAGCATTTCATTTTGCTGTGATCGATTCAAATTCGCTGTGATTTATTATAAATTGCTGTGGCTGTTTTGTTTTCGTGTGAGCGTATTTGGTTTTGCTATGAACGTATTTGGTTTTGTATTCTATTTCACAACACTCCCATTCATACTCAGTTGGATTAAGATATGGAAATAGTGATTGACCAGCGGACTAAGCCAAGCTGGAACAACTTGGCTTAGGGAGGTGTGTGGGGATAGCGGTACGACCCGAACGACGGGGTGGGAGGGTGGGCCGTTCCCTACTCCTCGTTCCGCTGGGAAACTGAGTGTGAATGAAGTGAACAAGTCCTTCCGCTTTTTATTACCAGCTTTCATCTCCTTAAGGTATAACTTCAAACGGGCTTCCGCCGTAGCGGAGCTGAAAGGTGCATCTCGAACCCCTTTGTCGCTGGTCGTAGGGCGAAATAGATATCCAGTAGTTAAGTTAATCCCAATGTGCCTGGCCACATCCATGTACATCTCTATCCCACGGATAGGGCAAATTAATGTTTGTGGGTTTCGGCGGATTCCAAATACATTCTGGTCTCCATCCCTTAGAGTTTTGCCCCATATATGATTAAACAAAAAGCCGTCATCATTAGGGAATCTAAGGATTTCTGCCGTCTTCGCTTGACCTAAATCACCTGGTCGATCGCTGCTGAAAAATAGGCTTGGTCTCCGGCTATAATAAAGCGTTCGATGTCAGATTTTGATGTTATAAGTGATCTGTGTAAGTGTTCTGCCATTTGGGTAAGTTTATCCACGAAGAAGGGCGTGGGCCTGTTTAGGTGTCACCCTTGCTTGTAAGTGCTCGGCTGTGACCAAACGGAGGTAATCCTTAACTTGTTTATCCGCTGCGGGGTTACCCAGGCCCAACCGTCGGTCCCATTCTCCATCCCTCCCATTCGTATGAAAGATGGCTCGCAACTTTCCGATATAGGAATCAACTATCTTGTAAGACAGTCGCATATGACAATCACAAGGGTGTTTCCCCTTCTGACCCATGAACTCGCAAGTAATGCGGTGCACCTGAGTCTTTCCGTTATTGTCTTTATGAACCAAAAACCGACAAAAGGTCACGTGGTGTAACAGTTGCAAGTGTAACGTGGCCAGGCAAGGCAGAAAGAAACTGTTAAAGTTCCTTTTGTAGTGAGTCTTTTTGCTTTGCGTAACTAGACGCCTTGTCATAATCAAAAAAGCTGCTGAACACGTGCATCAATGGAGTCCAAGTCAACAGACACGTTCTTCGTTTTTCTTGAACTTTGTATGGTCTTACGATTGTAGCCACACTGTTGACAAAAAACGGAAGTCATAGTCGTTTGTGTGACGACACACTGGGCATCTAACGGAAGTTATAAACAGTTTGGCAACCACACGAAGGTCCTTCAAGGGTCCACAGCGAAAGCCCATAGATCTCCTGGGATAGCCTTATGGGGTATCCAGCCATTCTTCGATGGGACTAAAGGAGCACCAACATCCCCCGCAGAAGCTAGTTTTCGTGCTTTAACTGCCTTACCAACAATGATAGGCCACCAATATTTTCTAGGGTACGTGTCTAAAACAACCAACGTAAATGGCATACGGTATTGTCCCATGAATCTTAGTAGGGGCCCCACTAATACTGAAGGAGGGAAAACATAAGGGCGTGACATTAGAGCACCATGCTGGGACAGATCTTGCGCGAATAGAGTCACCCCTGAAGACTCCGGAGAAGGAACTGGTGTGAAGTGTGGGAGACCCTTGCCTGACCTGTCTCTCATCACATTAGAATCTAAAGACATCAAATCAATAGAGTGTCCTCTCCCCCCTCCCCCCCCCCCCCCCCCCCCCCCCCCCCCTCCGAATTCCTTTTGAACATAGTTCCAAACTTCTTCTGAGATTTTGGAGTCAAACACTGAGAGACGGCGCGAGGGGGTGTCAGCCGGATTTTTACCAGATGGGATGTAAGACAGGTGTAACGAGATATTCAGTCGTGCTGTTGTAAAGAACAACGCTTTGAGAGTGGCATTGAGCTGCGAACTTCTTCCCGAATGGTTATTGCAGGCGTCAACTACTGCTTTGTTGTCGACCTGAACATCCACCCTCGCGTTTTGAAACTGTTCTACGAACGACGTCAACACTCTATCCACCGCCACAGCTTCTCTCGTGGAGATATCCCAGAGGCGCTGCTCATCCGTCCAGTAGTCGGATACTTCGGCTTTGAATGGCGCTAACACAGACCCGCCCCAACCCAAGTTAGAGGCATTAGTAGCCACAATAACTCGAGCATGGCGCTCCTCTCTCCACGGCAAAGGATCATCCCATCCATCTAAAAAGAGCCAGTACGTGCGCTATTTCTTCTCTCAGTTTCCCCGTTAAAGGTACAGATTTCTGTGGCCTCATCTGGCCTCTAGAGATTGCAATGTTCATCTCCCTTGTAAAACGTCTGGCAGCTGGGACAGCTAAGCCAAACGATACACATTTTCCCACCAGGCGTTGAAGAGTTTTCACTTTGATAAAGGGTTGAGCTAATACGTCCCTTAAAAGCGAAAGAAAGTTATCTTTTTTCTCAGGTTTAAGATGAAATACTTCCATGCCAGAGTCATAGAGGAAACCTACATAAGGCACGACCTTCTGAGGAGCTAAGATAGACTTTGCCAACCCCAAGAAATATCCGAGTTTTACGAGATGGTAAACCACAAGAAAAACTGCTGATTCTGCTGCAGCTCGGTGACGTGCATCTTCACTAACCAGAGTACTGTACTCTCCCTGGTTTAATGGAACCTGCAGTTCCCCATTATGCCGATCATCGATGTATAAAGAGCATGGAATCCCAATTGACCTGAAGAAACTAGACGCCAGCAACCCAGTAGTACACATACAGTGATATCTTCCATCCAAAAGGGAGGGTGTTATATACAAAATACCACCCACCCCACCGGATACCAAAGAAGGTGCGGCTTTCCAAGGTCAAGAAAATGTGGTCGTAACCAGATTTGTCATCCAGGACAGTTTGGTACGTGTCTCTCTGTACGTAACGCGGGAGATCGGCCAAAGTGTCTAGGGTAAAAGGCATGTCGCACATCCACAAATTCAAATAGCGAGCATCGTGGCAAAGTCTCGGCTTAGTGGGCTCAACCGTGAGGGGTAAGACTATATGTGGTGGTTGAACCACGCCCATCTTGCCAATCACCGAAATAGCACCACATTTAACACGGTTTATTAAAGTTGTCTGAACAAACTGGCGAAATGGCTTGCATGATACATTGTTCTTAAACGTTTTCGCCGGTGGCCTGTCAGAATCGTAGTTGCTCCCGTTAAACTGTCCCCTAAAATGTCGGAAGTACGGTTCGATTGACACCTTTCCACGAATCCATCCTTGGACTTCATTTTGCTTTGGGAAGAGGGAACGACAGGCCATCTCTTCCCAATGCGGGTAATTATTGTGCAGCTCACCCGCCTTGAAGTTAATTATCAGGGTCGCGAAAGACTAGATCCGCTAGATTTCCACAGACTTCCCCCTTCTCGACCCGGTTCACTTTATGGATGTCAGCTGTTATCTCATTGGGCTTGGCGGGGTTTCCAAACAAGTCGATCCATGATATTAACCCTTCGTTCTCACAATCGCACAAAGATTCAATTATGCGATCAAAGTCTCCGTTTTTTTCCCACGCCCAAGCGAGTTTCTTAAAGAGAAAAAAGGTAAAGGCAATGATAGCAAGCGTTAACTCCCATAAGCACCAATTGCAAGCCTGTTTAAAGGGAAAGACAGATTTAAAATTCCCCGCCAAGTCAATAATGAAATAACAGCTTTGACCTAGCGCATTGCTAGGAGAGTTTCAGAAATCTAGATAACCCCTTTTTCAAAACTATTATCTCAATGTGACAAAGATATATAGACTCCACCATTGTCTTACAACTCATATTTAATCAGAAAAACAAGTACAACCTGAACATTCAGGCAAATGTTACCACAATAGCTCAACACTTGTTAACAATCACATTTTTGTTTGTTGTTGTTATTTTAATCAAACTAAACACAACTCTGAAGTGTCTTTTACAAACTACTATAATGTCAATCCTTTTTTGCCTTTGTGTCCTTTTTATCTACCCCTTGCGGATTACTACTGTAGGGACAATCCGCCTTGTAATGACCAAGTCTGTCACACTCAAAACATCTACGGCGGGACACATCTGAACGTCCGTCGCGCCCGGGTCTTCCATAGGGCGTAGCGTAACTCCCACGCGAGCAAGGCGTTACTCGGTAAGCTTTTGCGACTTTCGCCTCGATGTCCAAGACTTTCTCGTGGTCTTTATAACCAATTAGGCGCGTCATGAGTCTGTGGAACTGAGCTTTTGGCTTATCAACATTACTCCTTGCTGTTTGGTACGCCAAGCGGTAATAATTAGCTTTTTCATGACGCTTGTCACACGCTGTATTTTGGAGCGATTCCAACATCTCTAATGCTTCGTATTTATTAAACTCTGTTAGTGGTCGTGTTGAATAAGTTAAGATTTTCTTAACCAAGGACTCCACTGATGCCTTCGTCACGGCTTCCAGTGATTCCTTCAGAACTCTGAGCTTCTCTTTTAGATTCTAAAAGGGAAAAGATAACAATGCCAACTTGCATTAATTACGAAAGGCAGTTTAAGATAAGCATATCTTAAACAATAGAACCATACACCTTGGAACTCCATCCAAACAAAGAAGTATTTTGTCTTTTGTTCTTTTCTTTTTCAACAAGGAAAAAGGCATCTCTTAGATATTTAATTGAAATTTGCATTTGAGACCCATCGACACCATCGACACAAAAAATATAAATCCATTATCAGGGTTCGGCCTCAACCAAACTATCTTTTTATACTGCTTATCCGTCAAGTGTCCGTCCATAGTTAGAAACAAGAACATTCCTCTTTGCTTTTTCCGTCCGTAATCAGTATTCGGCCGCAACCAAACCATCATTCTACGAACAAAACAACATTCCTCTTTGCTTTTTTCCGTCCGTAATCAGAGTTCGGCCACAACCGAACCATCATTTTACGAACAAAGCAACATTCCTTCTTGCTTTTTCCCGTCCGTAATCAGAATTCGGCCGCAGCCGAACCATCATCTTACGAACAAAACAACATTCCTCTTTGCTTTTTCCCCGTTCGTAAACAGAATTCGGTCGCAACCGAACCATCATTTACGAACAAAGCATCATTTAGTCTTTGCTCTTCCCATCCGCAATCAGGATTCGGCCGCAACCGAACCATCATTTTACGAACAAAGCATCATTTAGTCTTTGCTCTTCCCGTCAGTAATCAGAATTCGGCCGCAGCCGAACCATAATTTTACGAACAAAGCAGTCGAACAGCGTTCATTCCAGTCGGAATTCATGAAACCTGTCTGGCGATTCAAAGTTTCTATGGAAAAACAAGAAGGGGAAATGTAAGTCATTAGCCCCTAAAACATAATCACCTCAAGTTCTTGTTGGTTTCCAGCAACAGGAGCTGGTACGGCGGCTACCGCAGGTTCTGCAGCCTGTGCTGGCGCGGCTGGGGCAGGTTCTGGGTCAAGCACCACCGGTGCGTCTGGGTCCGGGTGTTGGATCTCCGCCATCGTGAGGGTCGTACCGCGCCAAAAAAACTTCTGGAGTTCCCTACTCCTCGTTCCGCTGGGAAACTGAGTGTGAATGAAGTGAACAAGTCCTCCCGCTATTTATTACCAGGCCATTACGCAACCAGAGTGAATAATTCACATTCAGCCCAAAAGAAGGCATTATTGTTGCATATTTCAACTTGCATATGATTATGAGTGTTATGAATAGCTGTGAGCATTTTACTTTTGCTGTGATCAATTTAAATTTGCTGTGCGCTTTATGCAAATGCTGTGATGTTTTTGTTTTGCTGTGATCCATTTATTATTGCTGTGACAGTTGTGGGCCATCGTACATAATAGGTTCTTCAATAGAATAAAGAAATTAAAGTAATTTACATTTTAATTTTGAACCAACATAGAGTGTGGAAGCAATCATACATGAAAAGCATTGTTCGCGACTGTGACAGTGATTAAAATAAGTCTAATTTATTCAACCCAAATATGGTCGCAACTAGAATTAAACTGAATCTACGCCCCGAACTGATATATTGAACAAATTTGCAGAACCATTTGAGTTATCATAAGCTACCTAAAAGTCCCCCGTTGAAATTTATACATCAAACTGCACGAAGGCCACTATTTTGAATGAAGCCCAACAAGTTCGTTCTGCAAAATGTACAGATCAACTTCATAAAAACCATATCATATGGAAATTCCACCGTTAAAACTTTCGTTTTTGCCATTATCAGGATTTTTTAGAGTGTGAATTAATGTTATTCGTATAGATTTCGGTGAAAAAGAGTTAAAGGCCATACACGTTTAGGAGTGTCTACAAAACCGTTATTCCTTTTTCAATATATTGTCTGTACCCCGATACGTTTAAAAGATTATTTGAAAAGACATTTTTGGATACTACCATTTATTGCCACCACAGCGGATTCCAATTCAATTTAAAAGTGACTGACACACGTAAATGAAAGTTTATTCAACTTTGCTCTTTTGATGGAAATTATATTTACCAACAAATGGGTCAGTGTCATGATGGCTGAGTGTAATTGGAAAATCGTTAATAGGGTTTGACGTGCCAAGCGCAAGTTTGTGCGGTTGGGTAAACCAGTTCATTCAAATTAAATTAAGATATTAATTCAGTAAGAATGTCTGCTAAATATTAAATATTGTATTGGAACCTAGTTTCTTACTTGTCGTAAAGGATGGTGGATCGAGAGGAGCGAGAGAGAGGAAAGGTTATTCCAGAGCTATTTTGATAACAAGTGGAACAGTTTAATTTGCACTATTTTATTTTGAATATGTGGCGGTAGTGAAGTCAGAATTTTAAAACATTGAGCACTAAACGACAACAATTCGACGACAAATTTGCTGTTTTATCCATTCATTTTCTAGTTACATGTCAGTTGCATGATCACAATATCTTTCAGCGCGTTTTGAAACAGTTTAAACGGCTTGTGACCCCCATATATATATAGTGTATGTTTCCGACATCTTGACGAATGTCAAAGTATAAAATCAATGTTTTCACCGCTGTTAGCACGGACACTGTAGGTGATGCTATGTGATCTTCGCGCCCATAAAATTTCTAACAATTCGTCAATTATGTCGGCGGCCTTGTTTAGCTGCCTTTCCAGGATTATTGGGGTTGATTAGGCTTTTTGTACATACATCCTGTTCCCCCCTGTTCAAGCGGAGAAAAAAACAAGGAAACTCGCTATCCCGGCTCCCTCCGTCAGCACTCGCGATATTTTCCTTCGCGCGCCGTCTATCCCGGCTTCGCTGTTCGCTATCTGAACGCCTGGAACAGGCTGTTTGTACATTGTGATTAACTCGTCGCTTGCTTTTTTAGCATTGACTGCGCTAAGAAGGAATACCAAGGTTACTAAGGTTAACCCAGAGATAAACACCAGTCGCGATCGTTTGCATCTGATCCATTGTATCCCTAACCTGTCTTACAGGTCTTACAGGGCTACTGAGGTTAGTTTATCCTGCGCGTCGCATGCCCATTCAATCGCGGATTTCTGCGACACAGGCTAAGGTTAGCTACAATAGCTAGCTTCAAGCCTGATTAATAGCATTTATCTAAAAACTCTGGTAGCCCGGCGGCCTGGCCGTTTGCATTATATCTCCCTGACCTGCCTTGGTTACCAACGAGATACCAATGTTACTAGGCGTTTTCGCACGTTGGGTTCAAACCTGCTAAAGTTTAGATAGGATTGGGTAAAACATGTATGGTTTAATTTTCCCAGGTTTATGGTACAGGCACTGCGAGGGCGATGTATCAGTGTATGCTGCAGACCAGAAAAAAAATCACTTTTTCATGAGTTTTAAAATAATGAAATACATGTATTACATCTTTGAGGTCACTCTTTCTTGGGAGGTCGCATACTGAATCTGAATTACAATAATGGTGTTTATGAAAAGACTTTATTTTTCATTTTCCACAAAAGGTATGTTTTTTTTGTCATGATTAGTTATACACAATTCCTTCAACAACACGTACTGAGACGGGAATCGGAATGGGAGGTCAATTGCACAGCGTGATACAAGCGTCAGTAAAACTTCCTATGTACGGACGGCAAATAAGAGAAAATGGTCTTATATTGACTATACTGACAGTGTTTTTATTAAACAAAGGCCTGAATACGGAGAATAGGGTTTGCATTCCATGAATGAAGGACTTTTCGAAGAAAGACTTTTCGGCAAAGCGTAACTATACATAATGCAACAGCTATACGGAACGCTCCGTGTGGAAAAGTCGAAGGTGACGAAGAAAAATGAAAAAAAAAGCAGGAACTTGGCTACAAATCAGCGGTCAGATTGATATTATCAGTTGTGAGGAATATTTCTAAAAACCTTTTAAACATTCCTTTCTGTGTACACGGCGGTAAGATCTACAGATGGCTTCCTCAGTCTGTTTACAATTAGGAGATTGATCGACGGAATATAAAAAAAGATCCAGCACACACAATGAAGATTATTTGTCTTGTTAAGAAAAACAATTCATGAGAATATATTCGGACTTTGCGGACTGCCTTTAATATGATCCACCGATTAATTTTGGACTCAGCTTCTACTATATATTTCAACTGTGACTGTCGTGAAAATCAGTAATGGAATATTTAATTCAAATTCAGTACCACGTTAGCGTATATTTGAAATAGTCCTTTCGCTGTACCCTTCCGAATAAATCCCCCTTCTTGATCCAAACAATAGTGACATGTCTATAAAGATATTTCAGTGTGTACAACTTAATCCTGTCATTCCCTAAGCTGCATTCCCTGCAATTTTTTTTGTGTTGTTCAAGTTCTTCTTCTTGCATTGTTGTTCCAACTATTTAGCTTTGGAGGACGACCTACAGCCGGTGCTTTACAATTTAATGAAAGCACTTCGGCCGGGAACTGCTTTTTTTCTTCTTCTTCTTCTTTTGCAGTATTTTAAGAGATCTGGAAGTGATAGGGTTATGGGTATCCCCAAGTTAAGAAAGGAAGTATTCATTGTGTGAAATTGAAGATATAAAAAGTCATTTCTATGTTCCCATATCGTTTTAAAGCCTTCTGCGGACTATTTAAACACGGAAATATCATATTTTCTTAGATTTTTTTTCTGAATATAAAATTAACCGAAACGTTGACAAAATGAAACAAAAGTTTAGTCATCCGCACTCTTAACAGCTAAATTATTTAAACGAAACTTTGCTGGATTGTTGTTACACTCGATCAGACGTTATATATAATTGCTTAAGACCGTTAAACTTAACTTACACTCTCTTCGCTTACTGCAGTGAAGCATAATAACTTTGGTTTGTATACACTGTTTGGAAAATGTTTCTTTTAAGGATTGCGAGACGGCATGGGTGCTAAAAACTAACGATCTGAGGGTGCTCGGAAAAGTAAGCCAAGATCGGATGGTTACTTATATACTGAATGACAAACGCAGTGATATTATTTCCGAACAACAACGGAAGGTGAGGTGTAGACTTCGAGCAGGATCTTTCTCTTCCTTTTTCTTTGGCGCCAAGAGTTCGCAAGAAGACGATCGAATCGCAACGAGAAACGCAGATGGCGCGGGAAAAGAGGAAACATAACAATTAGTAATTTTCGTTTAAATAGAAACGGCAATTCGAAAAACGATGAATACTCCTCAGTCGTCTGTTTTTCTCTCTCTCCGCAACCCTTTTTTGCGTTGTACCGTTTATTTGTGTAATTATAAAGCAGCTTGCGCGCTTTCGAATCTGAGTGAAACAGGGCTAATGTTTTCAGGCTAGATGAATTAAATGGGCGAAAGTTAACCGTCATTCGACAAAGATCTTTTTACTATCAATCATCAACGTTGCATTGGAACAAAGATTCAACGGAAGGAAATGAAACCGTTATCGTTAAAATGTTAGATTTTGTACTGTCAACTATCAAAGTTATAGACCACCACTAACTAACAAGTATTAAAGCATTGCATTTACCACTGAAAAAGACTATTCAACTGAATGGTAAACCTTTAACTTATTGCTTACCGTATAACGCGACAGTTAGGACAAATGCATCGTTTTCCACATCCCAAAACTGCTAGCTGTCTGGCAAATGAACCATTTGATCTTCCAAGTTTAAATGATTATTCAGAACCAAACTCCAGGTATAAATGATATCCGATCAATTTACACTGCGATTAATGCAGTCTTGTCGCAAGGGAAGTTGCATATTATTGAGATAGATCAGCTGTTAGTATGGTTGTTTGACTGTCAATTATATATTATAAATATTAATGACTATACTCTTCCCGTCAGATGAGTTGTCAGTTTTATTGACACTCTTAGGTCCCGCAATGTCGAGAGAAATTGTTTCGATAACTAATTGCGAAATCGATAAATAAAAGTGTACAGCTTTTTTTGCATAGAGTATATTGACGAGTCCACAAACTACCTTTTGTCAGCATCTCTTTAGATGTCGACAATTATCTGTTGCCGGCAGGCAAACCTTAGAGTGATGAATAATATGTTTCGATGATTGTTTCACAGATCGCAATCAAAATAAGCTTGCCCGATAATCACGAAATTGCCGCCTTCTATTTTACAAAAGTAGCTTTCTTTTTTAAATGATAAATTATCGCAAAAGGGACACCAGACAATTTATTGTCGAAGAACTGACTTGTTTCACTAACAGGCTTTGTTTTGTCGATAACTTTTTATAATCGACACTATTTTAAAAAACACAGTTATTGAAAAATAATTTCCTCCGTCCGTGGGGGCCTTTTCAAATGATATTTAATAAATGTTTCAAAACTTGATTAACAATTCATGGCCACGGACCTTTCAAATAACCAATTATAAGCCACCTGCATTCATTTTCTACTCTGGTAAAACACCATTTATTATTTCTATTATTACACTCCTTTTTAAAAGAAATAAATATTAATGTGCATTACTTATCAGGTTTTCCTTCCCTTTTGGTGTTCATCATATATAAAGGAATCTGTGACCCTTACTAAAATAATATTAAACCGGGCCTGGCAATTCGCCAGCCCGGTTTCATAAACTGAGTATTCTCCAGGGCGAGATTTCCACGATAAACATAGTGTGTTCACACTAGACCGTAAGTGCGCTCTTATGTCTCTAGAAAGTTCTGACTTTTAAGAGCAGATCCGTGCAAGAATCAAACAAAATCGCAAATCTTCGGCAAAGCTGAAAAAAATCAAATTCGCTCCTCTTTTGCATATAGATAGTCTATAGTAAGTACATGAATGCCATGTAGTTTTGTCCTTGAAATATCTATTTGTTTCCGAGAAAAACGAAGAAAGTCGTTATCATCTCAGGGCACAATTTGGCAATCCCAAACACATCCAAACAGTGTTGAAATAAGTCATGATTCACTCGACTCGCGTATCAAAACTACTGTGCCAGAAAAAGCTGTCATAGTTCCAATTTGTTGTATAACTTGTCATAGTCTAAACACCATGATTTCATAAAAATTAGATTAATCTAAGTATTCAAGGGAAGCCAAAAGCTTATGGCTCTCCCGTGCTCCGTAAAACGGTAGGCGAAAAACAACAATGATTTTGAGCATGTGCCTTTGTTCAGAATTTCGTAATATTAAGAATTACAATACTAGAATTAACGATCTTTCAAAATATGTAAAGTTGAGATCCATTTACTTGTCATTGTTTTTATTTTTAGCGTTTTATAAAGTCTTCTACTTCCGCTTCTGGTATCTGATTGGACTGCTATGGTAAAACAACAACAAAGACAGGCCAGCCCTAGTTTCATTTCTAGAGTGTGACAATCGACAATGCTTTAGCTGTGAGAGGAACATTCCTCCTTCATTGTCCCGCTTTTAATAAGAAATATTTCGGTTAATCTTCCCTTTAGCCCATACATACATGACTCGCGCTTTCCGCTCATTCCTTGCTCTGGTATTACCTTTTTCTGTTTATTAAGGGGGAGGACAGGCCAATAAGAAATCAATTCCTGCGAAAAATTGCAGACGACAAAATAATAAACACAATAAAATGAAGTTAAAAACACATTGAAAACTAGCGGAAAAGAATCAATGCAAGGCACGTTTCATGCACAGCATTAAGAAATATAATTAACTAGTCAATTAATTAATTAATGCCAATATTAAATAATGAAATAATAAAGTGATGTGATATTTTTTTGGTGTATGCAGGAGAGCTATAAGGCATTTAACTCTAAAACACCCTTATGGACTACTGGTCCTAGAAAGAAGATTAGGAAACGATGGAACAAAGAATCTTCCGCGTTCTGAATTCTTAGGGGTTTTTACAACAACAACAACAACAAACAACAACAGTTTCATTTGAAACCTTCCAATTACAACAGTACCTCCCAGCTATCATACATACATAATTTCATTCTGCTTTAAGCGAGTGCTACGTCGCTTGTACAATATATGATAGTACAATACACCCTCTGGTGTCGTATTCAGGGCTTATGCACCCCATTGGGAGAGATGGGGCTGAAAACGTTTGGGAAAGTTCTGCTTTCTCTAGTTCAGGTACTGCAGTCGCACAGTGTTCAGAGCCTTGAAGCATACCGCACTGTACATAGCGCGAGCATTAAGCGTTTCTAAAAAAATACATGAAACATATGGCAAAAAGACCCAATGAATATCTTATCCACCCATGTACCAACCGTGACTGTCACGAACGCTTATGCTCAGCCTGATATGCAAATCAGAGACGTAATTTGCATATAGTCTCAAAACGGTTCACGGTTATGCAAGGGACGTATACAAAACATGGACCCGGGTCCATGGACCACCCTTGTGGACCTGGTCCATGGACCACCTGATGGACCACCCCTAATTTTCGTCAATTTTAATATATAGTTTTTTTTAATTTTTCTGTCAGTATAAAAGATGGACCGCGGATTAGAGACATGGTATAAAACACAGACTTAAGTTTAAATAAATATGGCGTTTAACATCAAGTAGCAACATCAAGACGCAAGTAGAACAAGAAGGACTGGACCAAGTCCCAAGCAACAGTGGAACCCCGCCATACGACCACCCCGTTAATACGACCACCCCGTTATTACGACCACTTTTTTGTGGCCCGAACAAAAGCCCACTTATTTTCTTATCTGAAAACTCCGTTAATCCGACCACCCCGTTATTACGACCAACGACCACCTTTTGGAGTCCTCAGTCGTTATTTTCTTTATAAAATTACCCCGTTAATACGACCAGTCAAAATGCCTGGTGAGTCTGCTGAATGAAAACAGACACAATCTGACAAACAATAACATAACGCATTAATATTTTATTGAATGTTTTTAGGCAAAAGTGTTAGTGGTTAGCATGTTCAGTTGATATTTTTTTTTTATTTTTTTTTTATTTTTTATTTATACAAAACATTTACGTAACAAGCAGATTTAAAAGGTTACAATACAAAGGAATACATGACAAGATGTTACAACAATACACTACACTAGACATTCCGAGACTGGGTTGGCATTGGCGATTTCAATTTTTGTTTATAGTCTGAAGCTGCACTAATCATTTAGTAACTCTATATAGTAATTAACAATATATTTTAAATTATATAATACTTATGTTTTATTTTACAGAGGGGATTTTTCTAGATGAAATCTACAGTTTAATTTAACTACAAATTCCTCTAAAGATAGGTTTTTCTGTGCTAGTTTTTGGGTATAGAGGTAATATTTAGCAAAGAGGAGAGTACAGTTTAAGTTATTGGTAATCAGGTCAGTCTTGGAGGTGGAGCTCGTGCCGAAGAGAATTTCCGTTGGGGATAAGGAGAAAGAGGTGCCATTTTCTTTGTTAAACCACTTAATAACTTCCAAGAAAAACTCTTTAGACCAGTGACAATTTGAAAAAGTGTGAATAATGGAAT
Source organism: Dendrophyllia cribrosa (assembly GCA_024195265.1). Lineage (NCBI taxonomy): Eukaryota > Metazoa > Cnidaria > Anthozoa > Scleractinia > Dendrophylliidae > Dendrophyllia > Dendrophyllia cribrosa. The sequence goes on from JAJLRJ010000001.1 coordinate 18,863,723, forward strand.
CATTTTCGCGACAGTAAATGCAAAGCATATCATTTTTAATACCAAATAAATGCAGTTCTCTTTTTGTAACAACTATTCTGTGCAAAAGTTTGAAGTAAAATTCTCTCAGCTTGTTTTCTCTAGAAATATATTTTACACGACTAAAAAAAGAGTCAATCCGCACCATGTCTGGCTGTAAATCTCTCTCCCACTTTACGCTTGCCTTCAATACTTGCTTGTCCTTATTTATCAAAAGCCAGTAGTAATCCCTGTTTTTTAATTTAAGTAAATTTATGGTAGTATCCCGAGACAGCTGAAACTCATATTCTGAAAGAAGAATAGTTTTATCTAGGCATTTTATCCTTGCCTTAATAATGAGGGTCTGAGGTATTGCAGATACAACTTGCATGTATGTTAGGAAATTACAACTGAGTTTGTATTTTCGGATGAACTCAGCGTAAGGGAGAATTTTTCCATCCGCCTTCAACAGATCGTGGATAAAAATAATATTACTACTGAACCAGCTCCGATAAAAGATAGTTTGACTGTTAATTCGAATTTCTTTGTTATTATATAGAATCAATTCCTGATCGGATTCTGGATTATAAGATGCTTTAAGTTCAGAGAAATATAGTAAGATCTGCTTGTAGAAGTGCGGGAATTTTGCCTGCTCGAGGAACTTTTCATCATAGTTACAGTGCAACAGGAATTTTAAGCCACCATATTTATCAAAATAATAGTTTGGTATAATCTTCCAGGATTCACTGCCCATTTGGTCGTTTATTAAAAATCTCGAGATCCATGCCAATTTGAGTGATTTGGACATAGTTTCTATGCTAGGCGCACGTAGACCTCCATTGTCGTAGTCTTGAAACATGACTTTACGATTGATTTTGTCTTTCTTGTTTTTCCATATAAATTTAAATATCATAGAATTAACATCTTGAATGCATTTTTTAGGGATATCAAGAATCGAAGTAGAATGAACCAGCTGCGAAATGCCAACACAACATCCGGAAAATTGCGGTGTTCAGTGAAAAGGATACATGAACAGATACTACAAAAGATCTAAAAGACTTCACTCTGCAGCATTTCGAGGCTCTCAAAGTTATTTTGCCTTTTTGTTTCTGCTGCCTTCCACTGTGGCTTTTCTCTTCAAGTCCATTTCCTGTTCTTTTCTCACAGATCGGGTATTTTGGTTATTTCTGGAGGCAAAGGGCAATATGAAAACTGCAAATAAACTCGCAAAAGTTATTGCTAGTGTGCAAAGTGATTGGCGTTAGCAAAGGCGAAGCCTGTCGAAGCTCACAGACTTCATGTTTATAAAACCGTTTGAACATTGTAATAATTGTTAAAGAGTTGTAAGCTGCAATATAGAAAACGGCTGTTCGAGACATTTCACTAGAAGCCCTGTCCTTTCATAACAAGGAACTGAAAGAAGTCAGTGTTTTTTCTCATTACTCGCTTGTGTTTACTGTTACATTGTTTAGTTGCATTGAATTGCGGTTGTAAGGTTGTTAATTAACTGCAAAAGGTTAATTTATAGCGCAATTAAAGGAATACATGTAGTAGAATGTAGTTTAAAAGCATGTTGCACCATAATTTGACCCTACCCCATTAATACGACCACCCCGTTAATACGACCAAATTTCCATGGCCCGAAGGTGGTCGTATTAACGGGGTTCCACCGTACTATAATTATTATGGGATGCAGACAATCCCATGAGCTGTTCTTTAGGATTCGCTGTATGTGCAGTTAAGAAATACTGATAAACAAACACATGCACAAGCCACCATACTGATGTATAGTGTCGGAACAGGATAAAGATTGGTTTCGTTTGTTATTGTTTCTAGGTGCTTCGTGGATACTTGCGAAGTGCAGTGTTTACGTTTCGAGCAAGGCCTCCCTTCCTCTTCTCTCACCGAGAACTCAAAATGAAAACGCTGCTCTTCGTGAATATCCACGAAGCACCTAGAAACAATAACAAAACAATCAGTTTGGTGGCTTGTGCATGTGTTTGTTTATATTACACTAGGCTTCATTTTATTAGTATTTCTTGACTGCACATGCACAGCGAAAAAGAAAAGCACATGGGATTGTCTGCATCCTATAAAAATAGTAGCTTGGGACTTGGCCCAGTCCTCTGTGAGGAGAGCACTAGAACTTTACATGCTTCTGCCCCAACAGTACCGGCCAGGAATCGGACTGCGTAAAAAATGCAATGTCGGCAAAAGCGTAAAATTGCAATTAGATTGATGGTGAATGCCATATTTAAAGTAAAGTACGTATAGTCAAGTGAGGCCTTTAAGCTACTGTGTTCAAGCCCGAAAAAGCCTGAAAAAAAAATCAGGGCTTTTCAACGGGAATCGAAACCGTGACCTTCGCGTTACCGGTGCGATGCTCTACCAACTGAGCTATCAAAGCCACATGTTGGGAGCATGGTCAAATGTGGGACGAAGTAGACTCGGCCCAAGTCTAAGTTCAGTAAACATTTATTGTCGTCCTTCAGTAGCATCGTAAATGAAGTAAAGTACGTATAGTCAAGTGAGGCCTTCAAGACTGTGTTTTATACCCTGTCCCCAGTCGGCAGTCCATCCTTTATACTGACAGTAAAATTCAGGGAAAAAAAATTAAAATTGACAAAAATTAAGGGTGGTCCATCAGGTGGTCCATGGACCGGGTCCACGAGGTGGTCCATGGACCAGGTCGACAGGGGTGGTCCATGGACCCAGGTCCATGTTTTGTATACGTCCTTTAATGCAAGGATGGAAAACTGGGAACACATGCTTGAACTAGTTCGCTTTATTGTCAGCCCTTTTACAGTTTCCGCCAGAAATCTGGTAAAAAAATTGTATCAACAGTATAAAGAGTACGAAAGTGCAAAGTGAGCTACGAAGAATTCAGCGAAAAGTTTTTAAAAGCGTTTTTGATCGTGGCTACGGGCTTCACTGTTCATGATAAACTTCACGAATGAAATTGAACAGACGGCAAAACGAAACACTATGGACATTCAAGAATGTCATATCCGAGTTAAGGTATGTATATTTTCATTGTTTTTTTTTTGTTGTTGTTTTTTGGCGTCAGAGTTGCCAAGATTTCTCAAGGAAAAACGTTTTTGTTTTTGTTCAGTTGGTCACGCACACACAAGATGGCGTGATTTTAAGTCTTTCGTTCACGATTTTCAACAAATTCTTAAAAATCCCAAATTCATTTCCCCAAACTAAACTTTACATATTTTGAAAGACCGTCAACTCTAGTATTGTCATTCATAATATTACGAAATTCAGAACAAAGGCATATGCTCAAAATCATCGTTGTTTTTCGCCTACCGTTTTACGGAGAACGGGAGAGCCATAAGCTTTTGACTTCATTTGAATACTTAGATTAATCTAATTTTTATGAAATCATGGTATTTAGACTGTGACAAGTTGTACAACAAATTGGAGCTATGGCAGCTTTTTCTAGCGCAGTAGTTTTGATGCGCGAGTCGAGTGAATCATGACTTATTTTAAACCTGTTTGGTGTCGCCAAATCGAACCCCGGGCTGAAAACTAATGTTTTCGTTTTCCCAGAAACAAATAAGTTTTTCAAGAAGAAAACTACACAGCAATTGTATACTTACTAAAGGCTACCTGTATGCAAAAGAAGAGCGAATTTTAGTTTTTTAACTTTGCCGTGTAATGTTTGATTTTTGCACGGATTTGCTCTTAAGTGTTGATCTCTGTATTAGCGGTCCGCTGCATTCCGGGTCGGAAAATCAATTTCCTTCAAACTCTGCCTACAAAACTATTTTAGTCCAAAGGTAAATAAAACCACATAAGTTTTCGAAAATATTGCAAAATGAATTTTTCCCAATTTTTTTTGCCCGTGCCTCAAGCAGCTGATGTTTGGCAGTGGCGTGAATCAAAAATTGTGAATTTTGACGTTCTCGCAACTTCAAAGTGCTCCAGTTATTGGAGTGTTTTTTTTTAATACGTTGAATTATGGCACCTCATGATGGAGGAAAACTGTTAAACGTTGTCCAGCAGCAGCGAAACGAGGGAACGGCCAGTGACTCAGGTATAGGGGCACTTGTTGCTGCCTATAGGAAAGCACCATCTAACGCGCTCAAAACACAAATCTTGAGCATTTATGCCAACAAGTTTACCGCGAGGGAGCTAAAAACTCTTCATCAAACTTTCGAAAATCTCACTGAATCTCAGTGAATGCGTTTTTATTTTGTTTGCACGATGAAACTTTAAGAAGACATAAAATATGATAGCGTAGCTGAAAGTCCAATGGTATGATCGCGGTTCCGTGATTTTTATTAGGTACAATGTTCAGTTATTTTTTTCCTTTCTTCATTCAGACGATTCAGACGGCATGGCCGGTCGGTTTTCAGGGTCGTAGCCAGGATTTCTTCAGAAGTACGCACAATCACTAATTTCAAACACCCCTCACTCCCCACCCACAACCCGAAAGTCCCAAATCTTTCTTTTTTTCGTCTTTTTTAGGTACGCATGTGCGTACGTGCGTACAGGTAGCTACCCCCCTGGTTTTGCTATATTCTTCTCTTCTTCACGGCAATATCTAAGCAACCAGAACCAAACAGTCATTATGTGATATAATTAAAAGGAAGATTATCCATGTTGATAATAAAATCAGAGAGGAAAGGACCATTTAAAAGAAAATAACCAGCAAATTTTAGTTAAGCTAATTATGCACTCGCGACACTTCAAAAATGTAACTCTGTGAAATGTCACGCAATCGAAGAAGAAAAAACCAATCACACTAAATCAGCATTACCCATAAAAAGTAATCAGGGTTTCTTTAGGTAAACAAGAGGCTCCAAGCAGCCTATACTCATGCGCATGCGTAAGAAAGTTTTATGATATATTTTAAACATGATAAGAAGATGTCCGACATGAAGAAGAGTTACTCCTTTCATTCAGTCATTGTTCCTGCAAACCACATTGTTTACTATTGAATGTTTTGTAAATGAAGGCTGTACCACAATGAAGCCAATGATTCTTCCAAGTGTTATATATACCTAACGTGAACATTAGTAATGTAAGTAGGATTGTAGGAGACGCTGTCGTGACACTTCAGTAACGCTGTTTTACCGGAAATGATCGTAGCCGGAAGTCACTAAACAGGACGTGTTCATGGCAAAGCTATGAACTGGAAGTGCACAAAATAAAATATGCGTGCATAAATTTGCGTGCAAAATCGGGACACAAAAAATAATAATAATAAAATTAAAAGAAAAATTAAGAAAAACGAAGGACATTTTTTAACTCATTGCGCAAAGCAAAGCGCAAGAAGTAGCGTTCAAATTATTAATTATAGATCATTATATTGCCAATCAAACTTTGTAAATACCAGGTAGTCAAGGTATTTGTGCTTTCATGTTTGGTTAGTAAACATGGCGATGTCGTGCTTTTTGTCGCACTCGTCCAAGTACAGGGGAAGCTGTGGACATTCAAGAGCTACAATTAGCTGCAAAATTGTTGAGACACTCACAAAAAATAGGCACTCAAGGAGTGCATGTGGCTACTGTTACTGGTGAGAAAGTTGAAAAATAGGCACTTGCGGAAGTGTATGTGGTTTACAGGAAGCATAATTTGTGGGTAATGACTGGCAGGTAATTTTTGCCTGAGTTTTTCACTAAACAATTGCTGCGGCGGGTATGGAAAGAGCCGGGAAGTAGACAAATATTATTTGTCATTGAATGATTTTGTAGCTAATCAATATCTTGCCTTGTTTATTAATGGAAATTACAGTATTTTATCCGCTTATTGACAATATAGTTATATGCAATTGTGCATTCTTGAGATTGCGTAGCAGAGTGTAAAAGAAGATTTTGTAGTAATAACAAAGAAAATGTTAATGCTTGGAGTCATAGATATTAAGTAATTACACTATCTGTTTTCATGTGAATGTGGAATCTATCCAA
>JAJLRJ010000001.1:18874637-19202137 GCA_024195265.1 Dendrophyllia cribrosa
CACCCGATCCAAATTTTTCCATTAGACTAAAAGTGTTAATTTGGCACAAGAAATCGTAATAAAAACAACAATACAAACAATTCAACACGCGAGCTTACTGATTTTTTTGGGATCATAACTGCTCTTGTGATATCCAACATTATGTTGGCGATTTTGAGCACCAACTTCGCTCAATCGTCTTAAGAAATTTTCTGTTTAAATATCAGCTGTTCAGAGATCATTCGAAGACTCAAACATGCATATTTTAGCGAAATTAAATAGACCTAAAATCTCCCAGAATCAGATGAGCAAATTATTCGCCAGAAGTTAATTTCTCCAATGAGAGAAGACTGGGAATAGGAAGCCCACTAATTTGCCGCTCGCGTTTCACTCGCGAATTTTAAAGATCAAGTTTTATATACATATAATATATATATATATATATATATATATATATATATATATATCTATCTATCTATCTAACTGGATTTGACAAAACATGGCTGCCAAGACTGAGACAGGCCAACCAATTGAATTTCAGTCAAAGTCTTAAAAAGTCTCCTCTGCCCACCCCTGTTCCTCGGACACACAACACCGGCTCCCCAGCCACCCACCCACGGTTAGCCCTGACCAAGGCGGCCCAACCACAGGCCAGCTAAAAAAATTTTCACTAAAACTGACTGCACTAACATTTATTAAAACGGATTTCAACTCGAAATACAACAGACCAACAGGTTGAATTCCACTCAGTGTCAAAACTCCCCCGTCCCCACCTCTGTGGTTTTGACGCACAACCCCCAGACAACCAGCGGCTGTTAGCCCTGTCCCTGGGCTATGTCGCAGCATATCGGGTTACGGCAAGCCCCCTCAATTTTCAGCGACGGGAGTGGCTTGGACATGGGCCGGGCCCATGTCCAAGCGAAAAGTTAGCGAGCATGTTTTGTCAAATCCAGTCAGATATCAAGGCGAAAACCACTCCAGGAAGACAAAAATCTAGTCCCCAGGGAACATTTGCATAGAGGGAGGTGACATTGGGCCACAGGTATTAATTATCTAACTGGATTTGACAAAACATGGCTGCCAAGACTGAGACAGGCCAACCAATTGAATTTCAGTCAAAGTCTTAAAAAGTCTCCTCTGCCCACCCCTGTTCCTCGGACACACAACACCGGCTCCCCAGCCACCCACCCACGGTTAGCCCTGACCAAGGCGGCCCAACCACAGGCCAGCTAAAAAAATTTTCACTAAAACTGACTGCACTAACATTTATTAAAACGGATTTCAACTCGAAATACAACAGACCAACAGGTTGAATTCCACTCAAAGTGTCAAAACTCCCCCCTCCCCACCCCTGTGGTTTTGACGCACAACCCCCCAGACAACCAGCGGCTGTTAGCCCTGTCCCTGGGCTATGTCGCAGCATATCGGGTTACGGCAAGCCCCCTCAATTTTCAGCGACGGGAGTGGCTTGGACACGGTCCGTGACTGCACAAATCAGTTGATTTCAGTGTTAATGGTAACCAGAACTGTTATATAATGCAGTTTTTAGCATCAAAAATGAATAAATTAGTAAGTGAACTTTTGGGAGTGAAGTGACTGATTTGAAAAGTGAACTGGCTGGAATTCTTGTCCTTGGTTGAACAGTTTGAGTAGGTTTTTAATTTTCAAACATTGTCGCGAAAACTGTATCTATATTGCATTTGCATTTCGTGGTGCAAAATAATAAAGTTCCGTTAGTAAGTGAGGAAATAGCGGTTGCTTTTCTGTAAAGCGGCAGCGTGCACTTAGCTTCTCGTCATGTTAAAAGATGTACTCTTAAAACTATAAGTTTAAACAAAATTTGAAAAACAAGTTCGCTGTTTGAATGATAAAACAATTATTGAATTCGGTTTTTGAATATCGTAATTTGTCAGTATCTCGTAGTGTCCGTGGCAGATCAATTATTTGCCTCTGCTTTCGGCATCAGCAAATAATTGATCTGCTCGCCACTGAGAAATCACGATATTTTGCTCAATCTCGTCCGATAATTGTTTATTATAAACAACAGAGAGGTCAGTTCATTTTTGTTTTCCAGTGTAGTCCTCGTACGGATCGAAAGCATTAACTCGCGCTCGTTTCTTTCCATTGACGTGCGATGTCAGTCAAATTTACCCATTCGAAATATTTTCTTTTACCCTGTAAACTGAAAACTGTAAATCTTTATTTAAACACGGTAAAATCATCAGGAAACCTAACCTAGCTAACCTAACTAGCCTAAACAAATTACAAAGCTAACTACAACTAATCTAAATAAACCTGTTTTTCATGAATGCCGTGTGTAGTTTACATTAAAAATTCAGATAAGCTGATCGTTTAAATTGACCTAGAGATTCCATTTCTCTCATATGACAGGGTAGGCTGTTCCAGAGAACTGCTCCCGGATCAAGATATATAACAAACATCTTACTATAACCTCGTTTTCTCGGTCCGTACTGTAAATTACGGATCCTAGTTTAAGCTTAAGTGTCAATTGTATCATCAAATGATTAATTTGAAGCTCATAAACTGCTTTCTAATAGCCGCCTATTTGTTTTTCGGTAAATAAAAGCTTGAAGACAACTATAACTCCTCCAAACTGTTTAATCGAGCTTTTGATTTTGTTTTAGACTTGTCAGTAATATACAGGGCACAGGGTTAGAAATAAGCGTTTGCCCGCTCGACAATCTTACATAAGCTTAAGCTTATTGATGTCCTTGATGAACAACACGGAAAAAAATCTTAAACACTGCATGAGCGCACAAGACATTTGCTCTCACAGAACAAAAGTGAGTGATTCTGCGATTCAGCGAAACTCCTATGCTGTCCTTGCAAATTCAGTTCCAAGAAAACAAGCTTATAAGCTTAATTAGAAATGTTTTCAAAAGTCCGCCCTCATTTAGCCGGTGGAAAATTTATCTCCACTTGAACTGTTTATTTTATAATTTTCGAACTCCCGAGTGGACATTCTTTATCGGATCGATCATTATAAACGTCTTGATCGAGGATAAATATGTCGAAATGACAGGCGGAACTTTTATTTCAGTGCCGCTCCGTAGCTTACTAAAGGCTTTTACATTTTAACTCACATGTGGTTATATAGCATGTATGGCCTTCTTCAGTTGCGTTGATCAGTGGAAGTTTACTCTTATTTGAGACAATTATGTGGCTCTAAATGGAACAACATGGAAATAAATGTATTAAAAGCTTAACAATTTTCTGAAAGTCTTGGCAACTCGAAAGGTAAACACAAATGGCGCAAAAATTCTTACCTAAAATCACACTTCCATCATGTTGACTTTCCCACGAAAACACATTTTTCTGATCGAACTCAACATGGAGCTGTACTAGGGCAAAGGTCGCCGCGAGAACACGGCCCCGACGAGGGAGGAGCGGGGTCACGTTTGGCTTAAGTGTCACGCAAATAATTCTGTGTCTCTGTTTTCTTCCCGAATTGCTTTTCTGACATTCAGGGCCCAAACGGAAGACACTTACAAACTTCAATTCATCTCGCCGTTTTTTTTTTGTCTCGCGCTTTGCGCGGCTCGGAAAACATGCCTGGCTAGGGTAATTCGATCATTCGAGAATTTAGTGGTTACACAACAGTTTTGGAGTGGGCGGTGATGGACATGTTGAAAGGCGTGACGACGCGTGCGAAAATTCGTCAGCAATTGTAGCATGTAGCATGTTCGAGAATCAACGCGATTTTTTCCAGTTATTTTATAAAGCGACTTTTTTGTTTGTCGCTTTTTAGAAATTATTTTCTCGCACGTAAAACAAGGGCAATGGCTTCGGTTTCTAGTGCATCCGATGAACATCTGGACTTAAACAACCTGGTATATCGCTTCGACGCCGAAAATCCTTGAATATATTTCCGAAATGGGCCTCCACTCGCAAGTTCGGTTGAAAGAGGGCGTAATAAAGCCAACGCTAAACTAAAGAAGATGTACGTTAGCAAACGGAGAAAAGTAACTGCACGGATAAACAGACCTCATCAAGATATAGCAAGAATGTCTTTACTTTGTTCATGTGATCAAGGTTGTTTAATGCGTCGGCCACCAGGTGAATATCGTCAATTAATACGGCTGCTGAGACAGAGCTTTTATCAGAAAAGTTACAACGAACAAAATTACATTCTTTCAAGCCTAATGGAAGTCAGAGTTTGTCCCAGTGGACTCAGGAGGGTCACCTACAAAATACCATCGTTAGGAACAGTTTGCCGAGGAGCATTTGAGAAATGTTACGGATTCTCTCACGCGAAAATAGTAGTTCTTCTCAAGAAGCTGGAAGACGATGGTGTTTCTATACAGCAAGACATGAGAGGAAGGCACGGAAATAAAACAAGAAAACTTTTGCCAGAAGCGCGGAAGGCTGTAATTGACTTTATCTGTTCAAAAAAGGCGAGTAAGTCGCATTATAGACGCGCAAGAACTCAGAAAAGGTACTTTGACTCTAATATGTCCATGAGAAAAATGTGGCGAGAATTTGTGGAAAAAAATCCTCATTTTAAAACGAACCTATCAAAGATAAAAAATAAGGGCCCTGTGATTAGTTTTTCCACGTTTAGAAACATATTTAACGAAGACTTGCGAGATATATTAAGTTTTCGAAAATCTAGGGCAGATACTTGTCAGTACTGTGATGAAACTGAAAACAAAATGAACAATATATGTTCCGAAATTAAAAACGGTAATGTTAGACGCGCCGGCGAATTAGAGCGATTACGAAGGGAACACGATGCTCACTGGCGAGAAAGTGAAATAAGATTTGCGTCTCTCAAATATGACATGACTATTCTTTCAAAGAAACAGTGATTACAATGATTGTTATTTAAAATTACATAGTAATTGTTGAAATAAACTATGTTTTAATATGGTATTGCGTTTTATTTATATTTAAACCCCTTGCTTTGACTAGAAGAATTTCCACTTTCACACAGTGTTTAATACGGCTGCTTAATTTGACTTTCTAAACGAAAACTAGCACAACTCATACTGACACTAGGAATAGTTTCCATTGCAGCTGCCCCCGCTATGAGCTTAAAGTCTTGAAATTATTTTTGTAAAAATCTCTGATCTGTTCCAGTGCACCGAATTTGTTTTTATTGGTGAGGCATGTGAAAGTATCAATTTCATTTGTGTGGTAAATGGTTATTTAGAGTACGCGAACTAAGTTTTAAAAGTCGTAGTCATACTCAATCTCGTACTCGTCGTCCGATCTAAAGTCCCATGTTTTCCCGGCGACTAGATTTTTTGACAAAAATGGGTAGTTCACAGGAAGGGACTTGGTCCCCGGGACTAGTCCCCTCATGTCTGCCGACAATTTCTTATTCAGAATAGCCTTGTTGCAACTAAAACCGGTTAAGCAGGCTTATTTTAACTTTTGCACGCTAACGACATAGTGATATTTCCTACTTAATAAATCGAAATGCCATGCAATTGGGCGGGGGCTGGAAAACTGTCAGACATTCTGCGAAGATTTCGGCTACAGCTTGTTCCATTCAGAGATTTTGTCAGTACTTCAGTAGACTGCTTCTATCACCGCGCAGTGCTAGCTAATGCTAATGATGACAAGTTTGGTCATTTGCACTCACGAGTATGCTAAAATATTTGTTTGTTCCATGAAATCTAAGGAACGTTTGGCCTTCTACGTATAAAATTTCAGTATTCCTGCCACCCAAACTGATATATCTCCAACAGTTTTGACGAACACAAATTTGCAAATTCGCGTCAATATTTCGCTAATCTTTCACTGAGAAGGGCAGTGAACTACACCTGGACTTCAACTTTGAGCTTTTTATTTAACCGTTCGCTGAGAAACGTAATTGTAAAGATCTGTAAAATGATACACCTCGAAGCGTTACTCAGATATAACCTGCGATCAGTCATTTTTTTTTTTTTTCGCGGAGGAGAGAAAGCAAAACTAAGAACCTTTCCCCGTCCCCCACTCACCCTTCCCCCAAAAAGAACGCCTGATCGCATGTTAACTCAGATAAAGTAATGCTTTTTACATTATAAAGAAAATTTTGCCCACGTGCTCCGCTATCCCCGTGTGCGCCCTCTCGTGTAAACACTAAGAGGGAGTAATGGCCGATGAATCCTGTTCCGATCATCCCCCTTCCGGGCATTAACTAGTCAGGGAGCATGAATGTGCGCAGATGGCGGGCACATCCTCTAGAAATATCAAATAATCATATTAAGACTGAATTTAAGACCATTTCAGAAATGAATGAAATACTCACTTGCGGCTTGTGGTCTGTTTTTCGTTTTCAGTCAAATTCAATTCCCCTTTCAGTGACCTCAATCACGGTTTTCAAGGTAGTTACCATCAAACTGGTCCTTAATAGAGGAAGGGGATTATCAAATATTTTTCCAATTTGATATCGTGTGTTTACAACACTTATGTAAAGGAAATTACTGCTCAAAATTCACTTCAACATGGTCATGCCTTATATGACAAAACCTGTTTTAACAAACATCAAGCCAGGTGACTGACAAAATAATTAAGTAACAGCAGAAGGGAAAAAATAAGAAAAAAATCAGTGACAGGGCTGGATGGAGGGAGCGCATTTAAATTTTATACCTGAAAGAGGTCTTATTAGAAGGGAGCTTAAAAGAAGACGGGCTAATTAGAGGAAATACTGTATCAGTATGCATAGTCCTTAAGAAACCTGAAATTCATACGGGTATAACAGGCATTCGGCTTAAACTGAGTACATTTTGTATGAGTTGGGCTAGTTTTCATTTAAAAAGCAGCTGTAACACTGTGTGAAGGTGGAAATTCTTCTAGCCAAAGCAAGCCGGTTTAAATACAAATATAAATAAAAACACAATACTATTTTAAAGCATACCTTATTTAACAAGGCCGAGTTTCCTTTATAATAACAATTACTACTTGATGTACAGTGTTTAATCAGCAGACTGAGACTTGCAAAACTTTAAATAACAAACGGCTCTTATAATCGCCGTTTCTTTGAAAGAATAGTCATGTCATCTTTGAGGGCCCTTTTTATCTTCTACTAATTGCCAAAAAATGTCCTTTTGAATATCTTTACAAAAAAACGCAAGTAAATTAAGGTTCGTGAGCGGTCCATCTCAGCGGTTCGTATAACAACTGACGGACCACTCAGGGAACCACTTTTCACTTCAATGTTTGTCACTGACAACTGTCATTTTCTTCATCCGTCGACGGCAGTGATTCATAAAATCGAATAGCATTTCCAGATAGGTACTTCTTTGCCAATTTAACACAAGATTGTTTAACGTCCTTACTCACCGGCCTCCTTTCCTGTCGAAAAGTAGTAAGAAGTTCTGGTCTTAGTGCCATACCTTGTTTCTTCTTGAGAAAGGAAACTTTCCGTGGTAATTGTTTAGGATTCATTTCGAATCTTATCAAGACGCAATCAGGATGGTGTACCAATTGAAGATCTCCATTTGCATCAATCCTTTCTCCGTATCCGAAATTGAGCCAGGCGATGTCTCGGACCTGAAATTTTTCGTTCTCCAAATCTTCATTCCGGCTGACGTACTGTAGTCGAAGGAACGATTTATAGTCTTTTATCATGTCTAGTGTAACCCAGTAAACTTTGACGTTGGCTAGTTTGCCTTGTTCTAAAACTGTTGCCCATTTTCGTGGAACATCAACAATTTCTTGGCTTTGGTAAAGCGTTTGTATGCTTGCAAATCGTCTATCACAAACAGAGTAAGTGTGACCCTCAAGCAAAAATTTTAAGTCAACTCTTAGAAATTGTCCTCTTCTTACTATGTGGTCCAGGTAAAAGAACAGAAAACACTCCTTGAATTGCCCGGGAGCATTGTCACAATATATGATAAGGTGGTGATGCTTTCCAAGCTTGTTTTCAAGTTCAACAAGTAAATAATCCAAAAGAGATATAACCTCATTTGGTCCCGTGGTACCGATGGTCTCGTCGTAGAGAAAACAGTAAATGTTTTCGTCGTTTGCGCAGTACATACCCAGCTGGTGTGTTCGAATTTTCATGGAATAATACGAGTCTTGGGAACTGACTTTGGGAGTTTTGAGCGATTTGTCAAAATCCAACTGCAAGGTAATAGTCTTTGGGAACATATCTGCATGTGCTTCAATCTCTCACTGGATAACGGGACTCGCTCCGTTTATTTTATAAAGCGTATGGATCCCGGGGGGTGTACTCCCTTATATGACCCGCAAACGCAAGAAGCTTCTAGTGTCGTGACAAGGAGTGTTATTATAGTGTTTCAGACGTCAAAGTTAATCGCATTTGCAATCACCGTTGAGATAGTGACGTGACGCAGTAGGCGCGTTTCTATTTTCATTTTTTTCTTGAATAATTGAACCAACATACTTACGTACGTTTAAATTCATATTTTACTAACGTGTTTAAAATTTACGCAGTAAAACACGTTCCATCGCCTTTTCAGGCATTGTTGAATTGAGGTATTTTACGTTATCACGCGTACGACAAGTGGCATTTCTAGAGTGGTGTCGCCGGGCCGCAGACGTCATAAATAATTACACTTCCAATTACTGTTACACACATTTTAATAAGTGGCCGTGTTTCTTTTACCCATGTTTTTACTTTTTCTTGAAAGTTCCAGCGGAGACCTAGCAGAAGTGTGAAAACCAGACACTGTGGCCTAAAATTTGGTTTTTTGCACATTGTTTACTTGTCATGACTGTCATCAAACGATCGGTTATATTTTGTCATATAAGAGCTTGTTAACAATTTGATTTGCTCTGGTTTCTGTTATGTTAAGGCTGGTTTTCACTAGCGCATAAGCACAAGCACAAGCCAACATAAGCAGACTCAGTAACGTGTTATTCATTAGTTCCAATTGTTTGAACAAAACAGAACAATAGGCACTAATGATCAACATGTTACTGAGTCTGCGTATGTTGGCTTGTGCTTATGCTTATGCGCTAGTGAAAACCACCCTTTACCAATCCATAAAAAACACGCTTGACTGTTTATCCCTTTTATAATTGTCTTACATCGCCTGCGCGTGGTTCTTTATAGTCATGCAGTTTTCAAACCAAACATAGTTTATCATTTCAGTACAGCAGAGTACAATAATATTTACGGGGGAATATAATAGTACCTGCAGTAAGATTTTGAACACTTTGGAAATATCTGCAAGGGCCAACGGACAATGCAAAAGCGTCGGATCCTGGTGGATCTAGTCAGCAAATTTGATATAAATACAAAAGAACTAATAAAGCAAGGCTGACTGTACAACTGGGATTATAATATTCTTTCCAATTAGTACGATTTTAGCTGGTGTGCAGTGACATGAATTTGGGGGGGGGGGGGGGGGGGGGGGAGAGAATTCTTGTTCTGTTTACTAAAAAATACACTTGGGCGTATTAAAGTTCTTTTTGCAAGGAGCTTCATTAAAAAAGAGTTACGGCTGACAGAAATGCATTTCCCCTTAAAAATTGAAGAATCAATAGACTAGCACATCACCAACTTAACCCCTAATTGTGAAGGACTTTTTAATTCCTAAACGTTTCATGGTTATGGCCATTAGCGAGATCGTTCAATTAGTTTGCGAAATGATGTCATACATTGAACTACAGTTGGTTTAATAAAGCATGTGTAAGTACTAGTAGGGAATAGCCGAGGGTAACCATAAATTACTAAAAACAGAAAAATACCAAAAAACTTACAAATAATTTTAAAAATAATTAACAACTAAAAAAATACCAAATTATTTTTCACAAAGCGAGGTTTAATATCGCGTGGGGAAAAAGAGAACTTGTACAATAGAAACTATTATGAGAAGTCTAGATTATTTTTTACAATACATACATATTTTCTGTCAGACTATCATCATCATGTTCAATCGTAAGTCGTTGCGGTAACAAAAAATACCGTGAAAAGAAAAATGAAACGAAAAGGCAAAACAAAATAATAATTTAACAGGAAGAGCTATGTCCTGTTAAAATAGCCTGTGAGGGGAGGGAGAGGGGACGAAGAGCTCGTTTAATTTCTCAGCTAAAATGTGGGCCAATTCTCAGCTATCAGTTAACCCCATCCAGATTCTATTCTGAACCACCTTTCTGCATAGTTTTAACTTGGTTAACGTTTAGGGGTGGTCAAGTTATGTCAATCGTTGCGGTTCATGTATGTAAATGTTTTACTATCCTCGCTTTAAATGCACCCTGGATCCAGAGGTCCGTTCTCTGAATATCATGAGTGAAATTAACCGTATAAACGGCTCAAACTCAAACTCGCCGTTTCCACTAAAAAATTAAAACCTCTGGCACCCAGGGTACTTTAAATGCGGCCGCTCATAAAATTCAACTCTGTTATTTAAGTTTATCTTCACTTTTATCGAGTTATTTTTACCGCAAAATGTTACCGGGTTTCGGGGGAAAATAACCCAGTCAGTTATCTCTCAAATGCGTCCGCGACCTTCCACCAAATTACCGTCCGTTACCGTGGGAAGATTTTCGACTAAGCCAATCGCACCAAATTCCCATGCTCTCTGTGATGCTTTAAAACCAAGGAAACTCTTTAACCAGCTGTCATTTTGAGTTCAGATCGAGTGTGTGAACTGCTGTTTGCAAAATGCCGAAATTTGCTAATGTCAGGCAAGTCATGCTAAAACAGAAGCGAGCTGCAAAATGCCCCTTTTTAACTAAGTTCATTAGTCTTGCTGTTGAAAAAGGAAAGGAGGAACATTTTGTGGCAACCGAACATGTTTTTGAAGCTTACTGCGCTGCAGTGGCCGTGTGGACTGAAGGCGACAGTCTGCACGGACAAACCAAATACTTAATGAGGAGGACAGCTTTTCACAAGGCAAGTTTTAACATATACTAATTAAGGGTCACTACTGTTTTTGTAATTCCAAACTGAACTTGGGATTTTGTTACGTTTTGGCGTGAAAAAAATCAAAAATACATTTCGGTGTTGACTCTGCAACAAATATTTTATGCGTTGCCTGGGGATGCTAACTAGGCAATGGTCGTGCAACTTGTTTCGCAACGACGCAATAAAATTGCGAGACAAGTTACAGGAAATACAACTTATTTCGCCACTCTAAATTGTGTAAGACGACATTAAGGAAAAGAAGTTGTGTCGCATCGCCCAGAATGCTATTGTCTTTCGCGACATGCACTTGCAGTGCGAAAAGTTGCGGCATATTAATTTGCATATTCAGAACTACTTGTCGACAAATTTTTATGCCGCTCGTTAAACTCCCGATCGCCAAAACGTTTTAATTAGTGTCATGAAGAACAGATGGATTTAAATATATAAGTTAGAGGAAACGTTGACAAATGTAACAGCGCCTTACCATAAAAACGCACTTGCTTTTGCGAAACGTAGCGCTCAATTTTCAAACATTTTCAAATTGCATTAAACTCAGTTCAGTCATATTATTTCTCGTTCAACAGCAATTCAAGAAAGCAGTTGAGGAATATGCCAACAACAGAGACTGGGTTGTGAAACCATCTACGCAAGGTGTTCCAAAAGGCCGTGGGTACATAGGAATAAAACTAAAACGTCCTCGAAGACAGCCACCGATGGAATTTGGTGGACGTATAATGCTGGAACGAATTCATTATTATACGTCACTCAATCCAAAGCCAGATCCGCCAATCGAAGTAAGTAATTTGTATGTCGATTCTCAAAAGTTTAGATATATTTCACTATTATAAATTTATACAAAAAAAGTTTAATGACTGAAATGTTATTTATTTTCTTCCGTAGTTGCATAATGTGCCAAGTGACCGCGTGGCGCGGGAATTTGCGCGTTCGCCTCAAGAGATATCAACAAGGGCGATATCATATGCGAATATGAAGGAGAGCAAATTTCAATTCAGGAGTGCAAATCACGGGAGGGCATTTACGAAAGAGAGGGAAAGCCATGCACGATGATGATCATTGAAAGTGCAGGACACAAGATTGCGTGAGTGTTAAACGCACGTTTTAAAATATATTACCAAATGTCAGAATTGTTTTCTCCTAAACAATGTTAAAGCCTGATAAGGAATATAATGGCAATTAGTAAAACGTCTTTGTATGATGTAATGAATTTGTAGTGAAAGGAAATGAACATTAATTAGGTCAGAATAGAAATCATATTTAAAACTTTCCGATTCTAGCGAACTGTTTTTTTACGAACCGGGTGACTGATGAGACAGAAGAATTAGATACTCCATATGCACGCCCCTTCAAAATTATAAGTTGAAGATATCAGCCCATAACAAGTTAAGAAAGCTGTCATTTTCTTAACAAGTTCAATCAGTTCTATTAGCACGATAAGTTTTGCAAAAATTGCAGTGTAACTGTAATCCCTCCTTTTTTAGGATTGATCCTTACGAAGGCAACCCAACAAGTGCCTTAACATGGGGTGCCACACTCAACCATTCGAGGGGAAACGCCAACGTTAAGCCCTTCGTGGCAAACAAGAATTCAAAAGTTCCACGTGTTTTCTTTGTCGCTCTTCATGACATCGCGGAGACCACAGAACTACTCTGGGACTACAACGATGCTAATTGGCAATTTTATGCAAACAGCCAAACTCTTCTCGAGTAAGCCAGCTGCAACCATGAAATTGTCAGTTGGTCATTGTCAATGCCACAAGCCATTATCCCTTCTGGATGACCCAGCTACCAAACTAGCCTGAGTGACCGAAGGCTCTTTCCACGTGTTAAAAACATTTCTACATCGCTTTTTCATCGCTGTTCCAAGAGCTTTACAATAGATTAAAAGAGTAGCTCTTCAGTTTCGCAGATTTGTTATTAAAAAAGATAAAAGTAGTAGTAGTTAGTAGTTAATCCATTAGGTTCCGAGTGGAACAAAGGGCGTCGACAATGCTGCGCCAGCGGACCCTATTTGTAGATGTTTTCTTTGCCGTGTGTCAGGCGACGTTGGCTTCCTTCAGCTCCTCTTCTACTGATCTCCTCCAGGTTTTCACTGGCCTTCCAAACTTCCCAGAATTCCTAAGGACAGTGTTCATGTTCAAAAAGAGAAAGAAAAATTAGATTTCTTTAGCGATCTGCAATTTTGTAATTTACACATAGCCAAACCTTACCCTAATACCAACATTTTCATGGCTTCAATTTACACCCCACCGAGCCTATCAATGGGCCAGGTATAAATTAATTATCAAGGAAAAGACACATCCAGGGACCTAACAATAGGGACCAGGGACCTAACAATACAGTATTGTAAAAATAACAATGACCTATTGTTAAGAAACAATACTTAGGATACATCTTAACATAGATTGTGAAGGGATCCGTGTATCCGGACACAAGACAAAAATTTGGTCCCCAAGAAAAATCCACCGAGCCATCCATTGGGCCAGGTACAAATTGATTATCAAGGCGAAAACCACTCCAGGAAGACAAAAATCTAGTCCCCAGGGAACATTTGCATAGAGGGAGGTGACATTGGGCCACAGGTATTAATTATCTAACTGGATTTGACAAAACATGGCTGCCAAGACTGAGACAGGCCAACCAATTGAATTTCAGTCAAAGTCTTAAAAAGTCTCCTCTGCCCACCCCTGTTCCTCGGACACACAACACCGGCTCCCCAGCCACCCACCCACGGTTAGCCCTGACCAAGGCGGCCCAACCACAGGCCAGCTAAAAAAATTTTCACTAAAACTGACTGCACTAACATTTATTAAAACGGATTTCAACTCGAAATACAACAGACCAACAGGTTGAATTCCACTCAAAGTGTCAAAACTCCCCCCTCCCTACCCCTGTGGTTTTGACGCACAACCCCCAGACAACCAGCGGCTGTTAGCCCCGTCCCTGGGCTATGTCGCAGCATATCGGGTTACGGCAAACCCCCTCAATTTTCAGCGACGGGAGTGGCTTGGACATGGGCCGGGCCCATGTCCAAGCGAAAAGTTAGCGAGCATGTTTTGTCAAATCCAGTCAGATATATATATATATAAACTAAATGTAAAGGTCAAGAAACCAACTTCATAAAGGTCTTTAGCTGTATTTGCTCTACGTTTCGGCCGTCGCGGCCTTCTTCAGGAGTGTACACTAGTTTGACAATAACGGTTACGGTTAGGTCAATATCAATATATATATATATATATATATATATATATAAAACTTGATCTTTAAAATTCGCGAGTGATATATATATATAAAACTAGTTAAAAAGACCGAAAATGGACAACTTTTGGTATAAAAAAATTTAAAAATTTAGTTCAAAAACGTTTCGATCTCTCGACCGTCATCAGTTGTACAGACAGTTACACATGAGACTTAAATACAGTTACAACAATGACTTAACATTAAACTACTGATAAATTACGTAACAAAAATAAAAGCGAAATTACAACAATACAATAATAGAAGTGATAACGAGACTAGACTAAAGGAAAACCACAAGTGCCACAAATATGCTAATGAACTACGGTAACATAACAATAGAAGGTATAATTACTAAGAAAGACAATCAAAAATAAATGTTAACAGTTATGCAATTGCCCCAACGTAACACGTTTCCCATTCAGGGCTTTGAATAATCATACAAGCCAATGTCAAAACAAAATCCCTGAGCAGGGTCCTTAAACAATAAGTAATAAATTCCGCACTCAGATCCCACTGCCAAGCATCTAGGTTCAGTAGAACAGTGGTGTTCTAAATGGTTGCAAAAGGGTGAGATTTCACCAGAAATCGTTTCTTGGATTGTTAATAGAAAGGCTAGGCCCGGGGTTGCGTTCGGAAACATCAAAACGCATAAGAAAGACAACCCGCTTAGACCAATTACATCTTGTTGTGGGACGGCTATTGAGAACCTATCAGCCTTCACGGAATTTTATTTGCAGCCGTTAGCTAGAAAACAACCTTCTTTTGTCAAAGGCACTACTGACCTATTGAACAGGATAGGGGAACTTAACAAACAGGGTCTTTTTCCTGAGGGCACCCTTCTAGTTTCTTGGGATGTGGTTTCAATGTTCCCGAATATTGATAACGAACTAGGATACTTTGGGGGCAGTTAAGAGAGCGCTTGGAACTAGAGATCAAATGCTACCATCCTCCAGTTGCATTTTGGAAGCCGTGGAGATTTGCCTCAAAAGCAATGACTCGGTTTTCAACGATAAATTTTATTTGCAATTTCACGGTACTGCTATGGGACCTAAAAATGCCTGTAGCTATGCCGATTTGGCCATGGGTGAAATAGATCACAAGGCTAAGTTTGGCGGCCCTATTAAACCTTCACAATGGTGGAGATATCGTGATGATATCTTTGATCTCTGGCAGCAAGGTCTTTCTGCGCTGAATTCTTTTACTGAGTACATCAATTCACTGTATCCCACTATTAAATTTAAATTAGTTTTTTCTGAGAACAAACTTAATGTTTTAGATGTTACACTCCATCTTGTCGATGGTTTTATCCAGACTGATGTTTATTCCAAACCTACAGATAGCCATTTGTATCTTTCTCCATCCAGTGCCCATCCTAAACATGTTTTCGAGGCAATCCCTTTTGGGGTTGCCTTGAGACTGCGCAGAAATTGTTCAGAGGACGATTTTCTTACCAAAAGGTTGGAGGAGTACAAGGGCTACCTGGTTGACCAGGGATATCCATTAGAATCTGTTTCCCGGCAATTTTCCAGAGCGGCAGAAATTCCTAGAAGTGACTTGCTTAAACCTAAAGTTAGGGATTCAAAAAAAAATTTTCCTTTCGTTCTTACATATAATCCGAATTTACCATTCATAAATGGGTTGATTAGAAAACATTTCCATCTCTTGGAGTCATCCCCCAAACTTAAAGAGCTTTTCCCACCTAGTTCTATTATATCCTGTTATCGCAGACCTAAGAACCTAAAAGAAATTTTAGCACCTTCAAAGTGCAGAAACAGCCCGCGGCCGACAACGGATGCACAAGCACCTGGCTGTTACAAATGCGATAAGACCAGATGTGACCTTTGCGAGAATTTCCTTGTCAGTTCTAAAACTTTTTTAAGCGCCCAAACTGGCAAAACATATAGTGTTCGACAAAGACTTTCATGCAACTCCAATAATGTAATTTATTTGGTTCATTGCAAGAAATGCAATCTCCAGTATGTTGGATCTACCACTGCTGAATTTAAAGTAGAAAGAAAACCTGCGAGGTCGCCATACACTTCAACAGAACGCCACACATTCTTTCAGATTTCACTTTTCAATGCATAGACCAAATTTATACAAACACAAATCAAGACACAGAAAAATTACTTGTCACGAAAGAAGCGTACTGGAGTGCGCAGCTATTCTCCCTTTCGCCTTTTGGGCTAAATAAAAGACAGGAATTTCATTCAAAAAATCGTATTCATTACAATTAAATTCAGGGGGTTTTATCACTAGGTTGCAATTTTCTTATAGTTGACTTTTAGCATAAATTTTGATATTTTTTATCGCTTTTTGTAATTGTCTTAGCGTTCAAGGGCCTCGTTTGGGGATTGTTATTTTTGTGCTGGCCTCGTCACTCAAAGGCTCTGAGTGCGGAATTTATTGCTTATTGTTTAAGGACCCTGCTCAGGGATTTTGTTTTGACATTGGCTTGTATGATTATTCAAAGCCCTGAATGGGAAACGTGTTACGTTGGGGCAATTGCATAACTGTTAACATTTATTTTTGATTGTCTTTCTTAGTAATTATACCTTCTATTGTTATGTTACCGTAGTTCATTAGCATATTTGTGGCACTTGTGGTTTTCCTTTAGTCTAGTCTCGTTATCACTTCTATTATTGTATTGTTGTAATTTCGCTTTTATTTTTGTTACGTAATTTATCAGTAGTTTAATGTTAAGTCATTGTTGTAACTGTATTTAAGTCTCATGTGTAACTGTCTGTACAACTGATGAAGGTCGAGAGACCGAAACGTTTTTGAACTAAATTTTTAAATTTTTTTATACCAAAAGTTGTCCATTTTCGGTCTTTTTAACTAGTTTTTTATTATATCCACCGAATCCGGACTGTGAATCCATTATTGTGATCCTTTTTGGTATGACATCTTTCGTTGGCTCAGGCAGCACCTTCAAAACCGTCTATATATATATATATATATATATATATATATATATATATATATATATATATAAGAAGACCACTAAATGTGGTCGAAATATAGGTGTCAGGAAAAAGTATTGGTTCGTCTTCATTTGTGACAAATTTATATTATTTTTATGAAAGACTGGACAAGTGGATGCTTGTGGAAAGTTTATATATATATATATATATATATATATATAAACTTTCCACAAGCATCCACTTGTCCAGTCTTTCATAAAAATAATAATAATAATAATAATAATAATAATATAAATAATAATAATAATAATAATATAAATTTGTCACAAATGAAGACGAACAATATATATATATATATATATATATATATAACGAACAATATATATATATATATATATATATATATATATTAACGAAAATGTGAGGGTCAAGAGTCCAACTCCAATGTAGCTTTGCTGGTTTATTCGCTCGACGTTTCGACCATTACGGTCTTCATCAGGAGCATCTGAGGTATATATTAACTGTTACAACATTCGAAATTTAAAAAGCTCAACAGAAATAACACACGTGACATGCTGACGAACTATCAGATATGAAGTTGTAAAGCTAAATTAAACTAAACAATATATCACGTGAATTCAACTAGGCTATTAATAGTAGGCTTGAATTTGGAAATCCAATAACTTTCTCTTGCTCTTCTAATGTCTTGATTAGGATTTCTAAGTTTTTCAATGACTGTTAATTTTAAATGTTTAAAATATAGTTTATATATATAAACTATATCGAAAACGATACGCAAGTAGAGAAACCGAACAATTACAAGAAACCTTCAACATGGACACCCGCTATCGGCAGAGACAAAGCCTTAGATTGCTACATAAACGCTATGGAGAGGGCCATTTTAGAAGGTACTACAGATGAAATGAAACTACGTTCTAACATTACGAAAAATGAAAGTAATGCAATCAAGGCGCTTAAACGCGACAAAAGTATTGTCATTTTCCAGGCTGATAAGGGAGCGGCAGTTGTAGTTCAAAATCGAAGGGATTATCTCAATGAGGCCTACAAACAACTGAACGGCAAGGACGAGAATGATGAAGAAGTTTACCGTCGCATCTCTAACGATCCTACAAGCGATTTCGTATTCTGAGTCAAAGAGGCCATAAAAGATGCCCTGGTTAAAGATGTGATTGATAGTGATACAGCTAACTACCTAGTAGTCGAAAATGCACGGCCAGGCAACATCTACTTTGTTCCGAAAATCCACAAACAACAACGTCCTCCACCTGCACGCCCTATCTGCAACACCATAAACTCAGCAACCACCAATATCTCTAAATGGGTTGATGACCAGCTTCAACCTTTGGTCCAGAAATTACCATCCTATCTGAAAGATGACAATGACTTTCTTCGTAAACTTCACGTGGAAATTAACAACAACCAGACTCTCCCTGCGGAAACACTGTTGGTTACCTGGGATGTTAAATCATTATACACCAACATTCCACACGATGGTGGGATGCGCCTTAACAATTTTGACGAGAACAAAACACTGACAGTTTTAAAATTCACCAAGTTAGTTCAAACATGTAACAATCTAACCTTCCAAGGACAACATTATGTTCAACAGACAGGTACAGCGATGGGCACAAAAATGGCGCCCACATACGCCAACCTTTTTATGGGTTTTTTAGAAGAACAACTTCTGGAACAAACCACTCTTAAACCCTTAGTATGGTTCAGGTATATCGATGATATATTTTTTCTTTGGACCTTCGGTCAAGTCAAACTTAATCAGTTCTATGAATATTGCAACAACTTTGATCCTCATATAATATTTAAACAGACAGTATCGTCCAGCACTATTTCTTTTCTTGATGTACAGGTTATTTTGAACAATGGCAAAATCGATACTGACCTCTATACTAAACCCACAGACACTCACCAATACCTTAATTGGACGAGCTGCCATCCTCGTCACACCAAAACTCCAATTCCATACAGCTTGGCCCTAAGACTTCGCCGCATCTGCTCCAACAATGAGTTTTTTGAAAAATGAGCAAGAGAATTACATACTATTCTCCTTGATCGGGGTTACAGATCAAAGCTCATAAAGGAATCAATCACGAGAGCCAGGAAACTTTCTAGAGAAGAGACACTCCGCACGGACACGGACAAACCCAGCAACAACAGGGTACCTCTCGTTGTCACATATAACCCAGCGCTACCCAGACTCCATAGGATTATCAAGCAACATCAGTTAATCCTTCACACATCGCCTAGGTGCAAGAGTGTCTTTCGCGAGCCTACAATGATTGCCTATCGTAAAGGGAGGAGTCTCATACAGATACTAACAAGCAAACGATTAGCACCACCCAGTCCTAGTGAACAAAATCAAGCGATTAATCTTTCTTCTCAACCTCCAAGAAATAGCTCCTCTGAAACCATATGCAAAATCTGTTGTCGCTCCTTTCAAAACAACAGAAATCTCAAAATCCACTTCACCCATAAACACAAGCATCGCCCCGCCGATTTCAATACACAACCAGGGTTCTGGCCGTGCAAAACAGACTCAAGATGTGCCTGCTGCCGAGAATTAATAGTCAATGTACACAAAAGATCAACAGCGCAAAAACCGGCGAATTAATCCCACTACGCGGACATACAACCTGCCAAGCATCAAACGTTAAGTTGTTTATCTAATAACTTGTATGAAATGCAGAGATCAATATGTATGTGAAACATGCAACTGCATTAGAATACGGGCAAATCAACATCGCTCAGATATCTCAATAGGTCAAAAGAACATACCAACAGTTCGCCATTTTAGGACCTGTGGATTACAGCATTTCAAATTGACTGTACTCGAGAAAGTGAGAAGTCAAGCCGTGGAGATGCGACGAGCAAGAGAGGGCTACTGGATAAGTAGATTAAAACCTGCGATAAACAATTTAACTTAATAAGCGCGGATTAGTTCTAGAATTTTCTTTTACCGTTTTGTCACATAAGTCACTCGCTTTTTCCGGTGACACATAGTTAATAGTTAGTTTGAATGTTGCAAAAGCTTGTTTTAACCAATAGAATTATGTTTTACCTTTTCGTCACAGACGTTAGTCGTTATTTTCCGTTACATGAAGCTTTAATGTTGTATTACCTGTTAAACCATCATAACGCTCCTGATGAAGGCCGAGACGGCCGAAACGTCGAGCTAATTAAAAAGTTATCGATATATATTATGTCCACATGACGTATAACCAGCGATGGCGGTAAATTTCGCATTTTGAAAGAAAGTGAAAATGACTGCTGCCTGCAATTTCGTGTTTTTGGGCGAAAAAGTGCGTGAACTATTAGTTAAAAAAGGGAAAAGAAAGAAAAAAAGAGAAGAAAGAAAAGAGAAAAAATATTGTTCACATGATTGGACAAAAAGGGCGCGAAATTTTCGCGTTGTCGCGGTCGCAGTGTTGTTTCTTGGCGTAGCTGAATGAAAACTGGTTCAAAGTTTAACCGCTCGACAAGGAGGGAATGAAGGAGCACAATTTTCGTAAAATTCCTTTGGTAATTACCTCTGGAATATGGTATAGACTTGATGCTTCTTCAGAAAAGTTTCTTATCTCGTCATTACGGCTGTAGGAGCTAAAAAACGAGCAATCTTGTAAACAACATTGATCGACTCAGCTCGTACTTCGATGTTTGAAAATTTGGTGCTGATGGAAGGGAATAAAAAGCCAAATCAACTACAGGTACGATGTTTTAACCGTTTCTTGTATCCTTTAGCTGTGAATTTTTGTACGCTGCAGTTCTTTTCGACTTTTCGCCGCTATGTTTAAGTTCGTAGCCGTGTGTTTGTTCAATTTGTTTTGATTCTGAATTGAACTTTTTAAGATACGAAACACTTGTAACTAAGACATTCTATGCCATTTTGCTGTGTTTTAATTCTTGTAGTCACTACTCTGTCCCGTTCTTTGAGTAGACGAAAGCTCTTCGTAGAAACTCTCAACTGATTGTGTACGCTAAATTAATTTTAACTTGGCAAAAGTTTCGGAATTCGCTGCGTGTTGTTTAAGAAATGGTCTGAGGTAAAATATTGTTGTTAGCCTTTTTACTTAATGAAAGGTTGTATATCTCAATGATTTTTTTCTCGAAACTGTGATTTGTTATCAATGTGTTGAATTATAAAATAGTTATAGTGTTCAAGTTTGCGCAATATTGACAAAGGCGCCACTTTCATTCCTGAACTGTGTGATGTTGCAAGTTTCGCGCTTTAAAACATATGTAAGCTTTTTTTAAAATAAAAGGCTTGTCGGCGATATTTTCTCTTCAAACTGTGCTTTGTGTTATCAATGTGTTGAATTATAAAACTATTATAGCGCTCAAGCTTGCGTGATATCGCCTAATTTTAGCCGACTCGGCCTACGGCCTCGTCGGCTAAGTATTAGGCGATATCACGCGCGCTTTCGCGCTATAATAGTTAAATATATATATATATATATATATATATATATATATATATATATATATATATATATAGACTTTGTATCGCATCGAAATCGTTCTCTCTGATGATCCCGCCTTTTGCAGGGATTTTTGAACAAGACTTTCATAGACCGGCCGAGTGAATTTGACTGAACGATGACTAGTACACGACAAAGAGGAGAACCGATCTGATAAAAATTTAACTTTTTGCATTTGTGCGCTAACTTGTTGCCGTTAGAACTTTGTCATTTTTTGCCGTAAAAAAATCTTGTGAAAGAAAAATTCTCCGTTTCATTTCAAAAATGAGATGAATTTTTCTTAAAACACGAATTCTGTAATTGGAAGCCATCGAGTTAAGACAGATTCAGCGGGGGAAAGTGTAACTGAGAAAAAGTTTTGGGGTCTTAATTTTGAAGAGTGCAAGTCCAGCAAGTCCCCCTTCTGGTGACAGTTGAATACTTCTTCAGCTTTAGCTCTTACTTTGACGTTACCTGATTTGAAGATTTGTTCTTCGATGTTCCGAAGGAACCAGCCAAGAAAATGGTCAAAGCCAACAAGAAGAACAAACGAAACATCTTCACCCTCCGCTCCTCACAAGTGAACTGGCGATATCAAACACATTTGTCAGCGTATAAAAGTTAACTTAGATTTCCGGTCTTTGGTTTACTTTAAGAACGCGAAAATATACGAGATAGGAGCCTATTGTGATGGTGTTGTCATCCATGACTTGGAAGACAAAAGCTGATATTGGCATTGACCACAGATTAAAGACTGATTAACTTTCATGATAATAAATTGAGCCTAAAGTCTAAGAAATGCTTCAAGTACCAATTTATGGAGTTTGATACGTCAAGAATTAAAAAATACACTGCGTTTCCTACCATTTAATTGTGTAAAATGTTAGTACGAGACCAAAAATTGACTGCATATGAACTATTAGTATTGAATTATGTAGGCCATATTCGCTCATTTGAGAATTAAAAATGCAAAATGACTAAAAAAAATTATGCAAATGAAAAATTTTTGCTTGGTAAAAAATGGGAACCTGCATTGATTATTAATAATAAATCTGCTTTCTGATAAAATTTAAGTCATTGAGGGCTTTTTAATAATTTTTCGATGGAAAGCGTTTCCGTTTCACTTTCCTAGTTCTCCTAGTCACCTGTAAACAAGTCTGGTCACCACACCCACCCACTTGACAGTAATTATATTAACTATGGGGTGGTCCAAAGTCGCGCAGAGTCGCGCGCGAGTATGGGTGCGAGGTGAAAGCTGAAAACTAGTACCAGCCACCTTCAGGTGCCGTTTACACAAAGCAATCTTTTCTTGCGACTTGAACGTAATGTTGTCGAGGGCATTGTGAGACAAGTTGAAGATTACATGTTAAACGCGCGCAAGTTGCCTCGCAACGTTGCGAAAAGCAGAGTAGTGTTTAAGTTTTCTGCAACTCGCAAGGAAATTTTTCGTTGCGAGAAAATATGCGAAGAGAAGGTGTTACAGGCGCAATTTCATCCGCGACTTGTCCCGCAACAGCTCTCGTCAGCGTTGCGCATGCGTTGCAAGATGCAGGGAAAAATTGCCACGTCAGTGTACACCACCTTTTAAAAGAGGGAAAAACCGAACTGTTATGCAGTCTTTTCCGTATCTGGGGGTCTATAAACAGACCTGGATAACAGCAATTCTTATCAAACCAACCGCTGATAACTTTGTCTAGGCCTAGGTCAACAAGCCAAGTAGTTCATGATACTTTATCAAACTTAGTTTTGGCCTTTTGAAAGGATACAAACAATTTTTCCGCTGAGTTCAAGCCTGCATCTTACGCGTAGGCCATTGCGGATTGTGCTAGCATAATTTTTGGCATAATTGGAGCAAAAAAGCATAATTATTTTTTTAAACGAGCACTGCCACGGCATAATTAGCAAATTTTAGCACTTTTTGCCTTTTTGGAGAATAAATTCATAAAATTTAGTAAATATGGTGTATTTTCTACAGAAATAAATTAAATTTAGGTAGTAGTTTTGAGTTAGTTTAAATCAAGAGAGTACTATATTCTTTTGGTTCAGTCAGTATATACAAGAGTGATCGTTAAGTCGTAGAAGGCACTTTACAAACGGTTCAGAGATGCGAGCAGCTAATTTGGACAGCCGAGGGCCGAAACAAACTGCCATAAAACACAAATAAATTTACAACAACAGTTTATTTGAAAAACATCATAATTTGGTGTCGTTATTGCGCGGCTATGTGTACAGAATCTACGTCATTTTGTGAGCA
Organism: Dendrophyllia cribrosa; assembly: GCA_024195265.1. Classification (NCBI taxonomy): domain Eukaryota; kingdom Metazoa; phylum Cnidaria; class Anthozoa; order Scleractinia; family Dendrophylliidae; genus Dendrophyllia; species Dendrophyllia cribrosa. The sequence goes on from JAJLRJ010000001.1 coordinate 18,898,367, forward strand.
TAATTTCGGAAATCAGGAGCATAATTTGGGAATTCTGGCATAATTTGGCAAAATTTCGAGCACTGCTAGTAGCATAATATGCCACTTTTAGGAGCACAATCCGCCAAGGCCTACTTACGCGTGTAGTTTAATGTTTCAAGTCTGAACAACGTACGAATTGGATCATTGGGCCGAATATTATTCAACATCAATTGAAATGTTTGGAAACGCATTTATTTTGCGGCGATAGTGGATACCGCAACCGTCAACAAACCACTTCCAGAGTAAAATCTACGCGAACATCTGAGAGTTGCTAGCTGTTGAATTATTTTATCAGCGAGCTACGTGGAACTGAACGGTGGTGAAAATTCACGACGAATCAAGATTTGGACTCTTTAAAATTAGAAAAAAGGCAGCTGTTACTTTTGTGATCTTGATAGTATCCGTTTAATATTTTGCGGAAGATTTCACGCTTGGAAAATGTTGTATCAGCCATGCCAGTTAAAACTGCACTGGCTAGTGAACTATTAATTTTCTGAACACTCAAGCGTGCGAGGACGTATTTGCGTCAGTTCAGCAAATTGAGATGACAGACGAAAACATGTGGGCCTTATCGCGTCTGTGCTTGAATTTTTTCCCTTTAGCTGTGAGGTGGGTCTCAAGGATCACTTGCAATTCTGCGGCTTAATTTCGATCCCGTGAAGCGGCTTCTAGCTCTTTTTCATTCACCTAAATGTAGTGGTATAATAAAAAAAGAAAAACAGTGGGGTTTTTTAGCTAAACGGTGGAATGCGTTCAAAAACTTATAGTTAAAAAACGCAAGTTGTTGCAACAAATTAGGAACATTTCCGAAAAGCGACAATATGTAGCGTTGAATGTGCGACATCGGGGAAGTGACAAACGACTTAAGACAAAACTGCTGCCCTGAATGTGTGACAGCACCGGAAAATTGGAATCTTACAACTCAGTGCTTGCACCTTAAGGACGTTCGCGCTAATTGTTTATGCGCATCTTTACTGCGCACGCAATTCGTATTGCAACGCCATGCTACGTCATGCACGAGTGCGCGCGCAAAGCAAGAAATCTAAACAGATAAAGGGCTGGTAGCCGTTGCGTTAACTTCACTTAGATTTTACTCGCTTGGATGCTCGGTGACCCCTATTTTTTTCTTCATATATCACGTTCTTTACCGATTATCTACAGTTTGTGAAAAAAGGAAAAAAATCTGTCTTGTAGAAGTTTGATTTTTTTTCATTTTTTATCCACGCGACGTCGAATTGCATTCATATCTCAGCTGTATGTTGTTTCCGAATGCCCTCTTTAAAGGGTTAACTCATTTAAAGGTTGAAAACAGTTCGAATTATTTACGAATCAGGCCCACTTAGATAACATTTGAATATAATAGTTTCTCCCCAGCGATTCATCTTTGATATTTTTTAACTAAAAGCCATGGACACCATGTCATGTTACGAGGACTAACTTTTCAAAAACAGGGTATATTTCTACACACTATATCTCTTAAATCAATTCAGTGACCCCCAGTTTTTTTTTGCATTTCTGACATCAGTAACTCTTTATCACACCGTAGCATAAGTTTGAAAAAAATCTGTCTTGTAGAAGATTTTCGCGCGAACGTCCTTAAGGTGTTTCCCTCCAGTTTTCATGCAGCCGCACCGACCATTTTTGAGCGGCCGTTTAACTAACTTTCCTTTACTAAATTAGTATGAAACTTACACAAAATATTGTACTTAGTTTGAAGTTTATAAGAGTGTAAAAATTTTGTAAATCGCATTTAAAACTGCGGAGATAATCGGGAAAAATTGAAATCACTTGAGTCTACATTCCGAGCGATTGCGATGGCATCTAGAAAAATCAAAACTATCACAATAAAATATGACATATGGCGAACAAAATATCAAAAAATTAGAAACTTTTGTCAAGCCGATTTTGAGTAAATCAGAAAGACATTTCGAACTTGTGATTTTGCATGTGTATGAGCACATCCATAAGTTCCTCAATTAAGCTTATAAAAGTTTAATTTCTCAATCTCAAATTTACGCCAAAATGTGTGTTTAGTGTATGCGATGAAACTATGAAAGTTTGAATGCGTTTTAGTTTTGGAAATTCGATTTTCTATAGGAAACCATAGCTTTTTGACTGAGTCCTTGATATTGTAGTTTTAGCACTTTTCTACATATTTCAAAAACCGCGAGATAGATTTTTTTAAACTTTTATGGTCGTTTCTTTATAATATGAACAACATTGTCTCGAAGTTTCATTTTGATTGAAACATTGCAACATGGTCAAATAAAATAATAAAGTTCACCCAAAACGCGATTGAGACTTTGTGTTTTCATTGCACGGTTGAAGGCGCACAAAGACGCTTTAATTAATTCAGGTGAAGCGTAACGCATTAAAACGCAGTAAACGCAGTAACGCAGTAACGCAGTAAAAGAAAGTTAGTTAAACGGCCGCTCAAAAATGGTCGTTGCGGCTGCATGGAAACTCGAGGGAAACACCTTAAAGTGTATATGACAGTGATTATTTTATTTGCTTGATCGAATCTACATGATGTTCTGATAAGAAAATGGAAAAAAAATTCGATATCGATTTTTCTTCTCTGCTTTGTAGCCTTCTAAAAACGTGAAATTTCACTTCCGGTGTGTTACAAAACCGCGCAAGAAGAAAAACTGGAAATAGTCCGCTGTGACGTCAATACAAGAATGCCGGTGTCGAGGTTTCTCAGTTCCTCACTTTTTTTGATGCGCCCTGAGGAAGAAACATGATTCTATTAAGGTGTGTTGTCTATGGTTGTAGCAACACGCACCAAAAAACGGAGGAACTGAGAAATCGCGACACTGGCATTCTTGTATTGACGTCACAGCGGACTATTTCCAGTCTTTCTTCTTGCGCGGTTTTGTAACACACCGGAAGTGAAATTTCACGTTTTTAGACGGCCAAAACGCGATTTTCCATTTTCTTATCAGAACATCATGTAGATTCGATCAAGCAAATAAAAAAATCACTGTCATATACATTTTAAAGAGTATTGTTTAGTGGAAAATTCAATTTACATTAATAATAATCTCATTCAAAAATAAGCACTCGCTAGTGTCGTTTCTATCGATTATTAATTTTCTTTAAACTCAATTTTCTTAGGGCCTGGCTAAACTAGGAAACACTGCTGGTTATCTCTTCTCAATTGTTTCCCACTTGAACCCTTATTAAATTCATTCAAAACCATTCTTACTTCACGGACGAAAACTGTGTTTCTGAAGCAAATGTTTCCAGGTTTAGCCTGAGCCTAAAACTAGAACATGTCATCGTGTGCTTTGGTAACATGAGTCGAAACAGTCTGAACCGAAATCAAACTTCATATACGTTTATACTAAAGTCATTTTTAACCCTTGAATACGCGAAGCGTAATGAACGGGTTATCGGTAACAGTGGCAAATTCAATCACTCGCTCGCTCGCTCAATCCGTCAGCTGCAAACTTTTCTTGGTAATTCCGCTGACAAGTGCACAAGGTTTTCGTGGAAAGTGCAAAGAAATATATATAAAAGGGGACATTTTGAAAGCGCGGCTCCAATGTATTACATTTGGAGTTCTTAAAATGGAACATAAAAAAAAATCTGCAGAATTCAGTTCAACCAGGTCTTCCAGTCAAATGAAGACGGTTCGAATCCAGGCGAGGACGTTGTTGTTGTTGTTGTTGTTTTTTGTTCTTTTCTTTTTTTCCGACACATAATATCAAACCGTGTTTATAAAACATAGGCTACAGCAATATTGTGTTACGCATCAGCTCGAGGTAGAAGGTTCAAATGACATGCTGGCAGGTACATCCATATTCTATACACTCGGATTCTGGCACTTCGATAAGGCTAGGAATTTATTAATCTGAAATGTTATGTTTCCCACAAACTTAATTTGTAATGTCGTTCCATCTTTAGCAGCAATTATGGCTCCAGCAAAGTAAGGATACTTTTCCTATCGCAGACTCGAGACATGACTCGATGAAATTTTCAACTTCCATTCGCGATCGGGTAACGCAAAATCCTTGATACTTCTTTACGGAACTTATTTTCTATTCACAAAATAAATACCTCAGTACAGCTCTCGGTTCGTACTTACAGCCTCTGCACATTTGGTGTAGAATCTTTTATTTAGAACCGGTTTCATATTCACGAGTTGGCTCACTGAGGAGCCTTTCATTGTAAGGACGAGTCGCTCAAACATGAGCCAGCCATGTGTAAAGCATTTCTTCTCCCTACAAAGAGGTGTTAGACAAGGCTGTCCTCTGTCTGGTGTCATTTTTGTTTTAGGTATAGAACTCTTTGCTAGAGCTTTAAAGAAAGATCCCACTATCAAAGGCATCCAAGTAAACAAACACGAAATAAAGATAAGCCAGTATGCAGACGACACTACTGTTTTTGTCAGGGATTGTGAATCCGTGTCACACCTTCGTAGCCTTTTAAGTGAATTTAGTGCTTGTTCAGGACTAGAAATTAACAACTCGAAAACCGAAGCAATGTGGTTAGGTAAATGGAAAGAAAAGCAAGATACCCCCTTTGGCTTCAAATGGCCAAAGGAACCAATCAATGCACTTGGCGTTTTTTTCTCTTACAACCAAATAAGCGCTGACACACGGAATTTTAACGAGAAAATACAATCCTTAGAAAGAATGCTCAACACCTGGCAAAAAAGAAATCTTACGTTATACGGAAAAATTAACATAGTAAAAACACTCGGTCTATCTAAGCTTATTTACTCCGCGTCGGTGTTAAATGTCCCCGACCATTACGTCCAAGAAATCAACAAACTCACCTTCAACTTCATCTGGGATGGCAAGCCAGCAAAAGTGAAAAGAAGTACAATCATAGGAGAAAAAAAACACGGTGGTCTAAAAATGTGTGATTTCAGGATAATGGAAAAAGCACTGAAGATTGCATGGGTCAACAGAATACAAGATGAATCGCTCGCCTCTTGGAAAATTATTCCTGATCATATTTTGCGCCAAAATGGTAATCTCGCTTTCTTAACAAAATGCAACTATAGGACCAAAAATCTCGATCTTAAAAACCTACCCTCATTCTATCGAACCATTCTAGACTATTGGTGCAACTTCAAAGTCTCAACCTGAGTAGTTAAGGACTTGGCGGTACCAGATCAGTTTTGCAAAACTGATCTGATACCAAGCCAAGTCTTAACTACTTCCCATCTGTTGGATTAAAAAATATAGAAAAATCAAATGAAACTATATGTTAATAAAAACAAAATGGTGCGTTTATTCCATTGCGTGATTTCCTTTGCGTTTATTTCATTGCGTGATACAATTCTCGGAAACACAGGATGTAATACCCAGAAACAGAGAACGGGGAATCCCCCGCTTACAAGTCTGAACATGTTTTGATAAAAAGGAAATGAGTCATCACTAATAGTTATTGTTTCAGATCACGAGACGGTCGTGTGATATTTTTAACCAATCAGAGGCTTCACACTTTGATTCACAATTGTGAACTTTTTCAGTGAAAAAGTTCACAATTGTGAAGTTGCTTGTGAAGTTAAGATGCCTTACTCTCTAAAACAGCTCGATCAGCGATATGAGAATGTTTGCCACAATATAAAGAATGCCAAGGATTACACCTTAGAACACCTGAAGACAACTATTGGAATTGATTTGAAAGATTTTTTCAATAATCTTGATACTCAAAACTTGGAGGAATGCGAAGGGGAGTTTGATGCAATTGAAGAGAGCATTCATCAATGCCGAGTGGCTATACGAAATGAAAAGTCTCGACGCTTACTGCAGAATGATATTACGAGGTTGACTGAGCAAGATACTAAGAAAATGATGCGGAAACATGTATTTAAGCTAAAGAGGAGAAAGTCAGTTTTGGATTCTGCTACACCTTATGCCATGAAGTCGGAGGGGTCAATTGAACATTAAAATGGAAAATGCAGCACTACCATGGAACTGTGAACTGAACTTTTTAGTTTTATATTGTTTAAATTTTGTAGTGGCCATAAGCGAAAGTTGTACTACCATTCTCATGAATATACCGCTTGTCATCGAAACAACTGAGTGAAACTTTATTAATCTCATAACTGCCTAAAAAATTACAGACAAATGTATTGGAAACAAAAACATTAATTCTGACCATCTATGATGACTCATTTCCTGTTATTAAAACATGTTCGCTATTTTTGTTTTCTGGGAATTTAGACACGCGCCGCTTATAGCTATTGTTTTAAAAAAATATAATCTCATATAATAGTATAGAATGAATTATTGTAATTTGGATATTCACGATTATATGATGAGTATTGGTGAGTTGACCTGTCCCCTTTGTGATGAGCAATTGGCAGAAGTTGATAGAAGTGTGATAGTGGTCAAGTCATGCTGTAGTGAACAAGATATAAATAGTATAGATGGTATGAGCGTCTGTCTAAATTGCGGTTCCGTCCATGGTTATGAATTAGTTAATTCATATGTTGACTTTCATGAAAATTTATATAGAATAAGAAAAAAGAGTGTATATGTAAGAAAATATCATATCGAAAATACAATCAATAAATATATAAAAGAGATTCATTTAAGTTTTAATGACCGTAACAAAATATATAAGATTTTTGGATTAATAAACAACGTGTTACCAGAAGTCAATAAGAACCGGAAACGGATGATTAGTGTAACCTATGTTTTGAGAAGATTATTAAAAATTTTAGGATTAACTTATGATAAAATAAAAATAACTTCTTCTAAAAAGACATTAAAATTTTATGAACAATGGTGGGATGATGTTTATAAATTAATAAAGAATGATGTCAACAAAATTATTAAAAGGTGACCTGTTGCATGATTCTCAGAAAAATAGGAAGTCATACGTCATGTGAAGGGTTTTTCCCTTTGAATGAATTATAAAATAAAATTTACTTTTAAGGTTTATTCAAATTTTTTATCATATTTTTTCTCAAATTTATCGGCAAGAGGACAAATATCGATGATTATTTCGTCTAACTGTCTCATTTCATTGATGAATATATTGTGGTTGAAATGATTTCCTCTAAGACAAGACCGTAAAAAAACTAATTCTTTTTTATATGTCGTATAAGCAAATTCAGACATTTCGATTTTCTTTTTATAATTCTTGATTTCACTTACTGTTTTTAGCACTAAACCAGCTCCAGAAATAGAAGCTAGTATAGCAGGATTTAATGTGATACTACCAGCTACAGTACCAATAACTATTAAGCCTGTTGAAGTTACATTAATAGCTAAATTCAATCTCTTAAAATATTTGAAAGCCTTCATATAACACCAAAATCTTTTGTGGTAGAATCGGTATAATGCTTTGATTTCAGATAATTTTTCTTGGCTGATATATCTGTCAATATGATTAAAATTGAATATTTCTGTTTTCGTCATTTTATATTATATATTTGGATAATAATTATATTTTAGGATTTGAAAGAAGACAATAAATTACACCACTTATTTGACCCATTATTGGAGATCTTTTTAATTTCTTCGGCATTGAAAGGAAGCAATATGTGTATCCAGGCCCCATTTCATAGTCATTATAAAATCTTCCAAATGCATCATGAAAAATAGCATGTTTAATTAAAAATTGGTAATTGGTATTTAGAGTACAAGAACCTGGTCCTATTAATCCAATGTCAGGGTGTTTTTCTAATATTTGGTTAAATGATATTGGCTTATTCAAATAGTTAATGTACAAATATTGATAAATTAAAGAAGATTTCAAGATTTCATCTTTAGTATTAGGATGCAGGTTTTTTTGAGTTGTAAAAAATTTATTGCAAAAATTAATTGCGTTATCCAAATTCAGCATATATAATATAATTATATTAATTTATGGTGCTGTGTATTCGATTAATAATGAAATGTCTTGATTTTTAACCGTTTCAACCATCTCCACAGCCATATGACCGTATGGTAAATCTAAGTTTATATCTATCGTTTGTCTTTGACTTCCAGATAAAGTATAGGTTATTGTTTGAATTAAAGAGAATCCATAGAGTATTTTTAAGGATATTGTTTGGTAGGAAACATCTAAGAGATTATAGTGGCCTGTTATTTTTTTTAATTTGCTACCGTTTGGAATCATGATTTTGTCACAACCATTTAATAAAAATGTTTTTCCACCACTTTCATTTGTTTTTAATTGCCCAAATAAGTGATGGGTTGCATTCATGATTTTGTGTGAATTCATATCAATATCGGTCTCCATCACCATTTTGTTATTTTCATAAACAAAGGGAGAATCATAAACAGAACTTTCAACATCTGATTGAGAACCTTTAACGCCATAAATAATCAGCTTTGCTGGGCCTTGAACAACATCGTCAGCTGTCCCTTTCCATTTCAGATCCAGATAAATGAATTCAGGTGGAGAAATCTGCCATTTATGCATGTGAATAATTGACCTTGAATACTTCATAAATTTTTTTGTTGATTGTTGATTGATATTCAGGCTTGTGCTCACAACGTCAACGCTCACACCCGTCATGGAAGCGGGAAAGAATTCAATACAAATCGTATATTCTCCTTCTGGAAGTTTTAACATGTTGAAACCAAGTCTCCCAGAGTATTCATTGAAAACATCTTTTGTTATTTTCAAATCATACGCCTTCTTATTGAAATGATGTGGAGATCTTGAAAAATCAGTTATTCCAGTCACTGTTATATTATGTTCAGAGCTGGATTCATCCACATCCTCCATCAAATACCGGAATTCATCCTTCAAGTGGGAGGTTGACGATATATGCGATTCATTGACATATTTTTTGAGTTCAGCTTCTGTTTTGATCAGTTCCTCTGCCAGAGCTACTGTCTTCTCATTTAGCTGTGTATCAACATATTGTTTTGATGTTGCTTCATTGGATGTTTTTGGATCGGGAAAACCGATGATTTTCTCCGATCCCATATCAAGAGTACCAGTCATTGTTCCACCAGATAAAGAAAGCCTTTTGTCTGCTTCATCATCTACATACCCTTTATTCACAGCATGATCAACTGCTGTTGGATCTTTTATATTGAAAATTGTATTATTATTCATATCCAAACCAGTCTCCATTGACAACATCTCTTTACGACTGACAAAAATGTTTTTGACATCGTTATATGAAACAAGATTGTTGTAACTTGCAGCTAAATCCAAGTATGTCTGTGGTTTTGACTTGACAATATTATAAAGTTCTTTCAGATCAATATCTTTCAAGACCTCGTGTGTGTGTGAAGGATTGGAATTAGGATGCCATTTTTTTAATGCAGCTATGTTCACAACAGAGAGATCGTTGGATTCATCGGTTATTACATTTACGATTTTTTTATTTTTTGCATCATAATTTTCACCTTCTAAATTTAAAAAATGTGTTTTTCCATGATAAAAAGGGAAAGCATCGTTATCACCAGCTGCTTGAACATTTAATATAGAATGATAATTGGCATCCATGTGATCAGTCAATACTATTCTTTCATTTTTCATATATGCATCTGTAATGTTTGCTTTGTTATTGACCTGATTTTTGAGAGTTATCGAATTAACAGCAGCCAGGTCATTATTCAAATCAGCGTCCATGTTTGTGATTAATTTTCTATCCATATCAATCTCACCGGGTAGAATTAGTTTATGTCCCCTCAAATCAAGATCTCCAGTCATATGAGATGATCCGTCAACCTGAAGAGAATCAGCCCTCAGTTGAATCAGTTTGTTTTCCAAACTTGTTCCAAGCGTGTCAACCTGATGCTTTGTGATTACGTCGTTATTGTTAATAGCTTCTGCAACATTTGTCAATCTTTTATTCTGAATATCATAATTTCCGTCATCTGTTAATACAAACCCGACACCAGGTAATCCCCGTTGAGATTGATTATTAAATGTTGATTCAGGTAAACGTCCGTTTGAGTAACTCATTTATATAATAACATTATATTACTTTGATTATATTTTTTCATTAAAATTTTTGGTTGTGAATTTCCTTGGTTTGTCTATATATAAAAATGAAAATGGTTCTTTAGTTGCTTTATCATATAATTGTTTTGAAATACTGTTTTCACGGCAAATTAGACTTTTCTCATTGGTACTTGGGAATTCGTATATACAGAAATGTGAACAGTTCAATCTTATGTCTTTCGGTGTCTTATAATAGCTCTGACTCAAATAAATCACACTACAGTTTTTATGTCTCCCTCGTATAAAATAGTCGACTAATGGTTTTTGGTTTTTATCACATACGAAATCGTCGAATATCACTATTTTCTGACTTTCATTATCAATATCATTTACAGGAATAATTTGATCATTGCTTGCTTCAATAACATTATAACCAGCTTCATCACTTATTGGCTGGAACATATCCATAAGATTCTGATACTTGGACTGCTCTAAGTTTTTCGCATACAGGTATATTTTATCAAAGTACAATAAATTGTAAATCATATGCATAAGTGTATTTGTTTTTCCCGAACCAATTGGGCCGCAAACCAACATCCTAAATGATTGATCTGGCATGAAATCATATAACTGTCTAAAGTTCGAGACCATATCGTCTTCAACATCGTAATTTGGTATTATCATTTATATTATATGGGTATATTATTTCAATATAACATGGTGTATAACACGGTGTTCAACACGGTGTTCAACACGGTGTATAACACAGTGTTAAACGTTATTTTTTATATATGATTTTCATTTTTATGTAACGTAATAATATAACAATAAATGAGTTTACTTAAGTGGAAAGAACTTGCAAAGAGAAAATCTGAATTAGGGGATAAAATCAATTATGTCCATGATGTAATCACAAAACATAATATCGGTGAGCAGACAAGCCAACAGTCATTAGCGAAGGTATTCAAACCAGTTACTAGTAAATTAGATGATGTTATTGACAGTAATTTAGATTTAAGGGTACCCATAAGAAAGAAAAGAGCACCTAAAAAAGCTGATCAAGGTATTGATTATATGCCTGAAGTTGACCCTTTCGAAGACATGCAAGTTGATGATTTATTTGGTGATTATGTCCCACCAAATCAAAATAAACAAATTGTACCTAAACCACCTACTTATGAAGAATCTTTACAAGATCTTATGGAAGGAAATAAGAATATTTATGTTGATCCTGAATACTTTGTTAATCAACCAGATGATTTACCGCCAGAATATGATGACGACGATGAGATGGACTATGGATTAGATGATGAAGATGAAAGTAATTTGATTTTGGATGATCTTGGTATTACTAATTATGAAAATGTGGATAAGATATTGAATCAATCATCAATAACAGACAAAAAAAACTAAGACATATCTTAATAAGATTATAAAAAATGCTAAAGCAAAAAGAAGTCAATTAGGTGGATTTAAGTCACATGTTACAAAACAGTTCAAAAGTGGGGCTATATCTGAAGCCGAGAGACAAATGAAAAACAAAAGAATAGACAACGCAAGAGTTACTTTAAATGAATACATAAAACATTATAATACTAAATTGGAAACAATGAAAGGTTCTGGAATCAAAGGCCGAGGAAGAAAACAGAGAGGTGGAAATATTATGTTTTTTAATGATGTAAAGCAGCTTTTGAAAAAATTGGAATTGATTATTGGTGAAAGATTGGCAGGGAATACGAGCATTGAGATGAGGAATATGGGAGTACCTATACTAGATAAATTATTGGAAATGTCTAAAATCAATAGATCGCAGTATAATAAATTGTATGGTCAATATTTTAAAAATATAATGTAACTTTATTATATATGGAACGAGAGATAGTATTATCCTCCTATAGTGTGAAGTCCCAATTAAATAATAAACCTGAAGATTTCACAACAAAATTTACTAGACAAATGATATTGGATAGTAATTCTCAATATGTTATCGGTCTTAACAGAATTATCAATATGAGTTTCACATGGTTCAATGTTAACGCAGGATACAACAATCAATTAATAAAATATAGCTCTAATAATGGTACAACTTATCACAACATACAATTTCCATCAGGAGTATGGAATTATACTGATTTCGATGAATATATAAAAGATATAACAAAGAACGGTGATGAATATCCAATCACTCTTGAATTTGATCAGACAACATTTAGGGTTACGATTACATTGGCTCAGAATTATCAGCTTGATTTAACGCATTCCAATTTTAATGATCTAATCGGGTTTGATAAGACAGTATTGACAAGTGGAACAAATATTGGTCCTAGAGTACCAAATCTAAGTCAAGACACCGATATTTTGAATATCCATTGTGACCTAATTAATGATTCACTTGTCGACGGTCAAGATACAGACATCATTTATAGCTTCTCTACCAGTGTACTCCAACCTAGTTATAGCTTCACTTTAGAACCTAAACGGGTTACATATAACCCAGTTAATAAAAATACTATCAGTAGTATCCGAATATACATCACAGATGGAAAAAGAAGATTAGTTAACTTGAATGGCGCAGATACAGCTTTCTCACTGATTCTGAAAAGTATAGAATAATATAACATAATAGTATAATGAAACCGTATGAATTCAAAAGATTTTACCATCCAAAACTTGGTAAATTTGTATACAGACACAAAGGATCGGGAATTATCGTTGATAATATTTTCAAACCGTTGAAGAGTGTTGCATCATCTGTTTTCAAGAAATTTGCTAAGCCAATAGCAAAGAAGGCGTTAGAATCGGGGATATCCCATGCAGGTGAGCGACTGGGTAAGGCGGTATCTCAAAAATCTGGTGATTTGATAATGAAAAGATTGACAAATTTGAGAAAAGGAGCTACAAGACAAACAGCAATTGTTCCATCCTCACCCATTAAACAGCTGCAGCAACATTATCAGCCAAAACTAGATCAAGAAAGTACTGATATGATACTGAATAGACTCATTTCTGGAGATGGTTTGAGGAGAAGACGTAGAGTTAGATTTGTATAGAATCAATGAATATATTTTTTAATTGTTAAAATTATATAACATAATAATATATGTCTTTTAGAACGGATAATTTTCTACAAAGAAATGAGTTGGTGCGATTCCAACTCGATGATGTAATCAGGTCTCCAGCTAACGGTCAACACCAAACGAAAAATGGTTATAAATTTACAATTAATGATCGATCGAGTTTCTACGATTGGTACAATGCCTATATTGAAGTCCAATTCCAACTACAGAAATTAGCAGACGGAGTAGGATATGCTGCTGCTGATCGAATAACGGTAATTAATGGAGGGCATTCCTTAATTGACCACATAATGATTAAATCTGCAGGAAAAATAGTTTATGACACTGACAATCTCCATAAAGTCACTTTTGTTAAAAACCTGCTAGAGTATTCTGATGATTACAGTAGATCAGTTGCTAAAAACAGTTTCTGGTATTTGGACACGAATGCTACAACAGCTGCGAATAACACAGGATTTGAAGCTCGCAGGTTGCAAACTCAAGCACTTCGAGACAATGGGGCTGGTGGTGCTAAAAACATTAATGTGATTATACCATTGAACAGGTTCTCATTTTTTGAAGAACTTGAAGATAAGATGCTTGTACCAATGCAAATACAATTTAACATTGAGCTACAAAACGATGGTGAACTCATTCACATGGCTAATGGAACTGATGCTGGAAGAATTGTTGTTAACAGGTTTTTGCTCTGGGTGCCAAAACTAACTCCAAAGGATTCATTGTATGACAATTTCGTTAGTTCATTTCTTAAAGAAACTCAGTGGAAATATTTAAGGGAAATGTACGAAGCATCAGCTCCTACACAATCATCAGGATTTTTCCAGATTTCAAGCAGTATTGACAATGTCAAACACATTTTTGTTTACTTGAAAAGAACAAACCCGCCTAATGAGGCAGTTGAAGAAGACAGTCCTTATCTAATGGACACTTTTAAACTTAATGTTGCTGATAATAACTCTTCCCTTTTAAACTGTAGACTAGAATATGGAAATGGAGTCTTTTATCCAGAAACAGAGTATGATACAGAATCAAAAGTGAGAATCTTTAACGATTTGATGTCATATACTATGCGGAAAAATGACTATAACAGCGGAACTCAGCTGAACTTAGCAAACTATAGTTCTCTGTATGGGTTGATTTACTTTAATCTTACATATCAAACTGAAAAAATAACAAGAGATCCGAAACAGCTAATCTTCAGGTATAGACTAAGCCAGAATGCAGCTGCAAACTTCAATGTTCATGCTGTAGTCCTATATGAAGAATCTGTTGTCATTGACAAGGTGGGTAATGAATTGGTTATAGTGTAAAATTGTATAATAAGTAATGTATTACTAATAAAAATAAATATCCTTATTTCATATATGTTTTATAACTGGAAAAAATTATATAACATATATTATATACAGCAAATGACTCAGCTTTTTGAAATCAAAGTAAATTTGTCTGACAATCAAAAGAAGAATCTTAGCAATGCTTTCAAAAAAAGGGAAACTATTGTTCTCAGACTATCAAATGAATCTCTGAACGGAAATGATATTCTATATGTACCAGCAATGGTAAAGAAGAGATTGGAGAAGAATCGTATGATGAATAAGGGTATGGATATCAAACTTGTTAAAAGTAATATCAGAAAACAGGTTGGAGGTAGTCTACTAACTTCTATCTTAAGTATTGGAAAGACACTAGCACCAACTATAGGTAAAACCCTTGGGCTATCAGCTCTTGCTGGATTGGCTTCAGAAGGTGCTTCTCAGATTGTGAAATCAATATCTGGCAAAGGCGTACAGTCGGGTGGTTTTCTCGTACCACAAGACAAAATTAATAAGCTGATAGAATATAAGCATCTTTTATCGACGAAACAAAAACAGGATATATTGAATGCCCTTCAATCAGGTTCAGGTGTTCATGTAAAACCAACAAAAACACAATCAGGTGGATTTTTAGGCACTCTGTTGGCAAGCATTGGTGTTCCACTCCTTCTAAATGCTTTGACTGGTAAAACTGGTAGTGGGGCTCCACGAATGGGAATTAGTAAGAAAAAAGGGGGTAAGGGAGCTCCGAGAATTGGTGCATACAGACAACCACCTCCATTTATAGGTACATGGGATAATCCAATTGGTATGGGGATTAAAAAAAAAAACTACCAAAAAAAACAAGTCGGGAGAAGGCATACTATTAGGGAAAAACAGCCCATTCAATGGCATACCACTACTAGGGGCAATACTGTAAAACCAAAATTCCATAAAGATATCCCGTTAAGTAATCATGATCTAATAAAATGGTGTAGATATTTGAACATCCCAATCAAAGATGTTCTATCGAGGGATGAGAAAGTTCCACATAAGCATAAACAGGCGTTATTCATATACAATCTTGAACCCTCATATATGAGTGGAAGCCATTGGGTGGCCACATATGTCAAAGACAACGTGATAAATTATTTTGATAGTTTCGGTATGCCTCCATTTCAAGAGATCGTAAATCATACAAAAAGAAAGAATTTGATTCTGTTACATCAAAACAACCAAATCCAGAACATAAAAACGACTACATGTGGTTACTTCTGTTTATACTTTCTGAATGAAATGAATAAAGGGAATTCATATTATAATTTATTGCAAGTATTTGACATATATGATACAATGAAGAATGAGAGATTCCTCGAACATTATTTTAGAAATATCTAACTTATATATATAATGGTAAAATCATATTGTGTTAGACAGAAGAAAGTCACTGAATGTGTTCCAGGAAGCGAACGATATGTGAAAACTAAAAATGGTCGAACTATGTTGAAATGCACTTGCGCTGAATGTGGTATAACAAAAACCAAATTTATAAAACAAAAACAGGGAAACTAATTGAGCCCTAACAAGATGGGGGCTTTTTAAATATAGAAGGTAGTCACAGTCTTGGTGAAATAGCAGCTAAAAGCACTTTAAAAGGTTTGTATAATTTAGGTAGAATCGGAGCATCAAAGGCAATTAAATCTGGTTATGCTAAACAAAAAATAAAAGGAATGGCTGATAAATATTTGGATCAAGCCTTAGATAGTTTAACTTCAGATATTAGTAAGAAACTAGATCCATTGCATAAAGGTAGTGGGATTGATATTCATAAGGCCATTGGGAAGCTTCCGAAACCAAAAGGCGGTTGGACATTACCCGGCCATAAATATACTGGCCCATATAATGATTTAAAGAGTCAAGTGAAATATGACCCAACAACTGGCCAAATATTAGAAATATATGACCAACCTACAGGAAGAACTGATGAAATAGCAATGCAACATGATGTCGATTATTCAGTCTGCAAGGATGATAGGAAATGTAAAAATAAGGCAGACCGAAAAATGGTTCAAGCTTTAGACAACGTACCGTATAATGAAAGACAATGGGGGCATTGGTTGGCTAGAAACACGATTGATGTAAAACAAAAACTTGGATTAGGTGTTAAAAGGAAGTCAAAAAACGTAAAAAGGAGTTGAGTAATGATTGGGCTGAACTCCTTGCAAATGAACTACATAAACCAATCAAACGGAAATTTCAAAAGAGACGTGTTATTGTTAATGGAATAGATGATATTTGGAGCGCTGACCTTGTAGAAATGCAGAAGTTTTCAAAATGGAATAAAGGATATAGATATTTGTTAAACATCATTGATGTGTTTTCGAAATTTGCTTGGAGCATCCCTATTAAAAATAAAACAGGTAATACAATTACTGAATCATTTGATGATGTTATTAAAAAATCCAAACGGAAACCTAAATTTATTTGGGTAGACCAAGGGTCTGAATTCTATAATAAAGCTTTCAAAGACTGGCTAAAGAAAAATAATATTGAGATGTATTCTACTTTCAATGAAGGTAAAGCTGTTATTATTGAGAGATTTAACAGAACATTAAAATCTAAAATGTGGAAACAATTTACAGCTCAAAATACAACACAATATTTAGACATGTTACCAAAACTATTAAATGAATACAACAGTACAAAGCATTCAAGTATTAAAATGAAACCTATTGAAGCATCTATGAAAAAGAATGAAGGAACTGTTTATTTCAATCTATATGATACGGAACTATTATCATATAAACCAAAATTTAAAGTTGGTGATAAGGTTAGAATTTCAAAGTATAAACGGAATGTGTTCGACAAGGGTTATACACCAAACTGGACTGAAGAAGTGTTTACAGTCGATAAGATACAATACACAAACCCTATTACATATAAGTTAAAGGATCTTAATAATGAATCAATAGAAGGGTCATTTTATGAACCTGAATTACAATTAGCAAAACAGGATGTATTCAGAATTGGCAAAGTCATTAGGAGGGATTACAAGAAAAAACAAGCTTTGGTATCATGGTCTGGTTATCCAAAAGAATTTAATTCATGGATACCGTTAAAAGATGTCAAAAATATATAATGTTTATATATATCATGAGTGGTATTAAGAAATATATTGAAAAAATAAATGTTCAAATTAATGAATGTGAAGATGAATCAGACAATCTTCGTGATAAAATATACGATAATGAGCGTAGATTGGATATGTTACAATATAAAAAGAAATTATTGAAACTTTATCATAAAAAAATACATGAAATGGATGAAGATATAACATTGAAACAGTTATTGAATATTATCTGCAATGAGATAGAAAACAATAAATACGATGAGGAATGTAATGTGTTGAAACAAACAAAAGTTGATAATATAGCTGAATTGAAAACTGAAATGAATATCTGAATATAGTTTAAAAGATTCATAACTGGATCATTTGAATTCTCAACCATATTTAAACGCATATAAAGATAAAATAATATATAGTAATAATATAATGGAAAAAGAAGTAATAATAAAAAGAGGTAGGGGGCGACCGCCTATATACCAAACCCAAGAAGCCAAAAAAGAAGCTATTAAAAGATCCAAAACTCGTTATATGTTAAATAAAGAGTGGTATTGCCGTGCATGTAATAACAATATCAACTACTCACTTGCTGGAAAATTCTGTCATTTGAAAACTAATAAACATATGGATAATATTAATAGGCAGATCCGTGAATTCGTTCATTTAAACACACAATAAAAACTAAGAAATATATAGTTTAATGGATCCATTATTGGATCACTTAAATTCTTGATAAAGGTTAAACGCACTAAAATGACTTAAAAAATAATCGTACTATATAGTAATGGTAAAACAATCAAGGGGAAGACCTAAAAAGTATATGACCGATGAAGAAAAACGTATTATGGGACGTCTTTATTGTAAGAAGTATAATGACAATCCAGATAATAAATATCATTGCATTGAATGTAATAAATATTTTCATCCTGCAAGTAAATATAAACACAATAAAACTATGATGCATCAATTGAATTCACAAAAATACAACAACGAATAACGCAAGGCGATCATAAAAAGATAATCATATATGACCAATCATATATAACTATCTCAAATTATTTCAAAAATGATTCCAAAAATAAACGCACTATAAAAGGAATTAAAGAAATATTATATAATTATATATATATAGATAATGGAAAAATCAGACTTAACAAAATTGAGTAAGTCTCAACTAATCCAAATGCTATTAAAGCAACAGAAGAAAAAACCTGAAATTATTGTGGTAGATGATACCAAACCAGTTCCAACACCAAGGACTGTCAAACCAATCCCAGCACCTCGTAAGAGTGTAAATCAAATGGTTCAAGATTATGAAAACAATATAATTTTTCCACCAGTGCCAGCACCAAGAACTAAAAAACCAGTCCCATTACCAAGGACTAAGATAGAGCAAACAGATAAAGCTCTGAAAGGCTATACAAAGTCTTTTGAAATAAGTATCAAAAATAACAAAGACCCACTAGTGCAACTACAAAACACAAGAGAGGCTATAGCATATCATATTATAAGTACACTAAAATCCATGAAAGGACTGAAATTTGTTGAAACGCTTAAGGTAACATTCACAAAAATATCAGATGGAGAAATAGTGTATAAGACCGCATATTTCAACAGTGTAGCTCAAACAATTATAAATAATCTAGAAATTACTAAATCACTACAATTGTCAAAACAGCAAATCTTGAATAAAATAGCTCAATGGATATCTGAAGGGTCTGGTTGGACTGTTAAATCAGTTGAAAACCATTATCTTAATGTTGTAAAATATCAACCAATGAGAGGCTCTTCATATATTAAACTACCCCAAGAACTCAGAAACAGTGCGAAGGGATTGATCAACATGAAAAATGAGGATAATGAATGCTATAGGTGGTGTCACATTAGACATTTGAATCCTCAAGACAAATACCCACAGAGAATTAAAAAAGTTGACAAGCAATTCATTAAAAATTTAGATTATTCGGGGATTGAATTCCCAGTAACCACCAAACAGTACAACAAGATTGAAAAACAAAATAATATCAACATAAATGTTTTCGGTTATGAAGATCAACAACCATTTCCTATTTACATATCCCAAGAAAAATTTGAAGATCAAATGCATTTATTATTGATAACAGAAGGCGAAAACAAACATAATGTATTAATAAAAGACTTCAAAAAATTTATGTACAATCAAACAAAACATGAACATAGAAAGCATTTTTGTATGTATTGTTTACAATGTTTCAGTAGTGAAAGAGTATTATTAAATCATAAAGAAAATTGCATCATCATAAATGGAAAACAAGCCATAAAAATGCCGTCAAAGGATAATAACATATTGAAATTCAACAACTTTCATAAGCAGTTGCCTGTACCATTTGTCATCTATGCAGATTTTGAAGCTATTGTAGAAAAAATAGAAGGATGCAGGCCAAACAATGACAAATCATATACAGAAGCCTATCAAAAACATACAGATTGTGGATATGGTTATAAAGTGGTTTGTTGTTATGATAACAAATACACGAAACAAACACAAATATACAGAGGTGAAAAAGCCGTATACAAATTTATGGAAGCTATGCTAGAAGAAGTTAAGTATTGTAAAAATATTATGAAAAAGGAATTTAACAAACCATTAAAAATGACAAAAGATGATGAAGAGGAATTTCAAAAAGCTAAAAAATGTCATATTTGTAATAAAAAATATACTGATAAGGACATTCGAGTTCGAGACCATTGCCATATTATAGGCAAATACAGAGGCTCTGCTCATCAAGATTGCAACCTGAAACTCAAAATAAAACCAGAAGAAATAAAAATACCTGTTATATTTCACAATCTCCGTGGGTATGACAGTCATTTTATAATGCAAGAGATTGGTGAAATAGTCAAGAAGCATACATATACAAATAAGAAAGGTGAAAAGTGTCAAATGAATATCAATGCCATACCTAACAACATGGAGAAGTATATGGCTTTCATGTTGGGTAATCATCTTACCTTTATTGATAGTTTCCAATTTATGAGCTCAAGTTTGGAAAAACTAGTGAGCAATCTACCAAAAAAATTGTTGAAATACACCTCTCAAAAATTCAAAGGTGAAAAACTTGATTTAATGTCACAAAAAGGAGTATACCCTTACGACTACATGGACAGTTATAATAAATTCGATGAAAAGCTACCACCGAAAGAAGAATTTTACAGCATATTAAATGATGAACATATATCAGACGAAGACTATAAACATGCCCAAAATGTGTGGAATACATTCTCTCTTAAAAATATGGGTGAGTACCATGACTTATACCTTAAATCTGACATCATTCTGTTAGCTGATGTATTCGAAAACTTCAGGAAAACATGCCTAGAATACTATAAACTTGATCCATGTCATTATTTCACATCTCCCGGTTTGTCATGGGATGCTATGCTAAAAATGACTGACATTAAATTAGAGCTTATGGTCGATATTGATATGTTTCAATTTATTGAAAAGGGCATGCGTGGCGGAATCAGCTATATAGCCAACCGCTATGGAAAAGCAAACAATAAATACATGAAAACATATGATGAGAAGGCGCCCTCAAAGTATATCATGTATCTTGACGCCAATAATCTGTATGGCTGGGCAATGAGTCAATACCTTCCAACAGGCGGATTCAGATGGATGACACAAAAACAGATCGATAAGATAGACCTAGCCAAGTATAAAGAAGATAGTGAGAAGGGTTTGATACTGGAAGTAGATTTAGAGTATCCTGAAGGGTTACACAATCTTCATAATGACTACCCGCTAGGACCGGAAAAGGTTAAAGTAACTGAGAGTATGTTGTCTGGGTATTGTAAAAACATCGCGAAGAAATATAAAATATCAACTGGTTTAGTTCATAAATTGATACCAACCTTGAAGAACAAAGAAAAATACGTGCTCCATTATAGGAACCTTCAATTATACACTGATCTTGGTTTGAAAATAACTAAAGTCCATCGAGTACTAGAATTTGATCAATCTCCTTGGTTAAAACAGTATATCGACTTTAATACAGAAAAAAGGAAGAACGCAAAAAATGCTTTTGAAAAAGACTTCTTTAAACTTATGAATAACTCTGTATTTGGTAAAACGATGGAAAATATTAGAAAGCGAGTAGATGTAAGACTAATCACCGATGAAAAAAAACTATTGAAATATGCCAGTAAACCAACGTATGTTAGTAGTAAGATCTTCAACGAAAATCTAGTAGCTGTGCATAAGATCAAAGAAACACTTACCCTAAACAGGCCGGCTTATGTGGGTATGTGCATCTTAGATTTAAGCAAGACGTTAATGTACGATTTCCATTATAACTACATTAAAAAGAAATATGAAGACAAAGCCAAGTTACTCTTCACAGACACAGACAGCTTGACCTATGAAATCGAAGCTGAAGATGTATACCAAGACTTTTGGAATGATAAAAATAAATTCGATAACAGCGACTACCCTGAAAGCTCCCCGTATTTTGATAAGACAAATAAAAAAGTTATTGGTAAATTCAAAGATGAAGCCGCAGGAGTTCCTATTTGTGAATTTGTTGGGTTGCGATCCAAAATGTATAGTTACATAAAAGATAACCAAAAAGGAGGAAAGACAGCCAAGGGAATCAAAAAGAATATTATCAAAAATAATATCAAGCATCAAGATTATAAAGAAACGTTATTAGGAAATAAACAGATGCATCACACTATGAAAACAATAAGAAGTCAAAACCATAAATTAGGAAGTTATGAAATCAATAAAGTATCACTCAGCTGTTTCGATGACAAAAGGTATATATCAGATGATGGCATAAATTCATATGCTTATGGACATTATAAAATAACTTTCCTTAATTAAATCCTGTGTAGACTTCCTATGTTTCCGAGAATTGTGTCACGCAAAGGATTCTATTATGCTGGATCACGCAATGAAATAAACGCACCATTTTGTTTTTATTAACATATAGTTTCATTTGATTTTTCTATATTTTTTAATCCAACAGATGGGAAGTAGTTAAGACTTGGCTTGGTATCAGATCAGTTTTGCAAAACTGATCTGGTACCGCCAAGTCCTTAACTACTAACCTGTGACACAAATCTGAATTTTAAAAACGAGATTCTCTGGAACAACAGTAATATTCTAATAGACAAAAAACCTGTATTTTTCCGACCTTGGTTTAACTCCGGGATCGTCTTTCTACGTGACCTATTAAACCACGAAAACGAGTTTTTAAATTTTCATGAATTCTCTTTAAAATTCCAGCTCAATGTACCATTCACTCAATATTACGGACTTCTTAGCGCCATTCCATTAACGTGGAAAGCAACTCTTAAAAGTCAAGGCGAATACAGTGATCAAAATTCCCCAGGTAACAACTTATCAACCAGCTCAATTTACTCTACCCTGCTAAAAAATGCCTTCGTACCTCCAACATCCGAAAGTAAAATACGTCGACATGGATTCAACGAGAAAAACATTCAAAAAGTTTATCTATTGCCCTATACTGTCACAAAAGAAGTAAAAATAATAATGTTTCAATACAAAGTGATACACAACATACTTCCAACCAAAGCGACTCTTTACCGTGATGGTCTTGTTGACAATGACCTCTGCAACTTGTGCAACTTAGAAAGACAAACCCTAGACCACATGTTAATACACTGTAGTTTATCTGCCAATTTTTGGATTTTGTTTCAAAATTGGTGGCATATTAAAACACATGAAAACATTGTGTTAAACGCAAGTCATATACTCTATGGCTGGTTTAAGAGAACAAAGCATCGGCAGGTCTTAAATTACTCTATCTTAGCTTAATCGCAAAATACTGCATTTTTTGCACTAGCTTACGTGGAGAAATACTATCCTTCTGTAACTTCCTTCTGCAAATGCAAGAAAAACTACAAATTTTAAAAGTGATCGCAACTAAACAGAAATCGCTTCCCAATTTCTACCGAACTTGGGAAATTATCCTTTAACATACAGTTTTCCGTCGCACTTTCTTTGCTTTTTACTGTAAGTAGTTGTATTTATTTCCTCTGTTGTAAAATGTCGTCTTTGCTTCTGTATTACTTACATTGATGTAATTTTAAAATTAATTAATTAAAAAAAAGTCTCGTGAAAATGTAAGTAATTAAGCTTAAGACTCATTCGCTGTTATTAATTGTAATTAATCTAAATGAGCACATGCATGTATTGTCAGTAGTAAACCAATAAAAAAAAAACGAAAAAAAAAATGTGTAAAGCATTTCTTATTCACGGGTTGGCTCAAAGGAGCCTTTCTGAACAGTCCTATTCGAGAGTCAAGTTGATTTCGTTTCCCACTTTCAATTTCTCTAGTGCACTAAGGCCTACGGCAAACGTCGAACTTCACATGTGCCGAATCTAATGCAAATGAGCAAAATCTATTGTTCTTACTCATTTGAATTAGATTCGGCACATGTTAAGTTCGACGTTTGCCCTAGGCCTAAGGCTCGGTTTAAATGTCGCATTTCACATGTGCCGAATCTAACTCAGGAATTAAATGCATGCGAAGTTCGATATTTAACTCAAAATTAAATTCGACAATGAGACATCTGCCGCATCTTCGACTAAGGCCAGTCGAATATTCGTCAGAAGTTCGACAATTGTTTTATACGTCGCACTTTACATGTGCCAAATCAATTTTTTTTTCCACAAATCTTGTGTTTTTCCCACAAATCTAAATTGTTTCCTTTTTTAAAAAAATTGGTCATGAATTCAATGCGACTCTATTAAATTCGACGTCTAAATCAAATGTCGAATTGAATTATTTGAGTCGACCCAAATAGGTATTAGATTGGCACGTGTAAAATGCGAAGTTTAAACTGCATACCTGATGCATTTTTTTATCGTTTATACTGACCACCTGCGTTCATCCAGATATCGATAAGTTTGTTCTAACCTTAAATCTTTTTTGAAGTTGGAGTAAAAGTTTGTGAACTAAATTACTAATACTTTTTACTATATTTTTTTCACGTTTTAAACAAAGATTTGTTCTAACCTTGTTCACGTTTTGTACCAGCGACGCATGCATGCCTATGTGTTACTTTTTTCTGCTTGTGTTTTCTCTTTTGCTTATACCGAATCTGAATGTTGTTACCTGGTGGAAATACTATGTAAATAATGCTTGCCGGCTTGTGCTTCAGTTGGTAATATAAACCCAGGCTCAAAACGACCCCGATACAAGAGAAGGATTTAGTTTTGCCATTTGCTTTTTCTTATTATGCGGTTCCTGCACAGGGACCCACACAAACTGTGTGATCTTTTATATTTTTAAATTTGGAGGAAATGTATGGGAATATCAAAAGGTTCATAAAATCGTACAATACTGCGATAATAATTGTCATCTCTTGACGATGTGTATTGTAATCCTGATAGCTGAAAACAGCGAATTTTAGCGATTTGCGTCGGCCCAGGCAAACGGCCGACGCAAAACCCTTCAAATTGCTAAAATTCGCCGTTTTCAGCTACAAGGACGACATTACACAGCATCTAAGGTAATATTATCTGTAGTTTTTCTTGTTTTTCTTGTATAGAGTGTTCTTGTAAAAATGTATATATTTATTGTTATGAGTAAAATAAAATTGATTGATTGATTGATCGATATGCTTATTCTGAATAATTCGGAATATCCATCGCAGTATTTTACGGTAATATTCCCATGCATTTCCTCTAAATTTAAGAATGCAAATGGTCACATAGTTTGCGTGGGTTTTCTGTGGTTCCTACTGGTTCGATTTCATCGGACACAAACCCTTTCTTACTCTTTTTAATGCTAACCACTCGAAATCCAGGCTTTAAAGAGCAAACAAGCTTGTTTTGTTCCAAGCACAGCTTTACTGTTATCTCAAGCAACTATACACCATAGTTCATTATGCAAGAAAAAAGTCAACTTCTTCTCTCCACTGTTAAACGAAACTATTTTTCATCTTTATCCTAGTGTCTTTTGACAATTACGGCTGTTTTTATTTTCCCCATACACCTCATTCAAATTACTGGCAATCATGATTTCATCTCGAATTGATTACAAAACTGAATTAAATGTTTCATACTTTTAAATTAAAACAGTCCCCCTTGCGAATGAATTAAAAAAGTTTTCATTCTACTGCTGAAAATACGCTCTTGCTTGGATGCTAATCTTTTGTACTTCACTCTATACCCACTTGTACAGGGCGCTGTTGATGTTGTGCTTCTGACCATTGAAATAGTTTGCCACTACCAGGTAGGTATGACCTTTGTACTCAAATGACGTCATACCATGCGCTCCGTGTGTTGAAAACTCTTGATACGTGATGAACCGCGCTCCAGAGGCCTGGTACACAACTGACTGAGTGTTGTGTTTCTGACTGTCACCATACATATTGGCCACACCCAAGTACGTTTGACCGCTGATCACAAATGAATGCAAGGCGAGACCTGTACGAGTAGGAATGGACTGGAACAGAACGAACGTGTTGCCATCCCACTTGTAAATGAAGGAGTCGATGTTGTGTTTACTGCCAGAGTAGTAGTTCGCAAAGGCGAGGAATGTGTGGCCATTGATGTTAACGGATTTCGCACCCCATGCTCCATAAGTCTGAAGAGACTGCAGTTTGACAAAATGTCCTCCTGACCACTTGAACACAGTCGAATGAACAGAATATTTCTGTTGGGAGTTGTAATGGTTTGCAAATGCGATGAAAGTGTCATTGTTTATTACAAAAGCTTCACATCCCAGGGCACCTTCAGTTGGTATCTCCTGAAACATGTTAAACTTGCCGCTGCTCCATTTGTAGATGACTGATTTAATGGACTCGGTTCTATCATCATTGTAGTTTGCCACGGCGAGAAAATTTTCGCCATTTATCTTGAAAAATGTGAAGTGACTTGCTCCTTTTGTAGGTATTTTCTGAAAGACGACAAACAGCTTTCCATTCCATTGATAAACTACCGAGTCCAGCCGGCGCGTTCCATCGTAATGATTTGCCACAGCAAGGAAATGTTTATCAGTGATTGAAAAGTATTTAAAGCCATAAGCTCCTCTAGTTTGCAGGGTCTGATACAAAGTAAATTTTCCAGTTGACTCGTCCATCTTATAGATCATGGAGCTTGTCTTGTGTTTGTTAATGTCACCTTCATAGTTAGCAAAAGCAAGAAAGAGACTCCCATCGATGGTGAAGTGTTCCACATCTGCTGCTCCTCGGGTTGGTAGATCTTGAAATTTCTCAAAGTAGTGAAAACCGGTTGAACAGTCTAAATTAAAATAGAACATAAGAGAAAGCCTGTAAATGAGTTTTGGAGAAAAGCTGTTTTTTACGCAGTTGTCGGGTCCTTCTTTAGGCGAGCATGATATTACATATAAAACAGAAAATTGTCAAGTTGTACTTATTCATTGTTCTTAAGTTTGTAGTACGCCCTATTCTTTTGTTTTTCTCTTGTTTTACGTAAAATGCTGCTTCTATGCGTTTTATTTGTACAGTCATATAAATTAAGGCTATCATGAGCGCTTCAGTGAACCACACATTTTCAAAACATATATTTAATGGTATTGTCCATTCAGCCGCTGCTTTAATTCTCGTTTAAACAAACGAACAAAAAGATAGAAGCATTGATCTCCGTGTAGAGTCGCTTTGTGACGTTGTCTTACCTCACCTATACTGGACTAAAACTCTATGATCTCAATTAGTGTTACGAAATGTTCACGACTGTAAAATTAGAAAACCAAGTAATCAGAAGCGAGAACAAAATTAACTTCCTAGGATGTTCATTATATATGTTACTTGGTATAGTCTTAAACCTGCTCGAATGTGACATTTTATAATATAGATTTTGAATTATTTACAGAGAAAACAATCACTACAGAACATTTAGGTTCCGCAACATTTGAAGTACATGTAACAAAAATAGGGCCCCACTGGGGCCGTGTGTTCTGCTGATATAGCGTGAATTGTGCGGCCAAAACTACTAGTCCACTGGATTGTGTTAATCTGTGTAAATTCACTGGAATTTTCGTGTTTCGTTAATTCTCTGAGGTAGAAATTCTGATGTTTGTCTCCTGCTGCTGTACAACATGTCGGACGGAGAAGGTGCCGAAGCTGTCCCAGCTCAGAACCCCGGACTTTATACGGGAAACATCATGAACTCTGAACAACCGAAGTTCAATGATCGCCAGGAAAATCGCCTCGAAGCTCTGAGGGCCTTTAACCCTCAGACGTACACGCAAACTTATACCCCCACCGTGGTACAAGGGAGGGGGTTGTGGATTTTTGCGATGTTGCAATATTTCGGAATTGAAATATTTTCATCTAATAGATAGTCCGCGATGTGTTCTACAAGATTAGGTAAATATTATGGGTTGTGGCGCTGCTGGGGTCCGTGACGTCATCCAAAATGGCCGCCAAGATGGTCGCCATCTTGGATTTTACTTAACATTCAAAATTTTTGGAAAAATGTGGAAATTGCAAATATCGTTTGCTAGAGTTGCAAAATAACATACGATTAAACATTTTGATGCTTTTGGTAGCATTTTATATGTTTTTTTTTTCACTGAAAAAAGGTAAAAACCACGCATTTTTATTCCAAAATGGCTTAACCACATGTTACTTATGACGTCATATCTCGTAACCATAGCAACCGATTGTCGCCAAACTTAACCAAAATGTGTCTCAAGGATAAATGAACAGCTACTAAAAACAGCATGTGATAAACTTAAATGGTCTTGAAAATATGGGATAAAAACCTTAAGGGTGGTGGTTGCCCCCCTATACGACCGAGGGTTAAGGTGGCTCGTAACAGTTTTTTGGCGCGCGCCGACTGGGTTCTAAACACGCGCGGAACACACGAAAAAATACAACTTGACAGCAATAAAAAAAATGGCGACCGAATAGTATTTTCTCATTTCAAGTTTTCGTTCACTTGGCAGGCTGTTTATTTTACGGAGCTCGAAAAAAAAGCTGCCTTTTCTGTGATCTTCGAGTCGGCTTTTGGTTTGGCTGATCATAACGCAAAACACAGAGATCTTAGCGAACAAACACCAATAAACACGATCGACATTAACGCGGCGCCATGCATGTATAATTCACAACTAAAATAATTATCATCATTAAGCTTCAAGAATAAACTTTATTTCGAACCAGTTAAAATAATATAACATACATAGGACTAATTAGATTTATAAGAGTTCGTCAGACTAAGTTTTTACCAAAATAACAACAAGGCTACAAAAATATAAACATGCACGAAGTAGAAACGAATGTCTACAAAGCGAAGTTACGTGTAATAAAAAGGAAATAAAAAACGGAATAAATATCGGGTCTAATGAAACTACAGCTGAGAAATGCAGCTGTCAAGACAAACTGTAAACTCAACATTTTGCTATGATGAACCAAGATTTGTAGAATCATATTTTCCTTAGTTGGGAAAAGATTTGAAAGTACTTACAGCTATTCCCATGCAGCAAGTCTCCAACGTATGCCTGCTCAATTCAGACGCCACGAAGAACGAAACATTCGTGATTATGGACAAAAAACTTAATTACTGTTACTTTGAGAACAAATCAAACCTAGGACTAGACTTCAAAGTGAATTGTAGAACTGTCAACAAAATATCAAGCTATCGATCGCGAGCAAGTGAGCTAATTATATCGCCATGTGTTTTTTTTCCTCGTGTTCAGCAACAAGTCATTCAATTCAAGCGATGAAAACAGCCCGATAAAAAAATCCATGGCTCAAAACGTCACTGGCAGTGATTTCAATTACGATGATCTTTGTAAAACTTACTCAACTTTTGGAAAAAAAAGTCTGCATTGTGATTAATCCACCGTCAATTTTATTATCATGAACACATGAACAAAGAGAACACTTCCCGACATCTTTTAGCACTAAGAAGAAAACAACCGTGAATAATAAGAGCGAATGTGATGCAAAAATTCAACATAATAAAGCTCACCATTCCGCCTTCAAACCATACATTATGAGGAAACCTAATGGTAAGTTCTGAAGTTCCATAAAAGAGTAAAAAGCGTAAAAGCTTACTAAATCCACGGCAAGGAAGCTTACTAAATCCACGGCGATCGCTCAATGTGGTCTGTAGGTGTCCGCGCGTGTACACGCAAAGGTCAGCGGTAATCCTGACTGAGCATGAGTAAATGTCGATCTTGTTCCTCGAGCATTGTTCAGTTATATAAGCACTTGGAAATTTTTACGAACATTCGAGAAGTGCGAGAAGCACTATTCGCCTTCAGCTCGTGCTTCTCTGCACTTCTCTCGTGCATGTTCTTAAAAATTCCCGTGCTTGTAAAACTCAACAATGCACTCGGCGCGTTTGTTATTTCTTTAAAAAAAAGTAAGTGCTGATAGTAGCAATGGTCACAATAAATGTATTTTATATCATTATTATAAGGGCTTCTAAGGTCACCATAGTTATAAATAGAAACTGTATCACAGTCATTTTGCAGCGCGAAATAGATCAATTAGTAGTCACGGTGCCGCGTCAGTTGCTCATGTAGTTATAACTCAGAGGTAATAAACATAGATAATTTGGAGGTTAATTGTTTCTGTTTGTGATCAGGCTGTGAAAAAACTATCCACAGTTCTTAACATGAAAACATTTGAACATCTCCACGTCTGAAAACAAACCGTGGTCGCGATGTTGCGTGACTTTGCCAGTTAAGTGTACTAGAATGACTTCCGGTTAGAGTTTAGTTACTCGCTATACAACCCCTTAAGAATAAATTTCTGAAATTTAAAAATGAAATTTAAAAAATGTAGTTGACTTAACAACTACAGTATGTTGCCCAGTTTCCGGCCACTTTAGTTTGTAATCGCTATAACTCCTTTGTTTTGCACGGAAAATTTCTCAATTTCCTTTCAAAGACAGTTCATTTACTTACCTTTAAAACGTTAAATGGTTGGCGACCTTCCCCAAGTATTAAAGAAATTATACCATTTTTCGCAAAACTAGTAAGTTGCCCAGTTTCCGGCCAGCTAGCCCAGTTTCCGGCCACCGACTTAAAGTAAATTTTCCTTGAAACCGCTCGACGTAAACCGACTTGTAAGTCCCTTGATAATAGTGGTCGCCTAGTTATAAATATCAGGTAAGTTTCAATATTAAGCTTTGTCGCCTACTGTTTTACTATTCAAAATACGTATGACCTTAGTGACCCGGAAGCGTGTCTTCCGCAGTTTGTTGACAGACTACTACAAAAACAAATCATGACTTACGTACTTTTAGTCACGCTATACATGCATAAGCTGTTGTTAATTCGTAATCTTTGTTACACTAACACATGTATCTTTAATTTCTCGACCAGGAAATTTTAATATTCGGTTCTTTCACTTAATAAGAAATAGGTTTTGAGCAATGTGTCTTTTAGTGGCCGGAAACTGGCACACTAGGTCGAAATCTTCGCTGAGAGTTGACTGCTAAAATTTCAGGAACAGCCCTATTCCAGCTGACGATGATAGATTCCCTAATCACTTTCATCTTTAATCTAATATTTGTCCAAAAATTATGAAGCTCCTTGAGATATTTCCTGTGAAACGAGCTATTTGTTTATCTACGGTAGTTTTGATGTGCAGTGAAACGAGCCAAAATTAATCGCTAAACGTTCAATCACCTGGACAAAACATTTCCTTCCTCAGCCGTTCCTTGTTCAAAAAGAACGCCAAAACCACCAATGTGTAGCGGAAATGTTCGTCTTTCTTTCGGAACGCTTCGGTGGACGAAAATTTAAAACTCCGACGAACATAACCGACGTAATTGTTTTTTGGCCGGAAACTGGTACTGGCCGGAAACTGGGCAACACACTGTACGCCGCTTCTTGGCGTTTGCCTCCCAACTCCGACAGTCGACTATTAATAAGCGGCCAATTTTACCCGGATTTCCTCTATATTTGAGATATCTCAAAGCCGAAAACGATATAGATAACTGCTAAGATAAAACAAACAAATCATCTATCGTATTTCCTCAGAACGTATAGTCTTATAGTATTTATAATTTTGCTAATTTATGCAAATTTGACAACAGCGCGTCGCGAAGTTTATTTCATATTGTTTCAGTATAAGGGCCGAAATTTATCCTTGTATATATTTTGATTTGATATCGGACATACCAAGATGGATTTCGTGCCACTGAGGTTGCTCAATTTTTGCCTTTTCACAAAATGCATGAGATGGTATTTTTTTAAGAAACCGTGAAACTTTCTAAATCGCTGCAAAACTTTGAAAAGGACAATGGCCAGAAAGTAGATGATTTATACTAAAGAAAAAAACCGTATTCCCGTTTTCTGGCGTTGCACCTTGTTTCAGCACAAGCGTACTGAAGTTGGTCAATTTAACTGTGATTTTTGCATAATTAATTGGGCAAAATCCGGTATTTTCGTTTTTTTCCTTATTCTCGAAAACTGTAAATTTCTAGAAAGTTTCAATAATATTTTCAAACATAGCTCCCCAAAAGTGTCTTTTTGGCAAATTATCAGGATTTTCGATTTTGGGAGCCTGGCCAGTGATTTTCCATATTTACAGTCATGGGCTCTTAAAGTTCAGGAAAAATATAAACAATTTCATCCAGATAACTTGAAACAATGTTTAAGATAAAACGTTCTTACCGATGGCACAACACGCTGGTTTACTGGAAGATGAGCCCTAAAATGCATAAAGAGCAATACAGTGCAATTGTTCATTTGTGAATCATATGTTTTTTAAAATTGTTATATGTCATTAGACATGTATTTTTTTCTGTCTTTGACTTAAATCTCTCAGCCTCTGTCCTTGCTTGACAGAATTTACTTATTAATCAGTTTTCCCAACCATCATCTTTCCAATAAAAGGTGCATTTAAAAAGTCAAGTAATGAAGATTGAAAAACATAAATATTGCTCTGCCATCTGAGTTAGTTTATTCTTCCTGACAGCATGAAGGGCACACAAAAGCTCTTTGCTCTGTCTTGCAACCCAACGTTTTATGCACCCACTGCAATCTTGGGAAAGAAACCAGGAAGGTTAACTTAAAATGACTTGCATAATTTATTTATGAATATAAAAGGTCAACTATTACATATCTTTGCAACAGGAGAGTTTAACAAGTAGGTAAATAAAGTGCTATTGGTAGTTGATTTTAATAAAATCACCTTAGCATCACAAGTTCCAGGCATTCCTTTCTGTCCTTGTTGTCCTTTTTCTCCTTGTAATCCTTTGTGTCCAGGAGATCCTTTCTCGCCCTCAGTAAAAAGGTAAAATTCAGCAAATTCATAAACGACATAATTAACAAGAAATGTAGTGTGATCGTCCACGTTAGCGAAGTTGTGTTGTTATTGTTGTTGTTACAATTATGCCTGACATTCTGAAAGCCTGAGCAGAAGTCGTCTTCAGAGTCATGTTAGAACACTTTATGAGCGGCCGTCCGTAAATATAGCCTGGAGGTGTGCAAAATGAAAAAAATGAAAATCCCCAAACTTTGTCAGAATATAGGTCTAGGTAATCTCTTTCTAGAAAAATAACTTTCAGTTCGATCAGATTTTTATTTTACGCGAACGGCGACAAAGTCGGTTCGGTGGCTCTCGCATCGATTTTACGGGCTCCACACCACGCATTACTTAAATATTTCCAAAAACTTCAAAATGGAATTATCTACACCAGTTAATACCTAACTAAGAAAAGCACACATTCACCAATAGTTTAAATGTTAAATTGTTCAATTCGACCGTTAACTTAATATTTTTGAGATTTTTAATAATTTTCCTTATTTTAACGATTTTCGCGAGTCAAAAAAATGGCAAAATCGAGAGGCCAAAATCATAATTTGGTACATGGCTTGGTGCCATATCAGTCATACCCAAAGAAAGAGCAATGTTTCTTCCTCAAATAAATGCAATAAAATTTTTGGGCAATCGAAAATACGAAATTTTTGAGCGCCAAACAAAGGTGACACAAAAGGTCAAAACACGCCATTCTTTTAACGGCCTTCAAAAGCGTTAAATCGACAATAAGCTCGTTTAAAATATATAACAGCCCAACATTCCCCAAAAATCACTAATGTCGCTAATATTAGTTTGCTTTTGAGTAACTGTGTCTTTTTTGGCGTTTATTTTGTTTGGAATCAATCGTGCGACAGACAAGTCCAAGTTGTATTTACTATTTTCTGCAAACGGCCGACAAACCGGTCTCGACATCATCAACATTAGATTTATACTTTCAAAATACGATAACTCCTGCTACAATAAACCACAATTATGCCATTTCTTATTTATATTCCGACACAAGTATCACTGATTCTACTTAGATACGTACCAAATTGTGAGCGAAAAACACACAAACTGTCTTCCCATGGTACGCTTGCAACTGTTCCGAAAGAAAAGATTGCGTGACCTAAAGCGCCAAGCGCGCCGCAAAACAGGAAATGCATGCAGTGAAACAGGAAACTCGCTCCTATGTAATTATTACTCTCCCTTTCATAAATTTTATCTTTCTGTTTTGATGGGTTGAGATGTCCTAAAAACGAATAAGCGGGTTCTTTCTTCTTGAACGATTATTGAAACAAATTGGTGCAACTGCGACATCCATCCTTAACAACAACCCCCCACCCCCTCCCCTAACGTCTAGCTGATGACGAGGGCCATAACCGCCTGAGCGAGATGCAGAAAATCTGACAACGCGCATCCAAGTTTTTCTTCTTCCAAATCATATTCCGGCAAATATTTTGAAGAAGGGAGGAAATTGAACCGCATGCGTGGATGAATAAATGTTGCTAAAGAGGATAATATTGTGTTTGTGGTGGTGGTTGTGGTGGGGGAAGGGGAGGGGGAGGGGGGATGTCGGTTTTTTATGTTATGAGTTCCATACATGCGAAATTCGATGATTAAGTACAAGACTATGATTTTGCAAGACCTTTGAGTAACTTCACATAAGGTGCTTTCAGGACCCCATCATGGGCTCCTGGTGCCGTTACTTTTCAGTGAAAGATCATCAATTTTTAGATCATAGTAACCGCATATATATTGAGCCACAACATGGGGATGCTGAGCCTGTTCAGTTTACTTGTTGCATACATATCACATATATTGTATAAATCACGCGTGATTGGATAAACAAGCTGGTCAGTTCTTGGATGATGCGGGCACGAGCAGTAGAGTACGCAACTTGTTCTGCCACAGCTTAAGAATCACACCCAACAGCATCTTCCGCTGTTCCGACAATGGCTGTGCACTGGCCCCTTCCCACCTCTGCTTTGTCCAGAAGGGTGTGCTTTTTCTCCCGGGGAGGGACTCCCATATAAAAATGACGGGGGTACTCGTCGGAAATTTCGAGAACAACACATGTCATATTCTGTCATGTTTTTCGGCTCAATACCCTAAAAGGTACCGTGATAATTCTAACGGTGGTCATTTTAGATTTTAACACCCTAAGTGGTACCAATCTACAAATTTTGACCCCTAAAAGGTACGAAGAGCACCCCCGTTATTTTTGTTTGGGTATCCCCCTGGGGCTTTTCCTCCACGAACTTGCATTTCCCATAGTGCATGTGTCGTTCAAGATTACGGTGGCGCTGAAAGGTTCTAACGTATCCTTCAACTGGACAAGGGAAAAGCCGGATCTCGTGGTCAGCGGTCGTATCACTTTCCTCTTCTTCTACTGCGTGTTCCTCTGTTTTTTGGACAGACGACCGCCCACTGTCAAATGAGACGTCCTGAAAATCTCCTTGCGAAATTGGACTATCAGCGAAGACTGGTTCTTTCGGTAAGCCAATTTGGAATAAATTGGAAGGGAAAATAAAAATTTTGCCTCCACGACTCAACCGGACACACAAGAATGATGATATCTGGGCGCGCGGGCCAGCCAAGCCACCGTGCCATTTATTTAACTTCAACATATGTACAGATATCAACTGTGATTAAGGGAAGAACAAATGCACCAAAGCCGGACACGAATACCCCTAAAAACCAGCAGGTGGAGAAAACGAGGAACGTGTGCCTCCGACCAAGGCAGTGGTGCCACCCTTGGGGTTTTAGGGTATCCTAATTTAAAAACGTGCTTTCCACTAATAAATAAAGGTCACCATACGAAGTATCTAGACACTTGAGAAGCGTAAAACCTAGTCTCCACAATATGATATGAATAGAAAACTAAACGTCACCCATACACGGCGAAGGCTGACCGTAGATTGTCTCACCCTCCTAACGGGTACAAAATTACGAACTCTAATCCCATAACTCGCTGCGCACCTGCTACCCTCTCCCAGACCTCTGATACGTGCCGGCAAAATGGTAATTTATGCTAATTTAGGATCATCGCAAATTACATGATGCGACCAGGTTATTTACGTTTCTATTTATGTTTCTATTTTCCTTAGGATAAAAGATTCCCTTGAACTATTTTGGTACATCCGCAGCATGTTTAGTATTTCTCATATACAGGCTTTCATGCCTTTTGATATTTAAATTCCTTTATTACACGGCAAAGCATTTTCGAGCGTGAATTGAATACCTACCAAACTGACAAGTGCGAATATGGGACGTCGTTGCATTGTTTTGACCACGCGCAAGGAAAAACACTTCCGCACCAACGCGATTTTTATCAGTACTTGGATAAACGCGACATCCCCACCTAGTTTGTGTATATCTAACGTAAATCCTCTTTTAAGCCCCGCTCCCTCTCTAATAATAAGCCCCCCTTTTTTGGAGCAAAATCATGCAAGCCCACCCTTTCTCCTTTTTCTTTCACAACCAGGAAAACACTGTATTATCGGTACATTTTTGCCGTACTAATCCAGCCGGGAATGAATTCGCATACCGTACCAGGGAGCATTGGGGAAAATATTACCAGTACTTGTACTTGTACATGGAGATCTGAGTGACGGCGTTATACGTACTTTTTTACATTTTTATGCACTTGTGGGAACCTATTGAAATTTATGTATTACAAAAAAAAGGGTGGTGAACTGCTTGTGTTTTGCTAAATTATTAAGCCTCTCTAGCTCTCTCTCTCTCTCTCTCTCGCCCCCCGTCCTCAAATACGCTTGAAATAAAAAAGCTCCTGCGGACGTTGTAGAGGATTTACGGTGTCTGGTAATTAAATACGTTTCTTCGCTAAAAATGTCGTATGCCGGTTATGAAGCCTCCGAACAAGAATATCGCCGGCTATCTATAGTTTTAAGGATCCTAATTTTCGGCTTTGAGGCTAGTTCTATTAATCGATGTGGCCATTACACATGCACAGTTCACCACACAAACAGGGGATGGTTAGCCTGTGGTTTGAGTCGCACACCCATGTACCACTTTAACAGAGAACTATAAGATTCATTTTTATTTTAAATAAAACCATACCAACCTTAATTTGGACGCTTAATGTATTCTAATAATTCAACTATCCCCACCTCCCCTCTCCTCTGTATCACCGTCCCGTCCTTCGATGCCTTCGTTATGGGGGATGGATGTCGCAGTTGTACCAATTTGTTGCAATAATCGTTCACGAAAAAAAAAACCTCTTATTCGTTTTGTGGGACTTTTAAACCAATCAAGACATAAAGATGACATTTATATTTTATATCAAAGTAAAGTAATATTCTTTATATATGAGCGAGCTTCCTGTTGCACTGCATGCATTTCCTGCTTTGCGGCGCTTGTCACGCAATCTTTTCTTTCGGAACAGTTGCAAGCACGCCATGGGAAGACAGTTTGTATGTTTTTCGCTCACAATTTGGTACGTACCTAAGTAGAATCAGTGATACTTGTATCGAAATATAAATAAGAAATGGCATAATTATGTAGTTTAATGCAGCAGGAGTTATCGTCTTTTGAAAGTATAAATCTAATGTTGATGATGTCGAGACCGGTCAGGTCGGCCGTTTGCAGTAAACACAACTTGAACTTTGTCTGTCGCAAAATTAACGCTTACGATTGATTCCAAACAAACTAAACGCCAAAAAAGACACAATTGCTCAAAAGCAAACTGATATTAGCGATATTAGTAATTTTTTTGGGAATGTTTGGCTGTTATATATTTTAAACGAGCTTATTGTCGATTTAACGCTTTTGAAGGCCGTTAAAAGAATGGCGTGTTTTGACCTTTTGTGTTACCTTTGTTTGTCGCTCAAAAATTTCGAATTTTCGATTGCCCAAAAATTTTATTGCATTTATTTGAGGAAGAAACATTGCTCTTTCTCTGGGTATGACTGATATAGCACCAAGCCATGTACCAAGTTATGATTTTGGCCTCTCGATTTTGCCACTTTTTTGACTCGCGAAAATCGTTAAAATAAGGAAAATTATTAAAAATCTCAAAAATATTAAGTTAACGGTCGAATTGAACAATTTAACATTTAAACTATTGGTGAATGTGTGCTTTTCTTAGTTAGGTATTAACTGGTGGGGATAATTCCATTTTGAATTTTTTGGAAATATTTAAGTAATGCGTGGTGTGGAGCCCGTAAAATCGATGCGAGAGCCGCCGAACCGACTTTGTCGCCGTTCGCGTAAAATAAAAATCTGATCGAACTGAAAGTTATTTTTCTAGAAAGAGATTACCTAGACCTATATTCTGACAAAGTTTGGGGATTTTCGTTTTTTTTTTCATTTTGCACACCTCCAGGTGATATTTACGGACGGCCGCTCTTATGTTTTGAACTGATTCACCATTTAAAGCTCAAATCATTAAATTATGAAGCATCCTATTAGCTTGCAATATTTTAAGGAAGAAAACCACTATATCAAACAAAAATAAACAGACCACTGCAGTTTTTTTTATCCTTTGCCTTAGAATTGTGAAAAATATATATTAGGAAATTGTTGAATAATTATTGGAATTTTATATATTTTACTACCTGCAGTGTTGATACATGTATTGGCACTTCATGGAAAAAAAATTCTCTTTTGTAACAAAAAAATATACCAAATTGAATACAGATGAAAAGATTGAGAAAATATCTTCTTGCTGGGGTTAGGAAGAGTAAACTGAATATTATTTTACTTGTCTTTTTAAAAAACGCAAATTACACTTACTTTTCTGCTAATATTGCCACTGCTTCCTCCTATGCTTGGTTCTCCTTTTTCTCCCTTACAACACAAATTATGACACAACATTTAACACATGCGGTTCAAAGATCACATCGAAGGGCAAACTTATGTCATAAGTATGAACAGCAGAGCTTAAAATGTCCATTAAACTCACACAAAGAATCATTCTTGGTTAAAGCTTCCACAAAGGAAAAAATTATTAAAACTTTACAGACTCAAAGCCAGAAGGATTTTCTAAGTAGTGGAAGAGTAGTCTTTAGATTGTTAATTTAAGTAAAATTAACAATAAAATACAGAACATAAATTAATACCTTTATACCAGGATTCCCGTCCCGTCCTGGCATCCCTGCTTCACCTTTCTCTCCCTGAAAAATAAAACAAAATATTCCTTGGTTACCATGGTAACATAAATGATGTGCTTTAGTGGGTGAGTTAAGTGGCTCAGATATGCCATAATGATGTGGCCATTAATTGAAAATTAAACAAGACTTACCTGTAAGTTGAAGTTTGATGATAATTCTGCCAAATCATTAGTAGTACAGAAGGGTTAACATGAGATGCGCACGCACCGCCGCAGGTCAGTTTTTAAAGACATTTTGTGATCACCTCAGCACAGCCTGACTGGCGCAGGAAATCAATAATGCTGAAGTGACAGGAAGGCATAAAGCCATGATAGGGTGGGTTCATATAAGGGTGTAATGGGCATGTTAACCCTTCTGTACTACTAATGATTTGGCAGAATTATCATCAAACTTCAACTTACAGGTAAGTCTTGTTTAATTTTCAATTCTACCAAATCATTATGTACATCCGGGTTACCATGAGATTTTAACGCAGAGAGCACAAAATGACAAAGTGCCCAATCAGTCTATGTCATAGCATAGTTTAATTCCACACAGCTGCAATACACATTCTACATGTATAAGCCTATTTGAGAACTGATACACTCATCTGGTTTGTCACAGCAACTGGTTTGTTGTAGAATTTACGAAATGTGGACTCTTCAGTCCAACCAGCTGTAGCTAGGATTACATCAGTAGAAACAGACGTAAGTGCTTTACTCGTTGAAGCACATCTAGTACTATGAGCAGAGAATAACTCTGTATCAATGCCTGCCTGACCTAACATGGTTTTGATCCAGCGTCCAATCGTGGACGAGGTCACTGCCCTATGTGGTTTGATGAATGATACAAGCAATTTAGTGGAATCCCTTAATTTCTCAGTAACACTCATATAGTAATCTAAAGTTTCATACACACACAGTTCCTTAACTGGGTACTTGTACAAGCGGACATTTCCAAACACTTTGCCAGGCTTGTCCTGCTTGAGGTGTTCCGTTAAGGCAAAATTAAAACATTGCTCATTTCTCTGCATATACTCTGCTGATATATCCAAAAATGTCAGTGTCTGACACCTTTGCCCTGTGGTCAGTGCAATCAACATGACTAATTTCAAGGTGAGTTCTTTCAAATTGATCTTATCCAGAGGCCAAAATAAACTCAGGTAATCAAGAACAGTGTCCACAGGCCAAATGTTGTTGTACTTTGGCACAGGCTTGAGTTTGTTGAACACTCCTTTAAGGTATCTGCACACAAGGAAATGCTTCCCTACTGGTGTACGATCCTGATCATCACTGCCATTCATGTCAATGTTGGAGATTGCTGAACGGGCTGTATTCAGAGCAGAGTAGCTTAAACCTTTCTCGAAGAGGCTGTGCAGGAACAAGAGCACGGCCCTTACAGAGGGATGCAGGGGATCATGTGACCCTTCACTACAAAATTGCAACCACTTGTTGATATACACCTTGTATTGTTTGTGTGTACTATCTCGCCAGGAATGCATGATGATCTCAACAATGTCTGGCGAAAGTTCCGACTTCTGCAAGGATTGCCTGATAATTTGCATACCAGTAACTCCAGACGTCGGTGTAGTGGATGTGGACCGTCCAGAGTTGGATGAATGAGATTCTGAGCAGAAGCCTTCAGAACCCGTGGTGTGTCTATCAATAGACTCAGCACAGCTGTAAAGTATGGCTGTGTTGTCCATAGAGGTATTATCATGATTCCCGTTGCCTGACTGTGAATTATTTGTTGCACACATCTGGAAATAAGACAAAAGGGGGGAAATGCGTAAAAGAAAAAATTTGACCAATCAATGGAAAAAGCATCTACATACTTTGCCATTGGATGTGGTTTCCACGATACATAGGTCTCTACTTGCGCATTAAGTCTACTAGCAAAGAGATCTATGTCTGGTTGTCCAAACAACAAGGTAATTTTCTTGAATACGGGAGCTGAAAGCATCCATTCAAGATCCAAATTCAAATTGCGAGATAACTGATCAGCATCAACATTGCTAGATCCTGGAATATGGGCAGCTGAAAGCCAAATATTCTTGGCAATGGCCCAATCCCAAATTTCTCGTGCAAGGGAGTTACAATCTAATGACTTGCATCCCCCCATGGCATTAATGTAGGAAACAGCAGTAGTGTTGTCCGACATAATCCTAACATGAATGTTACTTCTGTCATCGCACAAAGATGACAATGAAAGTTTAACAGCTAATAACTCTAGATAATTAATGTGCTTGGCTGATTCAAGTTTGGACCATATACCACAAGTATAGTTGCCATGTTCAATTTGAGCACCCCAGCCTTTTAGAGAAGCATCAGTGTAAATTACTACGTCAGGACTGGAGTGGTGGATCTTCCTTGAAGCCGAATGAACATTAGCAGACCACCAGTGAACCTCTGTCAAGCACTCATTAGATAAGACCATGAATGCATCGAAATTCCCCTGATTCAATTTTAAGTTTCTCTCTTTATCAGCCTCGATGTGACGATAATGGAGGGGCCCAAAATCCATCCCAGGGAAGCTTGAGACTAGTGTGCCAAGAAAAGATGCAACCTCACGGATTGTAAACTGTCTATTTGGCTGAGAAAACTTATGGCACAACTGCAAGAGCTTATCAGCTTTCTTAGTTGTAAGAGTCACCATCATGTGAATGGAATCCAAAACGAATCCTAGAAACTCTAAAGTTTGAGTCGGTATGATAACTGACTTATCAGGATGGATTGTAAAACCTAAGCTGATAATAAATTGCACTGCATGTAATGTGGCTTCCTCGCATTCCACATAATTATCTTCAAGGTAGAAAGAGTCATCAATATAACCTAAACAAGTGTGACCAAGCTGACCTCTCAGAAATGCAAAGACAGGTTTCATAATTTTGGTAAAAATTCTAGGACTACTAGACAAGCCCATAGGCAAGCTAGTAAAGGCATATAACTGGTCTCTCCAAACAAATTTCAAATATTTCTGATGCTCCGATGCAATTGGTATAGAGTAATATGCATCTTTGAGGTCAATGGAGGTCATAAAGCATAATGGTCTCATAAGCTTAATAGCTGTCTCTAATGTGTCCATTTTGAAATGATGATAAGACACTGACTCATTCAGTTTCTTAAGGTTAAAAATTACTCTCTGAGACCCATCTTTTTTAGGTCGTGTGAAGATGGGGGATACTACCTGACCATCCTCAGGTGTGGAGAGCCTGATTATTCCTTTTTGGAGGAATTTCTCTATTTCATTGTCAATGACTGTTCGTTCAAATGCAGTAAAAAACTGTGTTCTCGTGGCATAAATGTGAGACTCAGGTACCAGGTTAAATTCAATGTGACAGTGGGAAACTGCATCCAAGATGAATGGATCAGTTGTTATTTTCTCCCACACATGGAGGAAATCTCGTAGCCCTCCTGCCTTAAAAGGGGGCTGATTTGAAAGAATATTAGCAATAGCACTCTGACTTACCTCTGCAGAAACTATTGGGTCTTGGATGATGGGGTCTTGGGATTCTGATGGGACCGTACTTGGCCCCGGCCTGGTGCTAAAAAAGGACGACTTGTAAACCTTGATCCCCTTCCCCTGCCATTACTCTGGCTAAAGCGGCCACGACCACGCATGCCTCTACCAGATGGGACCTTATAAGGCTCCATGCGTTGCTTTGGAGTAACTTTATTGCTGAGCTTGTTAGATTTGGTAAGCTCTTCTACCTCCTTGTTAAGGTCATCCCCAAACAGAAAAGTTGACACAGCAGTAGACGGATTGCACAGTGAGACATATTGTTTGTTCAGATCAGGGCGAATGAGATCCCTGCGTTTCAGGTTGAGATCCCTATTTGCTGATAACAATAGGACTGCTGCATGAGTCAGGGCATTTTTATGATCCCCACTAGAACTGTTGCACACCTGGAGGACTGCATATAAACCTGAAATCAGCAATGCCTGTGTCTTCTGGAACGCAGAATCAGTGTTTCTGGTTTCCTGATGTAATTGTTGCCAAATTTGTTTATTTATCTTGGGAGCCACCAAATTGGTGCAGTTTTCAGGTCTCAGGTACTTTCCCTGTACCTCACTTAGCTTTTCTTTCGAGAGCTTTTCTGCAAGTAGACTTTTCACTATATCCGCCAAATTTGTATTTATGGCTGGAGATGTCTTTTCACCAATACTGAACTCTTGCGCAAGTGATTCGAATGAATCATTGCTTGAACCTTGACCGGCGTCAGGGTCTTTTGGCTGAATAAACTCATTAATGTTGCTTTCCACCACAGCATCTGGGCTATTCTCTGTGCTGATTTGAGAACCCTCAGGCTCAGCTTCAACAGCTTCGAAGTCGATATAGACTTGATCAATAGAGTCTTTAACTTGAGCTAAGATATCCTTCTTAGCATCATCGAGAAGTTCAGTAAACATAGCCTTAAACTCTGCAGACGTGGGGGGTCCAGAATGGCCTGGCTTTCCAGACGGATCAGGCTTAGTCTTGTCACCCATCGTCTATAACACAAAACGAAGAGGTGAAGACAGGATTAGATAACTTGAAATCCAAAATGGCGGACACGTCCGCCACGTGTTTCGAAGCCGGTTTCAACAAACGGCTGAACTTCGCTTACAATCTCGTTGTAAACGGATATAAAAGTAATGGGCCGTAAAATCCCAAATAACTTTAAGAGTGAACAGGTATAAAGCGCGTTATACCTCGTTAGTTCGACTCAGGACACGTCCTGCAGTCACTAATTTTGCCAAGTCGAGCACTGTAACACGTAACAAGACTCGCGAAATGAATAAACAGAAATGCAGGCCATTTATGACCGAAACAGTAGTGGAACGCGTCCACTGCAAGCGAAAGACAAAATAATAAATAGAAACCAGGTAAACTTACCGTGAAATAACGGTACAGGAACCCAAATAACAGCACGATGACAAACACGTCCGAACCTACGGCGATCGATAAGTGCACTGACCTGCGGCGGTGCGTGCGCATCTCATGGTAACCCGGATGTACATAATGATTTGGTAGAATTGACTTCTAAACATCATTGTGGGCAACAAAATCAAATGTACTAAATCCATAATTCATTGGTGTTTCCGTTGTTAGTAAATTAATTCTGTCAAGTGTAATTATCTTAAATGCTAGATCAGGAGATAAAATTATCAGCATTTACTGGCCAATGAGATAATTTGTAATCGACTTTGAAATATGAACCTACAGGTCTGTGTACGCAGCTACAACACAATATACCTTAGGTGAGGGTTCCCCAAAGTTCATTTCCTCGACCCTTCATATACATGTATTCATTTAATGAAAAATAAGTACCTTTTCATATTCTAATAACAAAAAGAACATAGCAGAATACACTCTGTATATGGTAAATCTTTCCGATAAATTGAAATTTTGCAACACTTTTTATTAAACAGATTTTTGTTTCGTACAAACCTTCAAACTTGCACAGCAACATTTTCCTTTAATTTTATTACCATTTTGTAGCCCAAAAAAGGGACCTCTTTGTAGATGGATATTGGCACCATAATTATAGTGATTAGTTCTCTAGACTTTGACTGGTTCACATTATTTCACTATGCGAATTCCTCAAGTGATATCACAGGGGAAAAAAAGCCGAAACAATATTAGTTTAGATTGATGGTCGCCCTTTAACTTTTATTCTTAACAAAATAACTACTAAATTGACCAACCTTTCC
The DNA here is from genome assembly GCA_024195265.1 of Dendrophyllia cribrosa. Lineage (NCBI taxonomy): Eukaryota > Metazoa > Cnidaria > Anthozoa > Scleractinia > Dendrophylliidae > Dendrophyllia > Dendrophyllia cribrosa. The sequence continues at coordinate 18,942,800 of JAJLRJ010000001.1, forward strand.
TCTACTTGTTCCATCTCGTCCATCACGACCATCTTTTCCTGTGTTAAAAACAATGATCCAAAGGAAATGTGAATAGGTGTTTAGCAATTACAGGCCATCAATTGCGTTTTATTGCAAAGTGTGCAAGGTTAAATTTCAAGGGAAAATTAAAAGTTCAAAGGCTCTCTGCACAAATGTTTGAAATATCTGATGACATGGAAAACGTAGCCAGGAAAAAACAGTAAGTTTCAGTTAGTAGCAATTGTCCTATTTTATCAAATTCACTGGCAGGGGCTCAAAACTGTAATATCCGAGGAAAATCCAGGCCTTTTATCAACAGACAGAAATTGCAAATTCTAGTACATTTTATGTCATTATTGACTTATCGCAGTAGTAAATTAACTGATATAATAGTGATCTGTTTTAACACATTCATTTCACATTCCAGGTCGTTTTATAGAAAATTTGACAATTTGCAACTTCATATATATAGCGGAGCTCTGCGGGCCGAAGGCCCGCGCGTAGCCCCATACTTATAGAACCTATGCCCGTCATTTTTCATGGTCATGGCTAGCGGAATCTTTCGCGGGCGCGCCTCCGTGACATGTGTCAGTCGCGCAAGGCCAACTCGCGGGCGCGTATGACGTCGCAAAACATGCGCGTATGACGCCACACAACATCCGGGATCTTAGCAATTTTGTTTTTCGCGCGTCTACACAGGCGAATGTCACGTCAGCTGTACCCTCAACACTCTTATTGAGTTTGTTATACGAGAAAACCATTTGCAAAGTCGTTTATCCCGGCATTAATATATCCGAGGTTTGCTACTCAAGACAGGTTTCACATTTCTCAAACAGTGGCGAAGACCGCATTTGAGGCTGCGTAACTCTGGAAGTCAAGCGTTTTTGGAGGAATGTAGAGCTAAGTGCTTTAAACCTGATTTCGTCTTAAATTGAAGCTACATGTAGTAGATTGTCGAAGCATTTGTTTACAGCTAAACTCTTTTGAGTTTAATTCTTGTGCTTCCGACCTTTTCACCTTAGTTAAGCTTAATATCATTACTTTACTGTTCTATATTGTGCAATTTTGGCTATATAAAACGTGCTTAAATTCACTCGTTTATTCATGATTTCTTTCATCGAAGACAATCTGCTCGGCCTCGATGCGCTAAAAATGGTTCGCGTTTTACGTTTAAACAGAAACTTATGGAGATTTGAATAAAATTTTTCGAAAGAAGATTGTGTTGTCCATTTTTATGTCTTTGTTCATTCATTACATAGGTTGAAAAGCGATTTTATGTAAACAAAACAAGACTTGAATTTTATATAGTTCTAACTTCACTCGCGTGGCCTGATTTCCAAATCAGTTTCTCGAGCAATTTTTGACAAGCAACAACTGTATTTTATTTGGAAAGTAGTCGTGCTAGTTATTCCAGACGGAGAAAAAGTTGTTTTTGTGAACTTTTGTACGGTCTAAAAGTACTGTGCAGACGGTCGCGTAATACTGTTTTTGAGAATTGCTAAAATTAAATAATAGCCTGGTCGTCAATCTTAATTCTTGTGCTTCCGACCTTTCACCTTAGTTAAGTTTCACCTTAGTTAAGCTTGTTTATAGAGAGCGACGCTGTTAGGCTCAGCCTATCTATATATATTATTGCTTTCGACGAAGGAGAACGCATACTATTTCAATCCCTTTTCCCGCGGGTATCGATCTTGATGCCATATGATTTCAGGGTTTGGACGCCATCTTGGACTGGCTGGCTGGCTGGCCGGCACAAATGGCCTCGATCTCATGTCGGCCGCCGGGAACTGGTATTTACAGGTGCAGTGAAATTACTTTCGACGACGACCATGTTTTTCTGTTTTTGTTATACATGTAATTCGTGCTGTTCTTCTTCTTTTCTTCTGCTTTTGCTGTTTTCCGCAGTTTTCCCCAAGGTAAGTGAAGTTTTGTAGATTTATTCGAACTTCTCCTTGAAAATATGACTGAAGCTACTCGTCAGAAAACTGTGCAGTGGTGTGTTTTCTAGGAAACACGTTCCGATTCGCCCTGACTACGATAGCGAGTTGTGATGTGTCAATTCAGCTGCTTTTCTTAGGAGATTCAACTTCTCTCTGCGCTCAAACTTGTGGGACTCGACCAATATAAAACTCCAGGAGTCTCATATGTAGCTCTTAGCAGGAATAAAACATTATTATCATATGTTATTGAGTCAATGACAAGTTTAAAATCATCAAATACTTTGCGGTATCGACTGAATGAGGAAGACAGACTAGACCGAATGGCATTAGCACAATAGATTTCATAACACTGAACACCATCATTAGTCCTGTTATAATCCAACCAAAGTGTTTAGACATGGTTTTACAGCTAGGGGAATGTATGTGCTTCCCCCGATTAATAGTTATCATAAGACTTCCAATAATATAATTTGTCAATTAGGTAAGTAGGACAAACATGTGTTAAAGGTATAGAATTAACTCTTAGTTTAATTTTCCCTCACTTCAAGTTTTTTTGCTCTTATCTTCTTCTTTTCTCAGGTTATCTACCCATGCCTTAGGTAAGGTAAGTCATTGACTTTTGTGAATTGTTATTGCCCATGCAAGTGCAAGAGGAAGCTGCTGTCTTTCATGGAAGCCATCTGATAATTGATAATTGAGCTAAGGCAGTGACTGGGCATACGGGTACGACAAGATGGAAGACTGTGACTGAGAGATGGACCTTTGTAGACGTCAAATTTTACAATAACTGTTATTGCCAAATCAGGTTATTTATTTTTGCTTTTAAACATAAACTAACGAAAATTTGAATAAATTTTTTTCAAAAGAAAATTTTGTTGTCCATTTTTATGTGTTTGTTCATTAATTTCATAGGTTGAAAAGCGATTTTATGTAAACAAAACAAGACTTGGAATTTATAGTTCTAAACTGAAAATATCCAGAGAATGTGACAACGATATAATTACTGCCACTCCTTGATCAGTGGAGGTAGAGTGGCACTGGTTGCAAGAGTTCTCCAGTACGCTCGTGGTGATCATTCTTGCATCCCACAAGAAACCCAAGAGAACGTTAACAAGGAAATGAGTTCCAGTGCAAGCAACTCGGATTCGCAATCAAGTGATTCAGAAGTGGAATCGGATGGCTCTGTTGAACACTGCTTCGAGGTCATGTTTGTTCCAGATATCGATGTCCAACAAGTAAACATGTAGTCATGTTTGTTCCAGATATCGATGTCCAACAAGTAAACATGTAAACATGTAGTATTACTGTATATACACTCCTGGAACAAACATTACCTCGTAGCAGTAACAGGTGGGTGTATATTAAGAAAATGCTGGGTATTTGTATATAAAAGATGTGTGAAGAGGGGGGCGGGGGAGGGGGGGGTCATACAAAATTCTGACTGATCAGAGGGGAGGGGGGGGGGGGGGCAATAACTAAATTCACTCCTTTAGAAGAGGAGAGGTATTACCTAATATTTTCCTTCTCGAAGGCCATTTTCTAACCCCCTCCCCCCTCCTGATAATTATTGCGCAGTCCCTAATTGTTAGTTGCAGGCTTCATCCCCAATATTATTCAAATATTATAGCTGGATAATGTTTTAGTATTTCTGTGATCATCATGATTCTAAATTTAGCACCTGATATATATAATCACCGTGCAATTTTTAATTTAGTTACTTTACATTACGACAATAACTCAGTGCATTTAAAACTCTGATAAATAATACTATGGACACAAAATTAAAGACATCACCATTTACTCCATCACGCCCATCTTTTCCTGTGTGAGAAGAAAAATTATATTAATGCTAGCCATTTTCTAACCCCCTCCCCCCTCCTGATAATTATTGCGCAGTCCCTAATTGTTAGTTGCAGGCTTCATCCCCAATATTATTCAAATATTATAGCTGGATAATGTTTTAGTATTTCTGTGATCATCATGATTCTAAATTTAGCACCTGATATATATAATCACCGTGCAATTTTTAATTTAGTTACTTTACATTACGACAATAACTCAGTGCATTTAAAACTCTGATAAATAATACTATGGACACAAAATTAAAGACATCACCATTTACTCCATCACGCCCATCTTTTCCTGTGTGAGAAGAAAAATTATATTAATGCTAGTGACGTCATTTGAAACTAATGCTTTAGCGGCAGAAAAATGAGAAATGATTAAAATCAAACAACCAAATGTAAACAGTAAAGCCTAAACATAGCAAACTCACCATTTTGTCCATCTTTTCCATCTTTGCCTGTCAAAAATTGGATTAAGTAAGGAAAACTGAAATGATCTGGGATTATTTGATTGCAAAAGCAGCAGTAAACTCAATTGACTCACTGCTTATGAAAGTATTTTCAATAAGTAGTTTTGTTTACGTACCATCTTTACAGCAAGCAACATGTGGTACAACTTCACAGCTTTTTGTTTTAGTTATGGGTCCATTAGTCTAAAACAGATTGAAAATATATTTTAAATGAAAAAACACCTGAATACCTGAACACTGTCACTAAAATAGTTTTGCCGCAACAAATTGAAATTATCTTCAATGCAGTTCTGGACTGTTGATTAATACAGCTATTAGCAAAACAAAATTACCCCCCCCTCCCCCCCCCCCCCCACACACCTTAAAAAAATTAAACTCTTGTGAAGTGTAATGCCCTGAATACGTCCTGTCGACAACATTTTACCACCCACCCCCCTCTCATTCTCTATAACTTAAAAATTAAATCTGTGATCTACAGATCCCAGATGTGATATACAGATCTACAGATCTGTGATCCCAGGCCATTTATCTATGTTGTAAAAACTACGTATTATCAACACAATTTTACATGGGCTTAACCCTCTAACTCCTAAATGTGCATTAAGGCATGCTTCACGGGTATACACTTTGTACCACTTGTGACGACATTATCCATTAACTTCTGAGACACGTCATCATTTAAACAGCCATCAAATGCAGCGAGAAAAGTTCATAGTTTACATGCCTAAACGTAGTAGATAAGTTTACTGTTTCCAGATATCTGTACAAAAAATCATAGAAAATTCCCAAGCAAAATCTACGAAGAAATTAGCCAACCCACTGTTTGCTACTTTTTGGGAAAATCTCTACTTTTTTCGAAGCTAAGTTAAACAATTTTCCAGCCGGAAGAAAGAGGAATAAAAACCCGACAAAAAATACATGGCATTCACTGAATCGTATTCTCCGAATCAACTGCTTTTGGCAACTTTGCTCTTATCTGTTGTTCAATGAACAGGCAAGCGAATTTGCATGAACAACTTTAGATAAACTGTGGCTTCTCGGAAATGAGAAGGAGAACTGATCTGACTAAAAGAAAACTGAACCCATTTTGCATTGGCGCGCCCAAATTGTTGTTAATGTTACCCTTTCTGTAATTGGAAGCGATCGCCTGAAAAGACAAGTTCAAGGAGAAAAGGTGTAAAAACAGTTTTGGGGTCTAGAAGACTTCAACTTCACCAATAACAGACAAGTGGAATGCTATAAAGACACTTATTACTCTGGCGTTACCTGATTTAAAGATTTGTTCTGCGATGTTCCGAAGGAACCGGCCAAGAAAATGGCCAAAGCCAACAAGAAGAACGAACGAAACATCTTCACTCTCCGCTCCTCACAAGTGAACCGACAATATTTAACACATTTGTCAGCATATAAAGGTTAACTTGGAGTTCCGGTCTTTGGTTTACTTTATTGTAGAACTTGAAAATATACGATCGCGAGATGGAAAACTTTTGTGATGGTGTTTACATCCGTGACTTGTTGGACAAAAGGTGATCTTGGCATTGACGACTGATTAACTCCGAGTCTAAAGTCGAAACCGTATTCAAGTACATGTATTGAATTCGTTTAAAATAAAAATTTAAAATAAAAGATATTTTTATTCTGCAAGACCTTAATGTTGACCGAAAAGGAAATAAACAAACGGTCTCAGCCACATTTTGAGCTACATTTAATTTCTTAGCTGCCTCAAAGTCATTTGTTCATCAGACAAATCAACTTCCTGATCGACTTGAATGTAAACAGTGCTTTTCGAAATTGCAGGTTTAGTGCGGGAAATCTAGAATCAGAATTATTGAGGGAATACATTGCATTAATGTGTCCAATGCGCCGAAAATACTGAATATGCCCGTCGCTTATTCCTCTTTTTTTCGCTAAAAGGGTGTATTTCCAAAGAAACTGTGTCGCTGCATCGGTAGGGAAGTTAAATCGAACATTTTTAATCGACTTTGACTCAATTAACACCAACGCTTAAACATCTTTAAATACTGATTAGGAAAATAGCTCCAAAGTTTTCGTGATATTTGGAGTAAAAACTTTACCGAACGGAAAATTATTGACTACGATAGATTAACCTTTCCTGGTATTCTGAATCTTATGCATTTTCTCTTAAGCTTTAAAAGCGTTCAAGATAGAGACTGAAATCTTGGTTTAACTAAACATGTGAATGGGGTCTAAGTTGAATAAGTACATTGGCAATTTTAGTGAAATTATATTACGCCGGAATGCGGGATGGGAAATCGACTCTAATTACCGGAAGCCCCATTCATACCCTAAACAACCTTCATAACAGCTGCCCAAGAAAGATCATACAAAGCTCACATCATATGCATAACATGTAGCTCATTTTTTACAAAAGATCCTCATGTTCATTCGTTTAGTGTTATAAGGATCTGAAGCGGAGTTATCAAGGAATAGAAATGATTTTGAATCAGTATTGCTGCATTTCTTTGCATGATTTATTTAGTATTTAGGCTGTTACGCAAAGAAAATGCTCGGGAAATATGTCAAAATTTCCATATAACATTTTACTTTTAAAACTATTCAAGGTATTAGCTATAAGGTGATAAGTCAGACCCTTAAAATAGGTTACAATTTTTCCAATTATTTTTTTTATCCTACCTTATTCATGCCGTCTGAACGCTTTTATGATTTGCTTTTTTCTAATTTAACATAAATTAGCAAATGGTAAATTCGGAACTTTGCGACACGGCAAAACTACCATTTTACTCAGTCGGGAAGCCGAGACTTTTTGACATTTTAAAATGCTAGTGCGAAAGTCCAAGGCGGATATGATGGCACAAAAAAAGACGACACTTTGAAAAAAACCGCTCAACAAACTAAACTGCGAGACCGTGTGACATTTGACCAAAACCATGGAGAGAGTCATATTTTTTGCAAGACCATAGTTTATAAACCTCGGAAAACAAAAATATAGTTAATAGTTAGTTGTATATCTGTTGCATTTATCCAAATTAGACCAAGATAAACATAAGACATTAAAGCGGATTTTTTATAACTTTAAACATGGATTATGCTCCATTTCAACTATTTATTTAGTATTTCGTCGAACAACCACGGTCGGTGTGATGAATAGAGTGTAAAACATTTAGTTGACTTCATCGCCTGATGACATGAGAAAAGCAGTAAGCGGTCGAAACGTTACGTTCCACATCTGAAATGACTACTTCACGAGACAAACGATAAAAAAATATAATTTCAGTATTTGTGTTGTTGCGTAAAGAAAAAAAGCTCGAAAAAAATGTTAATATGTGAATATAGAATTTTATTTATAATTGGGGTATAACTACATGTAAAAGAGATAATCAGAAACTCGTAAAATAGGTTACGATTTTTGCAAATTTAGTTCGATCCTGCCTAATTTATGTCACTTGTTCTTTTCCATGGTTTGCCTTGTTTGTATTGGACATATTGCGTTGTGATTTCTGTCAACTATTCCGTCAGTTATTTTACATTTACATTCTGTTTAAATCCGAGAGTGGAGGGGATTTCAATCCAAGTTAGACTAGTTTGTAGAACCTTATGAGAAGACAAATATATTGCACTATGTTTAAGCATGCATACTGTATTGAAACAAAAGGAACAAACTCAACCAAGTTTGAAACCCAGCTGCATCCCGGATCCCGCATCCCTCCCGGATCCCTCCCGCATCCCCCATTTTGTCACAGTCTCCTCCATAAGAGCATCTGATACTAGTATGGCGCCCTAAAAAGAACACACAAAGCTCACATCACAGGAATAACATGCAAGCTCACGATACAGGAGGTCGGTAGGTAATTAAGAGATGTACGTCGGCTCACAATCAGACAGGTTGAATCGTTGAGAATTGTAAGGATTTAAAACGGAAGTTATCTAGAAATTGTTTATATATTGCTTTACTTCAGCTATTTATATATAACATTTATGTTGTTGCACAAAGTAAAAGCTCTGGAAATAGTGTCATTTTATTTTAATAGTGTCGTTTTGAGTTTATCTCGATCCGGCCCGCTAATTTAGGCCGCCTGTACGTTTTCATGGTTTGCCTTTTTGGTATTGAGTTGCGACTTTTGTCATCTATTCTATCAAGTTTTTTACAGACATAAGCAAATAGTAACTTTGAGACTTTGCGACAAGACGAGATTAGCATTTTGATCTGAAAGCCTAGACTTAGAGAACCGCTGCAAAAAAAACGAGACTCCGCGAGATCGGTGAAATTGTGAGACTCGCCCGAGAATTTTGTTCCAATTTAGACCAGTTTATAAACCTTGGAAAATAAAAATATCACTACTATTTAATAGCATGATATTGCATTTAACCAAAACAGACCAAAATAAACAAACCACGTTTACCTCATAATCAGTACAAATGTTCCTGAAGGATACCAGTGTACAACTCATTCCAAAATACTAGAAAAGCTGGGATCAAAAGCTGCAACCGTGCCATTTGATTAAACCTTGCCTCTTTTTTGCCCACAGAAAATGTAAAATAGTGTCACCATGATTTTCTATTGAATCTAATAAAATCAAACAAAAAGGTTGAAAAATTACAGGTTTGTTTCCCATCACTGACAACTTTTATTTATTGTCACACAAGGCTTTTTTCCGTAACGCAAGTTCCACAGTGAAGTGAGATTTAAGTCCGAGTTAAAAACACTGAGTTACCCATCATTTTCGCATTTTCCAAGATAAACCATTAATAATGTATAATGTTGTTACGAAAAGATGTTAAATTAAAGGACTCCGGGAAATACAGTATTGAACTATATGGTTGTACTTCAGTCAAACTTTTTTAACATTTACATTCTAGCAACTTCCTTGATCGCGCTGGCTGACATGCTAAAAGCCAACATATATCGGAATAACAGGGTTAGTGAAAGAAATCTTAAACTCAAGCCTTGTTTTCAAAATATATTGAGGGAAATAAATTTATTAAGGTGTCTTTTCACGCCATCCCAAGTGAGCCAGAATGCCGATCGAGGGGTAGACGTTTATTCGATGTGATTTTGCTTTAAAACACATACTTGAATACTTCCCCACATTCCGCCGCCTAAACCAGTATATATGCTGCTAATCATCCCGCCCTTCCTGCAAAGGTCTTTCATTTCGTGAAAGGGGTTAGTTTGTAAGGAAACCACTGTGATGCTTCCGCGGAAAGGTGAAACACAAACATTTGGCAACAAATTGAAAATGAAAAATTGAATTTAATTCAAATTGAAGAACGAAAATCTGATGTTTTCGAGCGTTACCTGCATCCCGCAAAACGGCCATTCTACTAATCACCGCTAATACGAGCATCTGGAGCACAAAAGAGATCATACAAGCTCACATGAACACAGGCATACCAAGCTCACTATACAATAGTCGGCGAGTAACCGGTTCTTAGTTGACTATAAAAACCGTCAATCAGTTTGATTCGTTCAGAATCATGAAGCGAAATTCTTATAACTTTAAAGATAATGCTATATTTCAACTATTTATTTAGTGTTTAGCCGAACTTGGCAACCACAGTGATGCATAGAGTGTAACATTTCCAGTCGACTTCATCACCTGATGAGAACAGCAGTAATCGGTCGAAACGTTGCGATCCACATCTAAAATGACTACATCGTGAGAAAAACGATAAAAAATACTGTCATTTCAGTATTTGTGTTGACGAGTAAAGAGAATGCTCCAGAAAATTTGTTTATATGTGAATATGGAATTCTATTTATAATTATATGGGAAACTATATATAAAAGAAATACCGATATCAGACCAAAAAAGAAGTTACGATTTTTGCAAATAGTAGTGCCATTATGCTAATGTATTCACCTGATCTTTTCCATGGTTTCAGTGGTTTGACTTCTTGGTATTGCGTTGTGATTTCTATCAACTATTCCGCCAGGTATTTTAAATCCAAGAGAAGAAGGGATTTAAATCTAAGTAAGACTAGTTTGTAAAACCTTAATAGAAAATAAAAATATTGCTACATGTACTGTGTTTATGTATATTGTATTAAACCAAAATAAACAAACTAAGTTTTCCTCGCAAAGCAATCACTTAACCCTATTCGGCCTGGAGGGGGGGGGGGGGGGCACAAAGTGCTCGCGCTAAATTTTAACATTCATAACTTTTTTAATATGTATTCAAACGCCATCAAACTTTGTGACTTTTCCTAAAATTTATCTGGCAACAATTTCATATGACAATTTTTTCATCACAAGACTTGATGTTTCTATGGCAACAAGATTTTGACAGCCATGTTTTTTGAAATTTGCATATTTGTACCTTTGAATGAAGAAAAACAATGTTTATTGGTATAACTTTTATATTTTTTACGTCATTTAATGTTTATTTATTGGTTTTGATTAATTTTGCGTCAATTTGGACGGTTTTTAAGAGGTTTTGAAGAATTTCAGAAATCCAAGATGGCGGATCCAAGATGGCGGCCGTATAACTAATTACGTAATAACTACGTCATATGACGTCATCGTTCCATTGTGCGGACCGCAAAGGGGGCATTTTTGGACGTACTATGTACCCTCTAGGTTTCATTGTCATAGCCTTAATGTTCTTGAAGTTACGAAGGGGGGCACAATGTGCCCCCCCCCCCAGGCTCAGGAACTCAAAAAAAGCCCAGGCTGAAAAGGGTTAAGATATTCCAGATGGTAGTAGTTTAGAAGCTTTTAGAAGAAATACTCTTCGGCGAAGTAAAGTAAAATCTGCTATCAAAAGCTGCTTTCCGGCCATAATTTGTATTTTGCTTGTTAAACCTTGCCTTATTGAAGAAAAATGGCTCAAATTTCCTCAATTTTTTGTCGTTTAAGCAAACAAAAGACTCAAAAAATACCGGTTTATTGCTCATTCAGACAACCTTTCTTCCTTGTCACGCAAGGCTGAGTTCCTTTTTCTATGTCACGCAAGGTCCCAGCGTGCCCTTTTACAATCGACGCTGGGCCTGGAAACGAGGCAGGCCACGTATGTCACGTCTACTAAAGATTGACTACACATTGAAGGTCTCGACAAATATTCTTCAGAATGCAGGCAATGCAAGCAATTGCATAGAAGGGACGAGGAAATTTAATATTTAATATATTAAGTTAATAATTTGAAATGTCGATAATTATAATCAGTGTGCTATCGTCCCGGGATATCGTGCGGCGAGTTGTGTGTTGTACAAGGTTTTGTCACAAGAGAGAATCTGTATTATCTTATTGAAACATCACGACAGGTATCTATAAAACTTCGCCTTTTTCCACAGAAATTTGTTTTCATCTTGAGAAAAAAGATTAGAAAGAAAGAAAGAAATTTTGCGGAATCTAATTTTTGCGTTTTTGCGATTTTGCTCTCGATCCGCAAAAAAAAAATAAAAAAAAAACAACACAAAATGATTCAGCAGAACAAAACACTCGCCAATTAATTCTCCGCAATAATTTACTCCCTTCAGTCAAATAACCGACTTTGCTTTTGTAATGCAAAGTTGCGTTATAGAATCGATATTGGACTATTCACCTCCCAGCAATTTGCGCGCGAAAATTGTAATCGTTGACAGGAATAAATGAGTTAAAAAGCATCATTTTCGTTATATTATCTCACTTTTTCAGTATATACTAAAACAACTATTCACCTCAGTGGAGGTGGGTAGTGGTGGATATTAAATATCCACCACTACCCACCTCCACTTCGGTGAATAGTTGTTAAATATCCCGTTGTATGTATTAATACCTCCATTCTTTCTATTGTGTGCATTTGTCGAACAACATCTCAGAGTGTGGCCAGCTACCTACCCTCCCAACCCCCAGGCATGACGCGATGCACTGCCTTCAATACATATGAATGTACCGCTGTCCACACCTGTGGACAGTGACCATTTTCACCCTCCCATATCTCATTGTATATTCATGTGTATCGAGGTAGTGAGAATATGTTACTATCAGTAAGATTTACACTCCAGTACGTCACATCGAAACACTTCATACAACATAGTCCTGAAAATAATCTGTGACAAATCTGCTCTGTTTCCTGCTCTTTTTCATCTACTGGCACAGCAACTCGAAGAATGCGACTTGTTTCCTTTCCTCAAGTTTAATGTTTATCGTCACAATTCTTTCTAAGTAATGAGCATAATTGGTCTATGTATTTTAGTGTCACCTCTCGATCGTCATTTTTTTCTTAAAGTAAATATTAATTATTCGAGTTTTCTTTGGTAGGAATAAAAATGGCAAAATCCAGTGTGAAATGTCAATCGTCACCAGTCCTTTAGCTTTCCTTGGGCGCCAAAGAAAGCTAAACGCATTCGCTTCGCTCTAATTATTCGTTTACAGAGTGTTTAGACTATTGTAGATAATTCCCCATAAAATAAAGTGCAGATTTTTTTTTTCATTAAAAAATATCTTACATAAAGAAGTACCCCTCCCCCTTCCCGGACAAAAGTTACGACTGAGGGACATCGAGTGCATATCTATACCCGTATACTACATCTCGTTCACGCTTGCGCATTAACGCTAATGAAAACTAGGCTCAAAACAGTCCCGATACAAGCGAAGGAATAATATCTTTGTCATTTGCTCGTGTTTATCATTGTGTTCGTGCAGTCTGTGACGGATACAGGGGAGGGTCCCCCTTATTCACCCCCCGCAACCCTTTATTCCTCCTCTCTCCAACCCTTACTATTGAGTATGGATCAGCCCTGCTGCTGGTTCGTTTTCATTGGACACAAGCTCTTACTATGCTAATCTCCCGAAATCAGGCTTAAAAGATCAGGCAAGTTTGTTATGTTCCAAGCACGGCTTTATTGTTATCTTAAGCAACTCTACACAATGGTTATTATGCAATTTATCATCCTCTTAAAGTGCACCTAACCCCCAATTTTTTTCTTTTAATCAACTCAATGTACGTTGAAAAGTCGAATAGTGAAATATTTCTTGTTTTTAACGTCGCGTTAGTGAGTTATAGAGATTTGAATTTACAAAATGCTAATTAGATGACGTCAAATCAAGACTTGAAATGTCTCACGCTTTAAAAGTAACACAGTCCCCGTTGCGAACTCAATAAACAGCTTCAATCCTACTAAAAATAAAAAGCAAGTGACACGCTCGAACACCCACCCCGCGGCCTGGCCAGTATCTCACGTATGCGCACAGCCATATCATATCAACTTGTTTTTTGCTTGGATTCATATTTTCCGTTATTGGCTCTATACCCACTTGTACAGGGCGCTGTTGATGTTGTACTTATGACCATTGTTATAGTTTGCCACTGCCAGGTAGGTATGTCCTTTGTACTCAAATGACGTCATATCATGCGCTCCGTGTGTTGGAAACTCCTGATACTTGATGAACCGCGCCCCAGAGGCCTGGTACACAACTGCCTGAACTTTGTATTTCTGATTGTCACCATAGTGATTGGCCATACCCAGATACGTTTGACCACTGATCACAAATGGATGACAGGCGACGGCTCCATGCGCAAGAATGGACTGGAACAGAACGAACTTGTTGCCATCCCACTTGTAAATGAAGGAGTCGGTGTTGAACTGACTACCAGAGTAGTGGTTGGCAAAGGCGAGGAATGTGTGGCCATTGATGTTAAAGGACTTCACATCATATGCTCCATAAGTCTGAAGAGACTGCAGTTTGACAAAGTGACCTCCTGACCACTTGAACACAGTAGACTGAACAGATTCCTTCTGTTGGGAGTTGTAATAGTTTGCAAATGCGATGAAAGTGTTATTGTTGATGACAAAAGCTACACATCCTCTGGCACCTTCAGTTGGTATTTCCTGAAACGTGTTAAACTTGCCGCTGCTCCATTTGTAGACCACTGATTTTGTGGAAAAAGTACTTCCATCAAAGTTGTTTGCCACTGCGAGATACTTTTCGCCATCTGTCGTGAAATAGGTGAAGTGACCTGCTCCGTTGGTAGATATTTTCTGGAAGACAATAAACAGCTTTCCATTCCACTGATAAATGGTAGATTCCTTCAGATATTTTCCTTCGGCGTAATAATTTGCCACAGCAAGAAAATGTTTGTCACCGATTGAAAAGAATTCAAGGCCATAAGGTCCTCTAGTTAGCAGGGTCTGGTAGAAAGTAAATTTTCCAGTTGACTTGTCCATCTTGTAGATCATGGAGCCTGTCTTGTGTTTGTTAATGTCTCCACGAAGGATGGCAAAAGCAAGAAACAGACTCCCATCAATGGTGAAATGTTCCACATCTGCTGCTCCTCGAGTTGGTAGATCTTGAACTTTGTCAAAGAAGTGGAAATCATGGGAGCATTCTTTGTTAAAAAGGAAACATAACAGAAGGCATAATGAACAAGTTTTGGAAAGTTAGTTTTGTTTTGTTTTGTTTTTTTGTTTGTATTTTTTTTCTTTTTAATCAACTGCTTCGCGATGTGTTGCAAATTATCGCCTTCACGAGTACTTCAGTATCTAATGGAATTATTCAGTCAGCTGCCAATTTCATATTTTAACAACAATACATACACCTTATTCGATGGTTTAACAGATAATACGCACGAATTTTTTACGACTTGCTGAGCATTTTTCGAACACCACAGGGGCGAGAAAAAATGCGAGCAATAAGTAAAATGTCCCGGCACACGTATTATGCGTTAAACCATCGAATAAGGGATTTATTATTCAACTGGAATTCTTGTATTAATAATTGATTGTTCTTGAAACCGGGATGCTAAGGTGTAAAACGGCAATCTACTGTGTAATACGCTCGGGTATTTTGCATGTTTTATTTTTTGCATGTTTTATGTTCTCTTTCCCTTACAAGGTAAAATGACGTCACAGTCGAATAACAAAAGAACGTATCGACTTATATACGAGAGTCGCTTTTGCGTCGTCTTCTATCATGTTTACTCTAATGGAATCAAATTTTCATGAATCAAATATAATGAACGTTATAGGTTGTTCATAGTTTACAACCTGGCCTACTCTAATATTTTTACCTGTAACAATTATAAAATGAATGATTACATAGAATTGAGTAAGTAAGGAAAACTAAAAGTTCTGTCAACTTCTAAAGTAACACATTACAAAATATGCCTCAAATGAAAATTGTTCTCACCGGCTAAACAACACGCTGATTTACTAGAAGATAAGCCCTGAAATACATAAGGGAAAATTTTTTTTCAAAGCTAGCAAAAACAATTATTGTGTTTAAATTATTTGTATTTTTAAAGATATATTTGCCTTTGTCTTTCTCTCTGTTTATCTTGCAAGGCAGCAGTCATTTTCGGTGGCTCACCTTGATATTATAATTCTTTAAGATGCACGCCATGCATCCCAACTAGTTTCTTCAGCTGATACATCACCGTTCAGGCCAAAAAAAGATCAAAGTTTCCAAGGAAGTAGGTGTGATAGCAACGAAATAAAAACCTCATGGTTTTTTAGACCAAAACGTTTGAAACGTTTCATTTTTACTTTTAGCCTACCTGTAGGTCTTTAAATCAGCAAAATTTAAAAAAATCACAATTCAATGAGAGCATTTTTGAAAAAATCGGATTAAAAATTTTCTAGAAAATAACTGATATGTAAAAACAATGACGCCAGCAGTTTGTTGCCATGGTAACACAACTATCAATCAGACCTTCTTCTTTGGAATCTTTGCTCAGTGTGTAGCATAAAATAAAGGAAGTAGTTAGCCAAACCAAAGCAGACAAAAGACTATTGCTTTTCCATCTGACTTGTTTCCTTCCTAAGAAAGGCGTGAAGGAGGCGCAAAACATTTTTTGCCGTGTCTCGTAAAATAAGGTTTTACATAACGTTTGCACTTGGAGGGAAAAGAAAATTACTGTTGGGAAGATCAACATAAAAGAATTCATATATATTCTATGAGTATTGCTTCACTCATCCAAGCCAAAAGGTTCCGATGATACATCGTAAAGTTAAAAGTTCATTGCACTACACTGAATTTTTCAAAGAGTTATTTTAACTCCAAAAGTGGAGAAAAAATTTTAGGTACAGGATAATCCCTTTTTTGGGGTCATTTTAACTCCAATCCGAATCTGGGGTTAAAATAACTCCAACCACTAATGGAGTTAATTTAACTCTACTATACAGCAAGGTAACTGCTTTTTTTTGGGGGGGGGGGAAATAACTCTTTTTTGGAGTTGAAATAACTCTGAAAAAATTAACTCCAGTTTTAGGAGTTATTTTAACTCTTTGAAAACTACTGTGTATTCACGATAATACAAAGAATGGGATGTGTATCTAGGAACTGTTTTATGGCAGTTGTTTAATTGCAATAAAATCACCTTAGCATCACATGTTCCAGGCATTCCTTTCTGTCCTTGTTGTCCTTTTTCTCCTTGTGGTCCTTTTTCTCCTTGTGGTCCTTTTTCTCCTTGTGGTCCTTTGTGTCCAGGAGATCCTTTCTCCCCCTCGGTAAAACATTGTCAAATTTATAAAATTTCAATAAGCAAAGAAAGAAGCCGCGGTTTTGTCAAAAATTACTCATCAGCTTATTTTTCCCTTGAAGTTGTACACCATTTTCATATCATTAAATTATATAGCATTCTGCTGGTTTGGATCGCTTAAGAGCTCGAACATGCCTCCAACAAATATTCACCAATACAGCTTTATTTCTGATATGTATCATAATCATATTGGGTTTTATTTGTTTACTGTCAGTTATCTCTGATCGAGTTTATTTCTGATTGAGAATGATCTGAGGTCACAATGAAATCTTCACCACTGACAAATGTAATAAATATAAAATGAAAATCTTCCCGAACACCCTGTCAACTTAAAATATAAGTGAAAGCAATAACTGGTGACAAAAAAAGACATATTAATATTTCGGTTTTTATTGCGCAAACAAATATCATATGTGCAAAGTTAAACCTGCAGATAAAACAACGAAAATGTCTTAGCATTATTATTATTATTATTATTATTATTATTATTTTTTTTTTTTTTTTGGGGGGGGGGGGGGGGCCATAAAAAATGAAATATCAGCAACTTCATATTTAAACAGAAAATACAAATCCATGATCCTGCTGTGAGAATTGCAGCACATTCTTGCGCTTTACCCTGAATATTAAATAACTCAAAATTCTGAATGATTTAGAAAGCATATTATTGTCGCAGTTTAAGTTTAGCAATGACTGTTAATGGAACTGTCTCAGTGTAGCAAGAAAAAGAAGAGTTAAATTAATTTTGTCTTTTAAAGTAAAACCACACTTTCCTTTATGCTAATATTGCCACTGCTTCCTCCTATGCCTGATTCTCCCTTCTCTCCCTCAAAACACACATAACGACACAATATTATTCTAACAGTGACTTAGGTCAGAAGCTTTTCACGTAGTTATGAGCTTCTGCTTAGGTATATTAACCCTTTCACTCCCAGAGCAAATAATGGAGACATGGAATATAGTTCTGACTCTTGAGTCTCTGGACGAAATCCTATTGTGTGACCATTAAAAAAAAACTCTTCGGCAGTTCTTTTGCATGGTACAATTTGTTTTTCAATAGTTAACAAAATGGAATTTGGGATGGATTTTTCTTGAATTTTGATTTTTGGCACTCTTGTTCGGAGTTCAAGGGTTAAGGCCTGGGCCGAGTTAAGGTACACCCAAAAACTAAGGGGGGTGGTCTGTCTCATAAAGTATGGAACTTATTGATATGAAACTTGGCCAAAGGCTTAAACTTGATACAAAGATTAATTTTGATAAGAAGTTATCACAAAAAGAGTCACTCAACTGATTATGGTATCAAATTTCCATGTTTTTCTTTAGGCTATGTGCACTCTGACTGACAAAATATCGTTTGGATATTTTTAAGTGCGCACAGTCATACACGAAACTAACTGGAAGGCGTGTCTAGGTCACGTGACGATTGAAATGTCACGATTTTGTTGTCACGTAATAACCAGAACACAGTCATGCCGCGTAGGTGGACCGCGTTTCCAGTTACATTTGGAAAGTACCTTAAAGGCGTAGAAATAATGCCACTTAAAACTCTCAGGAAACAGAATTTAACCTTGTCTGCAAGAGCCTGGAGGAACAAACCGGAAGTAAAAGCTCAATTGGTCACGTGATAGGTTGCCATGGACATCAACGATAAAAAGGACCGTCTCAACAGGTCGAATGCCGTTGCCAAGTCTCATACTTATGACACGTTTCCTTTTGAAGATAGACCACCCTCTTTCGGTAAGTTAGGTTCTTCGTTGGAAGGGACTTGTCCCACTTGCAGCGCGGGAAATTTAACGGTGGATTTTTCCACCGGTGACGTAAGAAGCATATTAGCCAATGAACAAGCAATTCCTGATCTACGTCATAGGCTCGCGCGCGGTCAACACGCTGAAAAATGGTTGCCGCGCTGGCGATGTACTTGGTTTTTAAAACCTTTCCCATTATCGGCGTAATAGCAGACATTTAAAATATATTAAATGGAAAGAAAAAGTTTCAAGAATACTCAGTTGCCACTATAGTGGAAAAAGAAGAGCTTCAAGCGATGAAATTATGCTTCGGGAAACTTTATATGTTTATACCAATGCGGGGCGATAGAACCGAAGAAGCGAAGTTTTAAAGAATTTTAAAGCAGCCGAGGGACATTACGGTAAAAGAAATAGCATTTTTCGATGGGAATTTATGTTGATATAATATAATTTATAAAACGTGCCCAAATTCATGAGTTTCGCCTTTTGCTTACGAGGGCAGTTCCTCGATACGCTATTAAACGGTACGCGTTTTGCTTTTGAAGGTAAACTAATGGATACTTAAATAAAATTTTTCAAAACAAAGAGTTTGCTGACCTTTTTTATGCGTTTGTTCATTCATTTATAAACGGGATGAAAAGCGATTTTATGTAAACGAAATAAGACTTTATACCTTCTAACTTCACACGCGTCGCCTTTGTGCAAAGATGTCTGTGCAGTTTGCAATTTTGATTTCCAAATCAGTTTCTCGGGCAATTTTTGTACGCAACTGATGTATTTTAATAGGAAATTAGTCATTCTAGCTGCCTATTCTAGACTGACTGTTTTTCTAAGCTTTTTGGAACGGTAAATCTACTGTGCAGACGGTCCATAAGTCTTACCGTTTTTGAGAATTGCTAACTATTGAAAAATTGCCCGGTCGTCAATGAATAAAAAAATGTAAGTGCCGCCATTGCTGAAAGTGCTGTTTTGTTTTCATACCTGAACATCAGATCTAAAATAATCAACAAACATGGATTTTTATACGTAAGCTATTCAGTACGGGTTGTCCAAAGTAAAAAATGACGCGTTGAAAGGAGTACAGGAAACTGTGGTAAAGGGTTCTGTCAACATTTTATATCGGCAGAGACGTGTTTCTCGGGAAACAATTTGTGTTTCGAAATTGCACCGTATGTCATCGACTGACAGTTTGTATCATTGAACTCATTGAACGATCCGTGCTCCTTCGTGGGAAATAAAACTTATATTCTCGAGATGTTTTTTCTCGCTTATAAAACTATTCGGTTTCAATTAAGTTAGGTGATCATTTTGTGTTTTTTTATTTTGCAAAATTAGCCAAAATGTCTTGTATTGTTTGTATTTTGATCAGTTACTGTTTGTCCTCGCCTTTCAGCCAAGAGAACTTTGAATTTTCCCTCGCTGACTCTATTTTCTTCGCCAAAGTCGCAGTCTTGTCGTTACAAGGTTACTGCTGTCTTGACAAAGTCAGTCTGACACGTGTTGAACCAAGCACTTTTTCTACGCTCTGTTTTTTTTGGGTCGGCGAATGAAATAGCTTTCGTCGGTTACCCGAGTTTTAGACTTCTTCGACTTCTCCGCATACGATACAAATTACTTCTCTTAATCTTGGCGATAGAACAACTTTAAAAAAGGTTTTCGTAGCAGTTAAACTCCCGTCCGACGCCATTCGAGGTCGCGATGACCGCGCGCGGAGTCAATCATTTTTTCGCGCCAAAAATTACGCTTCTAAATCAAATTTTTGCAAGTGAAACAAGTCGTCCTTTGCACTTAAAATAATTCCGCGTGCAAATTTATCGAATAAAACTCGACTAAAAAAGCGAAGGTCGACTTGTGGCAAGTCTATTAAAGTGCACCTAACCCCCAATTATTTTTTTTTTTGCTTAATCAACTCTATGTACGTTGAAAGGTTGAATAGTTAAATATTTCTTGTTTTTAACGTCGCGTTAGTGAGTTATAGAGATTTGCATTTTGATGACGTCAATTCGGGAATCATTTATTATAGCGGAGCCTAGCCGGGCCGAAGGCCCGGCTGCGGAGCCCCATACTCATAGAACCTATGCCCTCATTTTTCATGGTCATGGCTAGCGGAATGTTTCGCGGGCGCTGTCTGCAACAAAAACATGTGTGTCGGAGATGTGTGTCGCGCAAGGCTAGCGCGCATGCGCGTATGACGCCACACAACATCCGGGATCTTAGCGGAGGACTAGCTCGCGGGCACGTATGACGTCGCAAAATATGCGCGTACGACGTCATGTTGAAACCAAAGCGAGGCTTTTTTTTCGCGCGGTTACACGGCCGAATGTCACGTCAGCTGGGAAAACACTTTGATGTTTTGCTGTGTTTACTGAGCGGAGAAAACGGTTTAAATTAAAGTCGTTATTTTCCTGCATTTTTTCGTGGTTTGCTACTCAAGACAGGGATGCTAATTAAGGGATACTCAGGAGCCGCTTTAGTGGAAAAAGAAGAGCTTTCAGGGATAAAATCTTGCTTCGAGGAACTATATACGTTTTTAGCAATGCGAGAGATGGGTTCGTTTTACGGATTTCAGCACCAAAGCGGAGATTTAAAGAATTTCCAAGCACAGTAGTCGCCGGAGGGACTTAAAGGTAAAACAAATTACATTTTTCGATGGAAATTTATCTAGATATCAATCTGTGATTGACTTTTTGTTAATGTGTTCTCGTTAGTTTTGGAGAATTGTTTTTAAACGTGTAGCTTAAATTCAGTTGTATTAATTTCTTGAATTTCATCGAAGACACGGCTCGGCCTCGATGCGCGTTTTCCGTTTTGCTTTTCAACATAAACTAATGGAGATTTGAATAAAATTTATCGAAAGAAGATTGTGTTGTCCATTTTTATGTGTTTGTTCATTCATTACATAGGTTGAAAAGCGATTTTATGTAAACAAAACAAGACTTGAATTTTATTATAGTTCTAACTTCACAAGCGTGGCCGTATGCAAATATGTTTGTATTTTTGGCAATTTTGATTTCCAAATCAGTTTCTCAGGCATTTTTTGACAAGCTACAACTGTATTTTTTAACAGTAGTCGTAATAGTTATTCTAGACGGAGAAAAAGTTGTTTTTGTGAACTTTTGTACGGTCTAAATGTACTGTGCAGACGGTCGGGTAATACTGTTTTTGAGAATTGCTAAAATTGAAAAATAGCCCGGTCGTCAATATTAATCTTAATTCTTGTGCTTCCGACCTTTCACCTATTAGTTAAGTTTCATCTTAGTTAAGCTTGTTCAGAGGGTCTTCAGAGGGCGCCGCTGTTAGGCTAAGCCTAACTATATATATTACAACTACTTGTTTTTACGTCCAAGTAATATTTTTTACGAATCAATTGACTATCCACTGTTTATATTTAGTGTTTCTCAAATTGATTTTCCTAAAGTTGTATACTGCGTATTGTTAATTGACGTAGAAATAATGGCAAAATCCCGAATTTACGTCATCTAATTAGCATTTTGTAAATTCAAATCTCTATAACTCACTAACGCGACGTTAAAAACAAGAAATATTTAACTATTCAACTTTTCAACGTACATAGAGTTGATTAAGCAAACAAAATTTGGGGTTAGGTGCACTTTAAATCAATCGTAAACAATGTTTTAAATGTGTAAAAACTGAGCTACAAAATTCCAGACTTTTGAGAACAATCATTCTTGGTGAGCTAAGCCAAAAGTGGAAAAATAATTTTTAAAACTTTAATGATTGTTTTCTTTTTAGACCAACCTAAATAAACACTGAATTTCATTAACTTTCTGATTGATTCAGGGCCCATTTATATGGTCTCGGATACCCGAGATAACCCTCCCCACAAGTTACCCTGGCCGAGCTAACTTTTCACTCTTAACTCACGCGCAAAGCGCAATGAGTTAAAAAATGCCCTTCGTTTTTCTTTTTTCTTTCCGGTAAAACAGCGTTACTTACATTACAGATTTTCACGTTAGGTATATATACCACTCAGGAGAATCACTGGCTTCATTGTGGTACAGCCTTCATTTACAAAACATTCAATAGTAAACAACGTGGTTTGCAGGAACGATGACTAATTGAAAGGAGTAACTCTTCTCCATGTCGGATATCTTCTTATCATGTTTAAAATATATCATAAAACTTTCTTATGCATGCGCATGAGTATAGGCTGCTTGGAGCCTCTTGTTTCTTTGAAAAATTCAACCAACCGTTTACACGAGAATCGCGAACTCGTCTCGGTGGACGAGAAAACTCAGGTGGGCGAGTTGTCTCGCCTCGGCAGGTAGGGTAACCCTGGCAGGTGGGACAACGTTTTAGAATTCAGGGCTTAACGAAACACTCCCATCCAAAGTTAGTACCCTTAACCCTTTCGTATACTATGATTTGACTGAAATAGTATCGTATCTGATCCATCTATGTAGAACAAAAATAGCATCCCTTTCGTATTCCCAAAGAAAGCATTCCACAGAATAGGAAGCTTAGATAAATCTTTGCGCTGAAATTTTAAAATAATTGCATTTTGACAAACCTTCTAAAAGTTTTCTAAAATTAATAATTTTCCTTATCATTTTGTTTGATAGTTGAGGCACATAATGAAAGGCACCCACTTCAACTGGCCGGTGCCTCTATCTCTGTTTGGCTGTATGACCCTCTAGCGAATATTTTAGAGAACCTCCCCACCTCGACACCTCTCTATTATGGACAGTTCTCTTGGTCCCAAAGATAACAAATTTCATGTTCAAACCCTACCTTTATAATATGGGCATGCACCTCCATTAAAAGGACGCCTCTCGATCTGCTGCATGCAGACAGTTCTCCTAGTCTTAAAGACACCAAAATTTATATACATTCCTACCTCAATAATATGGACATGTAAATGCATATCAGACTTGCATCTTTCCCTATGGTGTCCTTATAAAAGAGGTTTCAATTGACAGTTGTTTCACAATTCCTTAACAAAAGACCTACTAACGGGACCAACCTTTGCTCCACTTCTTCCATTTCGTCCATCACGGCCATCTTTTCCTGTGTTAAAAACAAATTATATTCAAAAGGACATACATTAAGCAAGCAGAACAGTATAATTGCACGTATGCTATTTATCAATATTAAGAGTGCAAGGTTAAATTTCAAGGGAAAACGGCATTTTTTGCCCTGATTTTACATCTTTAATACAGATCTTAATAATTAAGAAACTACCTGAACTATTGACAGAAGTTTTAAAAGTAATCTTGTTGGTTTTTGGTGACCCTCCATATATTACATTTCAAATCATTCTGTGATCATGATATTAAAGATGAGAAAATCCTGACAGTTTATTCAATCCCTGAGTTATTAACATTAAGACAATAACACAGGGTTGTTCTTTAATTGGACAGTAAATGGTGAAAATTACTATCTGTTAATTACACTGAAGAGCATCAGTGTAGATGTTACAACAGACAACAAGCACAGCGGCAGAGTGTATCTCGTTGAATTTAGAACACCCCTGATAACGCAGTGCATTTAAAGCCATCATGAATAATAAAAAAAATACAAATTGAATACGTCACCATTCACTCCATCACGCCCATCTTTTCCTGAGTGAGAAGAAAAATTGAATTTTATTGCAAGTGACTTCATCTGAAACTATTAAAAGCTCCACTGGTATTAGGGAAGAAGAAATGGTTGTTATTATCATTGTAAAGGTATTTACCATTTTGTCCGTCTTTTCCATCTTTGCCTATATATCAAGAAAATTGAAGTTAACTCAACTGAAATGATTTAAGATTGTTTTAAATCAAAAAGTCAAACCTATATGTCACAGAAGAATATTTCAGTATCATTTTTTGGCAATAGTTTTACTTACCATCTTTACAGCAACCAACTTGTGGCGCAACTTCACAGCTGTTTGGTTTTGTTGTGCGCCCATTCGTCTATAAAAAGTTTTTATATTTTTATTAATAAAACAAGATCAGAAAACTCTTAAAACTGATACTAAAAAAACAGTTTTACACCAACAAAGTGAAATTGTTTATTAAAAGGTACAAAATAAATTTCATAAAACATATGAGTAATTGAGCATAGTAGTTTATAGTTTCAGTCTTTTTGGACTGCTATACCTCAAACTCGGATTTTTGGAGTGTCTGGGGATATTTGACCATCTATATATGACTCTTTAACATCTTATTAATGCCATGCTACCAATTTGAGGCAACATTTCGTGGCCTATTAATAATGTATAACATAATGGTGCTCAGAATTTTACAGTTTGGGCTTTGTGCCCCATTTTTGATCACAATACTTATCTTTTGCTTGCCATCTATCTTTTGCTCTCTACAAGCGTGCTTTCATTTTTTTAAACTGAATTTTGCAAATTTTACCCGGCGTTTTCAAGTTCCTTCCCCACAATATGAACGCATGCGAACATTATCATCATATTTGCGCGATGTCTTTGGATATATCTACTAGATTTCAACCTGTATTTTTAGAATTATTTTTGGCACTTTGCAAGTGTCCTTTTGAAAGTTTTCTTTTTAGCTTTTTACAACAACAGAGCAGCAAATTTTCTTAACGTCAGAGTTCAAGTTTATTACTCACCCATCTGGTCATCCGTTTCATTTTTTTTATCCTACTGGAAGTCTTAACTTCGCCCAAGAAATCTTAGTTAAAAAGCAACACGTATAAGAAAGCCCACATGTATAGAACTCATTTTCCTCATGTTTCTTTCATTAAGCAAACAAACCTAAACTCTTCCAGAAATCATTCAGATTCAACTATTAGCAAATTATTCGCCAGGCGTTAAACTTAAAGGGGAAGTGCCACGAGAATTTGCAATCATTTCAAAAACCAAAAAATGTTTTCGTAGTCAGTTTAGAGGTCTACCAAGATGGACACTTATTATACTCTGGCGTTACCTGATTTGAAGATTTGTTCTGCGATGTTCCAAAGGAACCGGCCAAGAAAATGGCCAAAGCCAACAAAAAGAATAAACGAAACATCTTCACTCTCCGCTCCACACAAGTGAACTGACAATATTGAACACATTTCTCAGTGTATAAAGGTTAACGTAGATTTCCGGTCTTTGGTTTTCTTTATTGTAGAACGCGAAAATATACGAGATGGAAAACCTTTGTGATGGTTTTTACATCCCTGACTTGTTGGACAAAAGGTGATCTTGGCATTGACGACTGAACTTTTATGATCACAAGGTGAGTCTAAAGTCTAATTCAAGTACACGTATAAAGTTAACTTAGAGTTCCGGTCCCAGTTCGGTTTACTGTATTATAGAACTTGAAAATATACTTGATAGAAGGCCTTTTGTGATGGTCTTTACATCCGTGACTTGTTAGACAAAAGGCGACTTTGGCATCGACGACTCAGCACCTCAGCTATTACAAAGTGAGTCTAAAGTCTAACCTTAAACTCTTCAAGTACATGTATCATGTACATAAATAATTGAAAAAAGTGTTCTAGAAAAAAAAATATTTTAACACAGCAAGATCTTAAAATTTGACTGAAAAGGAATTTAGATAAACGGTCACAGACAGAGATATTGCGTTATTTTATATTTCTCGTACTTCAAACTTATTTGTCGACTAGGCAAAATAACTTCTTTTAATATTCTTAAATGCGAACAGTCCTTTTCGCCAAAGGGTTTAGTTGGGTAATGCGTCGATGAGGAAGTATCTTACCAACAGTTAGATAGATTCGAAAGCTGATGTTTGGCAGGGTTATCCTTTTGTGTGAAATCCCCATTCATATCAGCGCATCCCGCATCCTGCCATTTTGTTACATTCTCCTTCATAAGAGCATCTGATACTAATATGGCGCCCTAAAAAGATCAAACAAAGCTCAAATCACTGGCATCACATGCGAGCTCACAATGCCAAAGGTCGGTGGGTAAGCGGTGTACTTTGGTTATAAAAACAGGGAAGCAGTGTGCGTTGGCTATGAAAACAATCACTCAGGTTAATTCATTCAGAATTATGAGGATATGAAGCGATATTATAAAGGAATTATCACAGCCTTGAATTAATACATTGCTGCTTTTTACAGGGACACTAGCTTAACGGGGAAATCGCTTAGAATGATGTTCTACTGTTTTTTTTTTCCGTATCATTTTAGTGCCTTTAAAGGAAACAATGTGAAAGCCAATACAGTTTAATGAGTTTTTCAGTTCTTTTAGATAAATATTTCTGCGGCAGAAAATTTTAGAGAAATGAATGTTATCTAATGAATTTACCAGCTCCTTTCACCTTTACATAAATCCTAGCTGACCTTATTTCAAACGCAAAACGACACTTTTTTATCCCTCCGAAGACACAAGACGTTAAATTTTTCCGATGCTTCGAAAGTTTCAGGTGACGGCATCTCATTTAAGAAAACATAAGCTTTTAATCTAATTTATTACGAAATTTTTAAAGCGACTAAGGCTTCAGTTCCGAACAGCTTCTCACCGAAACGATTCGTTGCGCGCTCATGTTTTTACCAATTTATACACAGTTCAGAATTTGTGTTCAGTTGCGCAAAGAAACAACTATAGTGACAATTAATATGTCCTGGTAGCATTTTATTTATATTCAGCACGGAAAATATACAAAAGGTATCTGAACCAGACCTTTAAAATAGGTCAGGATTTTTTCAGTTTCATTATGATTTTGCCTAATTTATGCCAGCTGTACCCTTCCATGGTTTGTTTCGCGTCACTGCGTTGCGGCTTTTATCAGCGAAACTCGCAAAAATTAGTTCCCAGCAGAAATTTCAGTCATCTCGAACCGCAAAAAATTGTTCCTGCAAACATGACACAAAAGATCGCCAATCCGCAAAATAAAAATCCCGCAAAAAATTTCATGCTACACGGTACACCATACTTAGAGAACCACTCAAAAAACGAGACAGCGAGACCGCCGGTGGATTTTTTTCCCTGAATTACATTCCGCCTCCAAGTTGGACGAGTTTGTAAACCTTGGAAAACAATAAGTCGCTAATATTTAGCAACATATATCAGCATGCATTTGACCAAAACAGACAAAAATAAACAAACCAAGTTTACCTCGTAATAAGTACAAATGTTCCGCTCTATAATTTAGATATTGTTTGCTGAACCTTGCCTCCTTTTGCAAAAATGGCAAAATAGTACCACCTTTTTTTCTGTGGAATCTATTAAAATAAAACAAAACTGTTGAAAAATTACAGGTATATTTCCCATGCTTACTTCCTTGTTACCATTGCTCGCAAAGTCCGAGTATTCCCGGCCCCATTCAGTGCAATCTTCCATGAACACACTGAAGTGAGTCTAAAGTCTGAATTAGAAACACTGAGTTACTCAGCGATTTCCAAAGAAAACAAAATTAATACTGTGTTATATATATATATATACATATATATCCAGGAGAATCTTTGTATTGTGTGTCGAGAGGGCTCGATACCATCGGTAGAGCAAATATAGTCAATTGCTCTCAGAAGGAGATTTTCGGTAATTGATGGGTAAAAATCAACGATGTCAAAGTTGATAAAACTGCTTTTTTGTTTGTTCGGGGACTTTCGGTACCATTCAAGGACCTCTCGTGTACTTTTCCAATCAATACACCGAAATCCAAGAATCTGACAAGGAAATCATAATTCATGCGAAGCGGACTTTGATTTTCAACGCCAAAGAACCCTGGCAGAAAAAAAAAAACAATGAAAACGGATTCGACATAACAATGGGCAGTTTTGATGGTGCAGAATCATGTGAACTGGTGGTATGTTATATGTTGTCCCTTCTGCAAACGAAGTATGGCAGCTCTGTAGGCCTATACAGAGACGACGGCTTGGGAATCTCTGCAGGTTCACCAAGAGAAATAGATCATATGAAAAAGGATATTTGCAAAACCTTCCAAGATAATGAACTGAAAATTACAATTGAGGCAAACAAGAAGGTGGTGAACTTCCTTAATGTCACTCTTGATTTGAACTCGGGACAACACATGCCATACATGAAACCGAACAATACTATCCAATACGTAAACACCAAGTCCAATCACCCACCAGCTGTTCTAAAAAATATCCCAGTAGGAATCAACAAACGTCTATCAGAAATATCTTCCAACGAAGAAGTTTTCAATAAGGCCGTGCCCGTTTACCAGAAAGCTCTAGACAACAACGGCTACAACTATAAGCTGCGCTATGAGAAACCAAAACCAGAAACGAAGAACAGAAAACGCAATATTATTTGGTACAACCCCCCATTCGATCGCAACGTGAAGACAAACATCGGAAAGGAATTCTTAAAGATCCTTGATAAATGTTTTCCAAAATCTGGCAATCTCCACAAGATTTTTAATCGGAACACTGTGAAAATTTCATACAGCTGCATGCCAAACGTGAAATCAATCATCGAAGGAAACAACAAGAAACTATTAAGAATCAGTGAAGTCCCTGAAACCGAGAGAAAATGCAGTTGTCCGAAGAACACAACATGCCCCCTAGACGGAGAGTGCCTGACAAACGACATCGTATACTGTGGGAAAGTGACCTCCGGCGATACATTGTAAACGTACGTTGGACTGACTGCTACAAGCTTCAAATCCAGATACGCCAACCACAGAACCTCATTCAAGACGGAATCTAAGCGTAACGCAACTGAACTAAGTAAACACATCTGGCACTTGAAGGACAACAATTTAGATTATGTAATAAAGTGGAGCATTTTATGCCGTGCTCCCCACTACTCGAATATTACGAAGCGATGTAATTTGTGTATAGCTGAAAAGTTTTTCATTTTGTGCAAACCGGAAACCGCAACCTTGAACAAACGAAACGAATTAATCAGTAAATGTAGACATAAAGATAAATTTCTGCTGAAAAACGTGATGTGACATCGTCTAGACATGAACGTTATCTCCATGGAGATATGATGCTTTTTATACTGTAAATGTTCTTTGTAGTTCACTTTTGGTCTTGCACTGAGGAGTGCAGGTTCGCCCTGTACGAAACAGACCTGTATGCATTAAACCGAAGTCAAAAGTTTAACCGTGTCTACTTATTCTCTCTCTCTCTCTCTCTCTCTCTCTCTCTCTCTCTCTCTCTCTCTCTCTCTCTCTCTCTCTCTCTCTCTCTCTCTCTCTCTCTCTCTCTCTCTCTCTCTCTCTCTCTCTCTCTCTCTCTCTATATATATATATATATATATATATATGTTATGCCCATGCATTCTTCCTTTCAACTTCTTTTGCCTGTAGTTCAAACTTATTTGACATTTGTCACCTTGAAAATTAAAACATCTTCCTCGATCGCGCTGGCTTACAATATTGCAAAAAGCCCCCTTTGGAAATTAAGGCTCAGCGAAAGGAATCCAGAATCAAAACCTTTATAAATTATCGAGGGAAATAATTTCATTCACGTATCTTTTGATACACCTAATTCCGGCTATCCCGCGTAAGCCAGAATCTTAATATTATGTCGCCATGCCGAGGTGAGTGGGTTTGCGTTATACGCGGCAATTCCGTCATCTCGCTAAGAACACAGACTTCAATACTTCCCCACGTCCCGCCTTAACCAGCATATATGCCGCTTATTATTATCTCGCCCTTCCCGCAAAGCCGGGGTATTTTAAACATGGCTGGTACTGTGTACCCTGCGAGCAAAGTCCCCTTCGAACTTCCTAGAAACTCTGCTCGCAGGTTAGTGCTGTGAAACACTAAAGTTCGATATAAAATTGGCGACCGTAGAAAAACTAACAACCAATCAGTATTTCGAGCGTTTTATTATTGTCATTTCGTATCTCGTCCCTTTTTTAAGTGTTTGGCTGGATGCGGTGTAGGTCTTAAAATAGATTCCGCATCCCTCAAAACCCCTTCTCCTCGTTCTAGCATCTAATATGGCGCCCAAACTAGGGATTACGCCAAAGTTCACAACACAGGTACACCAATCAGTCGGCGGGTAAGCCGTGTACGTTGATTACAAACAGGTTGATTCGTTCAGAATCAGGAGGCTTTGAAGCGTTATTCGTATAACTTTGAAGATCATGCTCCATTTCAACTATTTATTTAGTTTTTGTGTTCATATGCAACACGGGGATTCAGAAAAGAAAAAGCTTGAAAAATAGTGTTGATACGATCAATATGGAATTTTATTTATAATTTAGAAAACTAGATATAAAAGTGACAATTCAACACGTTAAATAGGTAACGATTTTTTCAAATTTTGTTCGATTCTGTCTAATTATGCCACCTGTTCTTTTCCAAGGTTTGCCTTCTTGCGTTGTGATTTCTTTCACACGGCATACCCTCGGGTCACGTTGACTGCAAAAAACAAATTCAGTCAGGTTGATTCGTTTAGATTCACGAGGCTTTGAAGCAGAATTCGTATAACTTTGAAGATTATGCTACATTTCAGATATCTATTTAGTAATTGTGTTATTATGCAACAGGAGGTTGTGCAAAGAAAAAGTTCAAGAAATAATGTTGATATGTTAAGATGAAATTTTGTTTATAATAAAGAAAGCTATGTATGAATGTGATAAATCGAAGACGCAAAATCACCTGGGCCGAGTTGTTTAAAGACTGATTAGCACTTATCCTGGATTAACTGTCAACAGAACATATGAGTTGTCATGGTAATTAACCCTGGATTAGCGCTAATCGTCCTTCGAACAACTTGGATCTCATCTTTTCCATGGTTCGCCTTCTTAGTTTTGAATATTCATGAGTAAATTTGATGCTTGGGTGGATGGAATTTAGGTAGTTAATGAAGGTTTTAAGATGTTCTTCCCCTTCAGTCCACACCATAAAGATGTCATCGATAAACCTCCACCAAACATAGGGTTTAAGCGGGGCGTTGTCAATAGCGTGTTTTTCAAATTTACCCATAAATAGATTAGCGTATGATGGTGCCATGCGGGTTCTCATAGCTGTGCCATGAATCTGTAGGAAGTGTTGATCGTTGAATGTGAAGTTGTTTGTCAAACCGAAATAACGGGCAATTATATATATATATGTACATAATGCTATAATTTTACTCAGATTCTTCAAAGATTATTATCAATCCACTATCAGTAAGATTTACACTTATCGCAGGTCAAAACACTTCATTCGACAATGTTCTGAAAGAAGCCTGTAACAAATCTGTATTTTTGTCGTGTTTTGCTTCTCGCTCGACTAAACCTGAACAATGTCGTCCCCAGGGACTTTAGCTTGTTTCAATCCAAGACGACGCGCTCTGGGGCGAGGTTAAGCCTGAGAGAAAAGAGAATGTCATCACTTGTGATGTTTCTGTCATAATCATGATCATTAAAACTCGAAAACTGACAGATATCATCACAAATGTTATGAGAAAAAGACTTTTTCACTTGCAAAGCAACTTGAAACTTTTAGAGAGAAAAACAAATAGGAATGCGACGTTTCTCCTTTCTTCAAGTTTAATGTTTGCCGTCACAATTCTTTCTAAAGTTTTAACGAAGTTTGGCTTCCGATTTGTAAAGGTTTTAAATGTGTCATGCAATTTGTCACGCTATTTCAGAAAAACCAAGATAATATACACAATATATTAATATACAAAATATATTTTAATATACATAATTATTAATATTAATATTAATATTAATATTGCATTAATTAATATTAATATTAATATTGTATATTAATATTTTGTATATATTAATATACAAAATATATTTTAGGTTTTAGATTAATATTAGATATTTTATACTTTTTTATGTGTCCCCGAATTAGTATGGGTTTACCCAGGCTATAAGGTCTTTTGACACTTAAATAAAGTTTCTATCTATCTATCTATCTATCTATGATACAGTTGAAAGTCATTTTTGCATTATAGATGCTCATAGCTAGCCGATTTAATGGAATTTTAATTTAGTGAGTCCAATCTTTTGTGATGAGTTCTTTGGTTTATCTTGGTGTCCCTAAGTGGGAAACCAAGATGGCCGCTCCATACGTTTTAACAAAAATGTCAAATACTCGTTCGCCTGTTACTCTTGTCTTGCGCTTCAAAAAAATATTAACATTTCGGAATTGAAATCTGTTTTTTACTGCTTCTGAATTTTTATGACTTAAGTGCAAACCAAGAATATCGGTTTTGTTGCGCTTAAGAGGGACTAGGCTTTGCCTCTGTTGTTTCACTTAAACTCCATCAACAATATCTTGCCTACATTCAAACCTTGGTAAAAAATACGCTTATTATCAATAAGCTCACTCTAACCAGCGACGCATGCATACTTGTGTATTTCCTTCTTGCTCTTGTGCTGAAGCCGAGTCTTAAATTTGAGCTGGTGAAACTACTAAGTATTGCTGGTTTGTGCTTCACTCGCTAATGAAACTAGGCTCAAAACAGCTCCGATGCAAGCGAAGGATTAATATCTTTGTCATTTTCTTCTGTTTACTATTGTGCTCGTGTAGTTAGTGATTGATCAAGGGGAGGATTCCTCCCCCCCCCCCCCCCCACCCCTCCGCCCACACCCACACTTATTGACCCAAAAATTGAGCCCGCCGCCATAAGATCGAGTCTCGATCCGCCCCTGGCGCTGGTTCGTGTTCATTGGACACAAACTCTTACTTTTGCTCTTTTAAATGTTTCTCTCCCGAAATTTAGGCTTTAAAGAGCAAACAGGTTTGTTATGTTCCACGCACAGTTTTATTATTACCTTCAGCAAGTCTACGTCATGGTTATTATACAAGAAAAAGTTAACTTGTTCTATCCATTGCTTAACGCGAGTCACTATTGACATTTACGGTTGGTTCGAGCTTCCCTTGACTTACAGATACAAAAAGATATTTTTAGCATCCTCTTAAACAAAGCTCCGTTAAGTTGCAAACTATTTTTCATCTTTATCCTAGAGTATTTTGACAATTACGGTTGTTTTGATCTTCCCCGTGCATCTCATTAAATTACTACCAATCATGATTTCTTCTAATTGATTACAAAAATGAAATGTCTCACGCTTTTAGATTAACACAGTCCCCGTTGAGAATGAAATTGAAAACTTCAATTCTACTGGTAAACATAAGCTCTTGCTTGGATGCTGATCTTTTGTTCTCGGCTCTATACCCACTTGTACAGGGCGCTGTTGATGTTGTACTTCTGACCATTGTAATGGTTTGCCACTGCCAAGTAGGTATGACCTTTGTACTCAAATGACGTCATATCATGTGCTCCGTGTGTTGGAAACTCTTGATACTTGATGAACAGCGCTCCAGAAGCCTGGTACACAACTGTCTGAGTGTTGTGTTTCTGACTGTCACCATAGTAATTGGCCACACCCAGGTACGTTTGACCGCTGATCACAAAAGGATGCCAGGCGAGAGCTCCACGAGTAGGAATGGACAGGAACAGAACGAACTTGTTGCCATCCCACTTGTAAATGAAGGAGTTGGTGTTGTATTTACTACCAGAGTAATAGTTGGCAAAGGCGAGGAATGTGTGGCCATTGATGTTAAAGGACTTCACGTCCCATGCTCCATAAGTCTGAAGAGACTGCAGTTTGACAAAGTGACCCGCTGACCACTTGAACACAGTCGACTGAACAGAATAGTTCTGTCGAGAGTTGTAATGGTTTGCAAATGCGATGAAAGTGTCATTGTTTATTACAAAAGCAGTACATCCCATGGCACCTTCAGTTGGTATCTCCTGAAAGTTGCTAAACTTGCCGCTGCTCCATTTGTAGATGACTGTCTTTGTGGAATTAGTACTTCCATCGTGGTAGTTTGTCACTGCGAGATAATTTTCGCCATTTATCTTGAAAAATGTGGTGTGACTTGCTCCTTTTGTAGGTATTTTCTGAAAAACGAAAAAAAGCTTTCCATTCCACTGATAAATTACCGAGTCCAGCTGGTGTGTTCCATCCCAATAATGTGCCACAGCAAGGAAATGTTTATTGGCGATTGAAAAATATTCAAGGCCATAAGCTCCTCTAGTTTGCAGGGTCTGATACAAAGTCAATTTTCCAGTTGATTCGTCCATCTTGTAGATCATGGAGCTTGTCTTGTAGTTGTTAATGTCGCCATGATAGTTGGCAAAAGCAAGAAACAGACCCCCATCAATGGTGAAATGTTCCACATCTGCTGCTCCTCGGGTTGGTAGATCTTGAAATTTCTCAAAGAAGTGAAAACCAGTTGAACAATCTAAGTTGAAATAGAAACATATAAGAGAACGCCGGTAAGCGAGTTTTGGAGAAAGGCTGTTTTTTTTTTTTCGCTGTTGTCGGGGTCCTTCTTAAGGCGAGCAGTAATATAACATATAAAACTAAAAATTGTCTAGTTGTACTTATTTATTGTTCTTTGTAGTACTCCCTATTCTTTGGTTTGCTTCTGTTTTAGTTTTTTTCACGAACGTTTTGAGAATGTAAATTAATTCTATTCTACTGCCATGAGACGTTTTATTTGTACATGTAAATTGAGGCTTTCATGAGCACTTCAGTAAGAACCACATTTTCCAGAAGATATATTTAATGGTATTGTCCATTCAGCGCTGCTTTCTCATTTAAACAAACGAACAAAAAGATACATGAAGCTTTGATCTCCGTGTAAAGTCGCTTTGTGACGTTGTCTTACATCACCATTACTGGGTGTTTCTTGGTGTTGCGGAAGCCATTGTTGGTTAGCATTTGTGTTGTGGTGTGGGTATTGTTTAGTGTCTTGAATCTTTTGTTTTACGTCATTTGGTGATCACACCATCCGCAACACCAAGAAACTACCCCATTACTGCACTAGAACTCTATGGTCTCTATAGTGTTACCAAACTTTCACGATTGTAGAATTAGAAGACTCTTATAAAACCAAGTAATTAGAAACGAGAACAAAATTGACTTCCTAGAATGTTCATTATATATGTAACTTGGTATAGTCCAACCTGCTCGAATGTGACATTTTTAATATAGATTGTGAATGATTTACAGAGAAAACAATCACTGCAGAAAATTTAGGTCCAGCAACGTTTGAAGTAACAAAAACTGTTTCGCAAATAAAAGTTCAGGAAAAAATATTAATATAAACAATCTCATCCAGATAACTTAAAACAATGTTAAAGATAAGATGTTCTTACCGAGTGCACAACACGCTGGTTTACTGGAAGATGAGCCCTGAAATGAGTAAAGAGCAATACAGTACAATTGTTAATTTTAATCATGTGTACTTTTAAATTGATATAAAAAAATTATCATTAGACAGGTTTTTTCTGCCTTTGACTTAAATCTATCAATCTTTTCTCCTTGCTTGACAGAAACCATTTTACTTATTAATACGTTTTCCCAACCATAATCTTTCCAATAAAAGGTACACTTAACTCATAATCTCTGTAGTGTTACCAAACTTTCACGACCGCAGAATTAGAAAACCAAGTTATCAGAAGCGAGAACAAAATTGACTTCCTAGGATGTTCAGTAACTTGGTATATTGTAACCTGCTCGAATGTGACACTTTTTAATATAGATTGTGAATGATTTACAGAGAAAACAATCGCCGCAGAAAATTTAGGTTCAGCAACGTTTGAAGTAACAAAAACCGTTTCGCAAATAAATGTTCAGGAAAAATATAAACAATCTCATCCAGATAACTTAAAACAATGTTAAAGATAAAATGTTCTTGCCGAGCGCACAACACGCTGGTTTACTGGAAGATGAGCCCTGAAATGAATAAAGAGCAATACAGTACAAATGTTAATTTTAATCATGCGTACTTTTAAATTGATATAAAAAAATTATCATTAGACAGGTTTTTTCTGCCTTTGACTTAAATCTATCAATCTTTTCTCCTTGCTTGACAGAAACCATTTTACTTATTAATACTTTTTCCCAACCATCATCTTTCCAATAAAAAGTACACTTAAAAAGGCAAGTAGTGAACTCAAGACAAAGATTGAAAAACATAGATATTGCTCTTCATTCTTCCTGACAGCATGAAGGGCACACAAAAGCTCTTTACATTGTCTTGCAAACAAACGTTTCATGTACCCATTGCAATCTTGGGAAAGAAATCAGACAGGTTAACTTGAAATGAACCACTTGCATAATTTTTTTATGAGTATGAAAGGTCCAGTGTTACATTTTTCTGCAACAGGTCAGTTTAACAAGCAGGCAAATAAAGTGGTATTGGTAGTGCTTTGTAATAAAACTACCTTAGCATCACATGTTCCAGGCATTCCTTTCTGTCCTTGTTGTCCTTTTTCTCCTTGTGATCCTTTGTGTCCAGGAGATCCTTTCTCGCCCTCAGTAAAAAGGTCAAATTCAGTAAATTCATTTACGACATAATTAACAAGAAAATGTAGTGTGATCAATCGTCCAGGTTAGTGTAGTGATGTTGTCGTTGTTGTTGTTAACAATGGCTGACATTTTGAAAGCCTGCCGGATGTTATGTCTTGCACTGATTCACCATGTTAAGCTCAAATCATTAGATTATGAAGCATCCTATTGGCTTGCAATATTTTAAGGAAGAATGCCACTATATGAAACAAAAATACTAACCACTGTAGTTCTTTTTTATCCAATACATTAGAGTTCTGAAATTGTTGAATAATTAAAATTGAATTTTATATACTGTAGTTTACTACCTGCAGTGTTGATACATGCTATTAGCATTTCACGATAAAAAAAACAATTTCCCTTTTGTAACAAAAAGATACGAAACTGAATACAGATCAAAATTTCAATGAATTCTAGAAAATCTCTTCTTGCTGGGGATAGGAAGAGTAAACTCAATATTATTTTACTTGTCTTTTTAAAACCAGCAAAACACAGTCACTTACTTTTATGCTAACATTGCCACTGTTTCCTCCTAAGCCTGGTTCTCCCTTCTCTCCCTTAAAATATAAAATAATTAATTATAACATTGCCACTGTTTCCTCCTATGCCTGGTTCTCCCTTCTCTCCCTTAAAACACAAATTATGACACAACATTTAACACATGCAGTTAAAAAATCTCAGCCAAGACAAATTTACATGAAGTATGAACAATAGAGCTTGATGTTCATTAAACTCATGCAAAGAATCAATCTTGGTTAAAGCTAAGCTTCCATAACGGAAAAAATTATTTGAACTATACAGACTTAAACCCAGAAGGATTTACTAAGTAGTAGAAGAATAGTGTTTATATTGTTAATTTAAGTTTAAATTAACAATAAAATAAAGAATATAAATACCTTAATACCAGGATTCCCGTCCCGTCCAGGCATCCCTGCTTCACCTTTTTCTCCCTGAAAAATAAAAAAATATATTCCTTGGTTACCATGGTAACATAATTAATGTACTTCAGTTTGTGAGATAAGTGGCCCGGAAATTCCATAAAAATTAATGTGACCATTAATTTACTTTTTCACATAATTGAAGGTCCAACAAAATCAAATGTACATGTACTAAATCCATTTCATGGTGTTTCCGTTGTTGTAAATTAATTCGTTCATGTTCAGTTCTCTGAAATGCTAGGTCAGGAGATAAAATTAGCAGTTTTTACTGGCCATTGAGATAATTTGTAATCGACTTTGAGATACTGAACTTGTACAGGGCTGTGTATGGTTACAACACAAGACACTATATTCACCCCTGAAGGGGCGCAGGGCCCTCAAAGTTCATATCTTCACCCCATCATATGTTCATCTATTGAAAAATAAGGTACCTTTCCATGCATATTCCAATAACAAACAATAACACCCCTTTCTTTTGTTTTCATAAAACAAAATGCGGAACGGTAAATTATCCCACAGACCAGAAAACACTGTCTTGGAATCCTTTTCACTCAATAGATTAATACATGTAGCTACAGTAGTTTCACTTTCCTGTCACAGAGCATTCGTACACACCTTCAAACTTCTAAAGTAACATTTTTCAGGTTTAATTTTATTACCATTTTGTAAACAGTGACGTTTTCAGCCCAATAAAGGAACCTTTTTTGTATTGGATATTGGCACCATTTAGTGATTAGTTCACCAGACTTTGACTGTTTCACAGAATGCCACTATGTGAATTCCTCAGGTGATGTCAGCGAGGAAAAAAGCCAAAACAATATTTGTTTGGATTGATAGTAGCCCTTTAACTTTTATTCTTAACAAAATAACTACTAAATGACCAACCTTTGCTCTACTTGTTCCTTCTCGTCCATCACGGCCATCTTTTCCTGTGTTAAAAACAATGAACCAAAGGAAATGTGAATAGCTTTTTAACGCTTACTAACCATCAAATTTCAAGTGAAAGTTGCAAGGGCTGTCTGCACAAATTTTTTAAGTATAGCTGCTGACATGGAAAAATGTATGTAGCAATAGCCCTATTTTATCAAAGTCACTGAGGGCCCAGAACTGTGATATCCGAGGAAAATCCAGACCACTTACCATCAATTGACAGAAATAGCAAATCAAAGTTAATTTTATGTAATTATTGAGTTATCGTTTTGGTAAACTAACTGATAATTCAGTGTTTTATCACAGCCATTTTACATGTCAGATTGTTTGATAGAAAATTCGGCCATTATATATCGTGCATCCTTACATTTATGTAAAAGAAATGATCTGACCTGGTGACAGTAATATTTGGTTGCTGTAGCTCCCCAATATTGTCTTAATATTCTCTCAATCAGATTATAGTTGGATAACTTTTTAGTCTTTCTGTGCTAATCATGATTCTAAATTCATCACCTGATATACTAAAATCACTGTGCGATTTCAGGGGCACCCAACGACTGTTTTCTGTTAAATATCAGTTGTTCGGAGAGGTATAGGTTCTCTAGAAATTTCGATACCGCGAAGGATCGATCCTACAAATTTCGAGATGGCAGTTCCATTCATCTGCGAGATTTTCGGATTTCCTTAATGGCTTCTCGTACGTTTCTCGAAAATCGCGCTTTTTCTTCGATGTTTCCTATAATTTTCTTAAAAAAATTTAAGCCCTTAACATTTTCTATACTGACTTTGGATTTATAGCGAAGAGGGAAACCGGTACCGTTATGTCACGCCTAGAATTTTTTGCGAGAGTTCTCTGTCGCCCTAGAAAATTCGATATCACATTTGAAATCTCTAGGGTTTTCGAATAACCTTCTCATATCCATCATCCTATAAAAAGGTTACCTTTAGTTTTCGGCTATCAAAAGGAATCGTTGGGTGAGGTTTTCGAACAGATAAAGATTTTCTAGGGTAGCTTATAAGTTATATAGCTTTAAAAGCACTTTAGACAGCCTAAAACGGTGGTTTAAGGAATTTGGGGAAAAACCGTTGTTGGGTGCTCCTGAAATTTTAATTCAGTTACTTTACATCAAGACAATAACTCAGTGCATTTAAAACTGTGATTTATAATCTGATTAACACAAAATTAAAAACATTACCATTCACACCATCACGCCCATCTTTTCCTGCGTGAGAAGAAAAATTTTATTAGTGCAAAAAGAAGTGACTTCGCGGCGCCACCACTGGAACCCTGTGGTGGCGCCGCGAAACGACGTCTGTTTTCTCAGGCTAGTTGAAATCAAACCACCAAATTTAAAGAGTCGCGAAAGGCGTAAATATGATCAACTCACCATTTTGTCCATCTTTTCCATCTTTGCCTGTCAAAAAGAGGATTCAGTATGGACAACTGAAATGATCTGAGATTATTTGATTACAAAAGCACACAGCAAACTCAATTGACTCACTGCGTATGAATTATTTTCAATCGGTAATTTTGTTTACGTACCATCTTTACAGCAACCAGCATGTGGTACATCTGCACAGCTTTTTGATTTTGTTATGGTACCATTGGTCTAAAAGAAATTAAAAAGTTATTTTTTTAAATGATAAATAGTTGTGCCACAACAATGCAGCCCCGGACTGTTTATGAACACATCTATAAGCAGAACAAAATTACCCCCCCCCCCCCCCCCCCCCCCCCCACCCCGCAACTAAAAAAAAGCTCTTGTCAAATTTACCCCCTGAAAACTGAACTCAACTTGCATTTGTAGGCCCAAATTGTTGTTCTCCTTTTTAGTTTGAAAAGGAGAACAAGTTAAATGCTATAAAGACACTTATTTCTCTGGCGTTACCTGATTTGAAGTTTTGTTCTGCAATATTCCAAAGGAACCGGCCAAGAAAATGGCCAAAGCCAACAAGAAGAACAAACGAAACATCTTCACTCTCCGCTCCTTACAAGTGAACTGACAATATTGAACACATTTCTCAGTGTATAAAGCTTAACTTAGATTTCCGGTCTTTGGTTTTCTTTATTGTAGAACTTGAAAATATACGAGATGGAAAACCTTTGTGATGGTGTTTACATCCCTGACTTGTTGGACAAAAGGTGATCTTGGCATTGATGACCGAACTTTTATGATCACAAAGTGAGTCTAAAGTCTAATTCAAGTACATGTATAAAGTTAACTTAGAGTTCCGGTCCCAGTTCGGTTTTACTACAGAACTTGAAATTATACTTGATAGAAGGCCTTTTGTGATGGTGTTTACATCCGTGACTTGTTAGACAAAAGGCGACTTTGGCATCGACGACTAAGCACCTCAGTTATGATCACAAAGTGAGTCTAAAGTCTAACCTTAACTCTTCAAGTACATGTATCATGTACATAAAATATTGAAAAAAGTGTTCTAGAAAAAACTATATTTTAACACAGCAAGACCTTAAAATTTGACTGAAAAGGAATTTAGATAAACGGTCTCAGACAAAGATATTGCGTTGTTTTATATTTCTCGTACTTCAAACTTATTTGTCGACCAGGCAAAATAACTTCTTTATTCTTGAATGTAAACAGTCCTTTTCAGAGTTTTGGAAAATTCAGTACCGTTTTTTTTAAGCAAGAAATATAAATCAGACCCCTTTTTTAAATTACGTATTTGCTAAGGGAAATAATTCCATTAACTGTTCTTTATACCTAAAGTCTTAGTACGTTAAAGAGAGTGATTACGCCCTGCTAATTCCCGCCCTTCCGGCTTATTGGCGCTTGATTTCGCTAAAGGGTTTAGTTGGGTAATGCGTCGATGAGGAAGTAAATTTACCAACAGTCAGATAGATTCAAAAGCTGATGTTTGGCAGGGTTATCCTTTTGTGTGAAATCCCCATTCATATCCGCGCATCCCGCATCCTGCCATTTTGTTACATTCTCCTTCATAAGAGCATCTGATGCTAATATGGTGCCCTAAAAAGATCAAACAAAGCTCACATCACTGGCATCACATGCAAGCTCACAATGCAATAGGTCGGTGGGTAAGCGGTGTACTTTAGTTATAAAAACAGGTAAGCAGTGTACGTTGGCTATGAAAACAATCACTCAGGTTAATTCGTTCAGAATTATGAGGATATGAAGCGAAATTATAAAGGAATTATTACAGCCTTGAATACATTGCTGCTTTTTACAGGGACACTGAATGAAGAAATCGCTTAGAATGATGTTCTCAGACTGTTTTTCCATATCATTTTAGTGCCATTAAAGGAAACAATATGAAAGCCAATACAGTTTAATGAGTTTTTCGGTTCTTTTACCTAAATATTTCTGCGGCAGAAAATTTTAGAGAAATTAATGTTATCTGATGAATTTACCAGCTCCTTTTATCTTAACAAAAATCCTAGCTGGCCTTATTTCGTACGTCCCAAAACGACACATTTTTCTATGTTTTGTTTTTATTTTACTGTTATATTTTCCGATGTTTCGAAAGTTTTAGGCGACGGCATCTCACTTAAGAAAACATTAGCTTTTAATCTGATTTATTACGAAATTTTTAAGGGGGTGTTTCCATGACACCGGGGCGACTTTCGCGCCGGGGCGAGTTCACTCCGGTTCCCTCTTATGGCTCTACATTTGTTTACATGATACCAATTTGTGGTGGTATCATGTAAACAAATGTAGAGCCATAAGAGGGAACCGGAGTGAATTCGCCCCGGCGCGAAGGTCGCTCCGGTGTCATGTAAACACCCCCTAAGGCTTCAGTCCCGCACAGCTTCTCACTGAAGCGATTCGTTGCTACTTATACACAGTTGAGAATTTGTGTTCAGTTGCGCAAAGAAACAACTCGGGATATAGTGTCAATATGTCCGTGTTGCATTTTATTTATCCCCAAAATAAAATATGTAAAAGTAATCTAAATCAGACCCTTAAAATATAGCCGTTAGGATTTTTTCAGTTTCATTTTGATGTTGCGATTTTTTTATCAGCTATTGAATTCTATTCGAGGCTTTGCGACAAGGCAAGACTAGCATTTTGCTTTGGAAGCAGAGACTGTTCGACTTTTTAAAATGTCCAGAAAAAAGAAACTACCGTGAAACATGAAATTTTTGTGGGTTTCAATTTTTGCGGATTTTGCGGATTGCCCTCGATCCGCAAAAAATAAGTTCCTGCAGAAAAAACTCTCGCAGAATAACACTCCCCCCAAAATTTACTCCCTTCAGTCAAATAAAGGTGACTCTGCTTTCTACTTTCATTGATGGAAGTGGCAGGGGTAGACATTTTGTTTGATTCTGTTGTTGTATCAGTCCTTTAGGACAGTACTTTATGTCTCTAAGTAGAGCGTACCGTAACTTAACAAGAAATAAAAGTTGAAAATATTTAGTTTTCCTCCTTGTTAATGTTCTACTGTTTGAGAAGGTTAACAGCAAAAATTAGTTCCCAGCAGAAATTTCAGTCAACTCGAACCGTAAAAAATTGTTCCGGCAAACATGACAGAAGATTGCCAATCGGCAAAATAAAACTCCCGCAAAAATGTCATGCTACACGGTATAGCATACGTAGAGAACCACTCAAAAAACGAGACAGCGAGACCGCCGGTGAATTTTTTTCCTGAGTTTCATTCTATTTCAATTTAGGAACCGGGAATTTTATTCCAAGTTAGACGAGTTTGTAAACCTTGGAAAACAATAAGTCGCTAATATTTAGCAGCATATATCAGCATGTATTTAATCAAAACAGACAAAAATGAACAAACCAGTTTACCTCATAATCAGTACAAATGTTTCTGAAGGAAGATATTAGTGTACATACTCATTCCAAATATTGGAAAAGCTGCGATCAAAAGCTGCAACCGGGTTATAATTTAGATATTGTTTGCTGAACCTTGCCTCTTTTTGCAAAAATGGCAAAATAGTACCGCGCTCTTTTTTTTTTTCTGTGGAATCTAATGAAATCAAACAAAAAGGTTGAAAAATTACAGGTATATTTCCCATGCGGCTTACTTCCTTGTCACCATTGCTCGCAAAGTCTGAGTATTCCCGGCCCCATTGCAATCTTCCATGAACACACTGAAGTGAGTCTAAAGTCTGAATTAGAAACACTGAGTTACTCAGCGTTTTCCAAAGAAAACGAAATTAATACTGTGTTAACTTATATATGTTATGCCCATGCATTCTTCCTTTCAACTTCTTTTGCCTGTAGTTCAAACTTATTTGACATTTGTCACCTTGTAAATTAAAACATCTTCCTCGATCGCGCTGGCTAACAATTGCAAAAAGCCCTCTGAAAATTAAGGCTCAGCGAAAAGAATCCAGAATCAAAACCTTTATAAATTATCGAGGGAAATAATTTCATTTACGTATCTTTTGATACACCTAATTCCGGCTATCCCGCGTAAGCCAGAATCTTAATATTATGTCGCCATGCCGAGGTGAGTGGGTTTGCGTTATACGCGGCAATTCCGTCATCTCGCTAAGAACACAGACTTCAATACTTCCCCACGTCCCGCCTAAACCAGCATTTATGCCGCTTATTTAAGGTTACAGTGTACCTTCGGGGGTGTCTCCAGTATAACAGCTCTAGCGTCTTAAGATTACACTTAATATACCTAAACCCAGGTATCAAATTAAAGCTTATAGAGCTGGCTATCTAAATATGGAAACCATTTGGTAATAAAATGAATTGTCGAATTTTTTACGACGTCTAAATTCGAACGTCCGAATCATCTTTAAAACGCTATAACTCAAAGCGATTATTGTATTTTGCTAATTTGATTTGTTCTCGGGTTTCCGGACACGAAGCGCTAAAAAAACTTGTCGGCGATTTTCCATATTCAATGGCAGTGAAAAGTTACAGAATATTTTCGAAAAAGGAAGAAAAAAGGTTGGAGTGATCGCACGGAAATGGCTCTTGACGAAAAAGTTTATGGAAATAAGAAATTCGCCGACATATTTTGTTGATTATATGTTAGCCTAGCTTGTGTCCAAATTTGAGGAAAATCGAACAAATTCCCTTTGAGTTGTAACTTTAAACATGGCTGGTGCTGTGTACCCTGCGAGTAAAGTCCCCTTCGAACTTCCTAGAAACTCTGCTCGCAGGATAGTGCTGTGAAACACTAAAGTTCGATATAAAATTGGCGACCGTAGAAAAACTAACAACCAATCAGTATTTCGAGCGTTTTATTATTGTCATTTCGTATCTCGTCCCTTTTTTAAGTGTTTGGCTGGATGCGGTGTAGGTCTTAAAATAATTCCGCATCCCTCAAAACCCATTCTCCTCGTTCTAGCATCTAATATGGCGCCCAAACTAGGGATCACGCCAAAGTTCACAACACAGGCACACCAATCGGTCGGCGGGTAAGCCGTGTACGTTGACTATAAACAGGTTGATTCGTTCAGAATCATGAGGCTTTGAAGCGGTATTCGTATAACTTTGAAGATCATGCTCCATTTCAACTATTTAT
This sequence comes from Dendrophyllia cribrosa, assembly GCA_024195265.1. NCBI lineage: Eukaryota > Metazoa > Cnidaria > Anthozoa > Scleractinia > Dendrophylliidae > Dendrophyllia > Dendrophyllia cribrosa. Next base: position 18,987,792 of record JAJLRJ010000001.1, read on the forward strand.
TTAGTTTTTGTGTTCATATGCAACACGGGGATTGAGAAAAGAAAAAGCTTGAGAAATAGTGTTGATACGATCAATATGGAATTTTATTTATAATTTAGAAAACTAGATATAAAAGTGACAATTCAACACGTTAAATAGGTATAAACGATTTTTGCAAATTTTGTTTGATTCTGTCTAATTATGCCACCTGTCCTTTTCCAAGGTTTGCCTTCTTGCGTTGTGATTTCTTTCACACGGCATACCCTCAGGTCACGTTGACTGCAAAAAAAAAACAAATTCAGCCAGGTTGATTCGTTTAGATTCACGAGGCTTTGAAGCAGAATTCGTATAACTTTGAAGATTATGCTACATTTCAGATATCTATTTTGGTAGTTGTGTTATTATGCAACACGGAGGTTGTGCAAAGAAAAAGTTCAAGAAATAATGTTGATATGTTAAGATGAAATTTTGTTTATAATTAAGAACTGAGCTATGTATAAATGTGATAAATCGGAGACGCAAAATAGGTTAAGATTTTGAAAAAATCACATGATCTTTTCCATGGTTTGCCTTCTTAGTATTGCGTTGTGATTTCTACAGTTTTCTTGCTTATATTATGTTCAAATCCAAGAGCGGGAATTTCATTGATCCCCCCTAGATGAAGTTTAACCAGCTCGTAAAACCTTATTAGAAAACAAAAATATCGCTACTATTTTTTAAAGCATGTATACTGTATTGAACCAAAATAAACAAACCAAGTTTACCTCAAGATATTCGGCATTCTCTGATGAAGCAAGTAGTTTAGAAGAAATACAAAATACAGTAAAAGTTGCGATCTGAAGCTGCGAACAGGACAATTTGGATTTGGATTTTTAAACCTTGCTTCATGGTAGAAAAGGTCAAAAATTTGCCGTCATTTTCTAATATCGTTCAATAAATTATCGTTTTTAAAAGCAAACAGAAAGGCTGAAAAATTTCGTGTCTGACAACCCTTTCTTCCTTGTCACGTAAGGCTGCTTTCATTTTTCTATGTCACGCAAGATCCAGTGTGCCGTTTTGCAATCGAGGCTGGACCTGGAAACGAGGCAAGCCACGCATGTTGCGCCTGTTGAAGATCGAACACAGATCATTAAAGTCCTCAAGAAATATTGTTCAGAATGCAGGCAATGCAGGTAGGAAAATGTATATAAATGTGTTCATGCAAGACCAAAACGAACAGGAGTTTAATTTTACGAAGAAAAGATGGAGCGATTGCAGAATAGGTGGTTTTCATGTTACGTCATCGCCGCCATGCTGGTGGACATACAAACAATAGTTCTCTCATTAGCTCCTTTTGTTCGTCCACCAGCATTGTTCGTTTCACTATTGTTATCTAATATGTCTCTAGAGATTGATTGCAAACCACCTACACCCCGCATCTCTAGCTACACCGTGCAGCTGGCTATGCGTCTACATGTCTACGCCGTCATAATTAATTCATAGCTGTGAAAATTCAGTGGAAATAGGCCTTCATAATTAATTCACAGTTGTAAAAGTTCAGTGGAAAAGTGGCTACGCGTCTACACCGTCCCAATAGGCCATTTCCGAGTTTCCTTTAGCCTCTCTTAGCGAGGCTAGGTGTGAAACCTTTCATATGAAAATAAGTTTTCATTCACATGCAAATCAGTTTTATTTGCATGTGAATGAAAACTCATTTTCATATGAAAGGTTTCGCACCCAGCCTCGCTTTGATATAGAGGTTAAAGGCAACTCGGAAATGGCCTATTTATTCTAAACTGTCCATCTGGAAATAGTAAAGGAAAATGAATGGTCATCAATGAGTAACAAAGCGTAACTTTATTACAGCAAAAGTAATACAATTTCAGCCCTTTCTAAAACAGCAAAATTTTTCAAACAACATTATTTATTGAAAACTTAAGCTTATTTAAAAAGAATATAAACTTTTCCTCCTTGGTAGCCAAACATAAAAATGCAAATTTGTATATTATGTACATTTAAATGTGTCGAAATGCTTTGTAGAACGAGTCATAACACTAACAAGCACTTTTGTTAATCAACAAGATGCAAATAAGTTGCAGGGTATTTTTCAGTTTAGTCTCTCTTTGATGTCACTGGCTTATCAGCATTCTGGTACATCATTCGAAAAGCCTTTTTCTATATTGGCGATATTAATTTTTTAACGGGAAAACGGGTAGAGTTTGTTTTTATATTAATTTTTCAACTATTGGCAGATGAAACAAATCGTGAACAATCTGGGAAACTATTTTCAAGGTTAAACGAAAATCGCTCTTCCCTGATGGTTTTAGTGTGTACTGTGACTACAGACTTTGTGCACTATCCCTAACCCTAACCCTAGTCCTAACCCTAAGCCTTAGTCCTAACCCTAAGCCCAACCCTACATCAAACACAAAGATATTAATTTGAGAACTACGAAATTGATTTACCTCTGCGGCAATCTGCTTTTGACTTTCTGCATAATCGATGAAAGTAATGGCCTTTTCAACTGTATGCTTAGTAACTTCTCGGGCAGGGGCTTCTGGTTTGGTGGTATGCGCATAAAGACAATGATCTGTTTGAAGTTTTTCTTGCAAGGGTAAATTTTCCAACCAAGTGGATCCGTAATTAGTCACCCTCCGTTTTCCGATTGATGATAACCTGAGATCAGACGCTCTTTTTTTTCGGAGCACAGAAAAAAGAGCGCCTGATCGCAGGTTAGGTTGATGCCTTGTGCTTGGGTTTTATGGCCTTTTATAGGAGAAGAAAGCTTTTTGAACGAGGCATGAATATAACATATTTTTTGCTTCCTTTAATTTTTCATTCTGTACACAGCAGCAGTCATGTATAGAACAAGCATAATTTATCTAATATGCTCCATTCGTGTATATTGCTGAAAGAATGAACGCGTAGACGCTTAGCCACGGGAAAATCATTCGTCTCCAGTCCTTGTAACCTGTAGGCTACGTTTATTCCCAGTGCCTGCTCTGACGGCGGAGCTAGGCTACATGTAGCCATTATTTGATGGCTGCACGGAACAGCTTCAGTTGCGGGGTATTCTGCAATTTAGCCGAAAAAAGTTCATTTATTTCATAATCAATATTGTGTTAGGCGTAGGCCGAGTTGTTCAAGTTGTGTGTAGTATGACGTGGGTTCTGAAGAGAGAACATGGGCGGGTTTTTTTGGGACATATTCTGGGCATTCCAAAAACAGAATACCGGTAACTCTAAATATTTCATACATGTACTTATTGAGATTTTCTATTGAAATTTGGCGTGTGTTCGCAACCAATCAGAATGGCAAAATGACTTTCTCACACATGAAAGAAAGAATTTCGTCAAATCACAAATCTCAGTATGTATAACATACATGTAAACAAATTACAGCATGGGCAGTGCTTTGTACAGCATTTATGCACTCGTTGGTTTGTATCAAAAATCTCACTCACACACAAAGCCTCGCTCGTTCGATTTCTGTTACGAACCAACTTGTGTGTAAATACCGTCTGCCCGCACTGCCGATAAAGTAATCTATATAAATTATATTGCACCAGTATTCCTGTTGTAAAATGTTGAAAAAATGTCAACTCTACTTTAGAATGTACATGTAGATGACATAGTTTTGTTAGGCATATTCTGATTTCAGAATGACCAGAATATATTCCCCCAAAAATGTGCCCCAAATTCAGGCATCATGGCAGGTACAGCTGTAGCTATATAAACAAAAATTTGTTTTGATTATATGTGGTCAAACCTGCAGTTTGCAAAAGGATATACATATTGTTTGAAGGAAAGTTCAGTGATGTACATGTAGCATATAAAAATATTGTTGTACAGTATAATTATATGAGAAAAATGTTGTTTCTTATCTGCACAAAAGCTGAACAACATAATTTTTGATTGACAACAAAGAGTACATGCTGCAAAGATTCTATCAAATTAAATATATCATCTTTACATGTATTTCTTTCAAAAGGAAAAGAAAAAGAAAAAACTCTTTCCTTACCATCAGCAGAAGACGGCACATACAATGTAAAACACACATTGAAATTTCCATGCGTACGTAGAAATAAATCTCTAAAAAAATGAAGACAAACCTGATTGTTTTGTAAAGTTGTACTTTGTAAACTTTGACATCTGCCATCCTGTGTGCTAGAAGTCAAGTCAACTACATTCAGTTAGTTTCCACTGATGTACTGTGTTTTTAAAAAGCTCCTTTGCCAAATATTAACTTTGTTCAACATGAAACGGCCATACAAAGTACATGTAATTCTCTTTCTTTTATCTTGATCACTTGTTTTTCCTTTTTGTTTCTTCTCTTTTCTTTTGTTTGATCCTTTCTTTTTATTTTAACAAAATTAATATTAGTGTGTGTAGCGATTTCTACATAAAAATCATGTAATTAATTTGACTGGCCTGCCAAGACTAGCTTTTGCTACCTGCGGGCGTGTCTTGTAAATTGTATAATAATTAACTAATAAAGATTTTTGTTGTTGTTGTTGTTGTAAACAAGCCAGTCTTGATTAAATTGCATGCAAATCCATGCACTCTTGCTTGAAGACAACCCGGACTGGATAGAGAAGAGATGAATTTATGTTCATTTTCTAAAGCTGGTCAGGCTTGGAAACTTCTATGAAGCAAGTCAAAGTGCTGTGAATCCTAGTGTATGACAGTTTACTATATTTGCTGTATGAGATTAACATCAGAAAGGTTGATCATCCTCTGTTAATTTTTGTGAGATTTATTGAGATAAATGGTTGAAGTTTAAAGTGAAAAACATTTTTACGACATAGAAGCCTAAACGCAAAGTGTACAACAATATACATGTCATTTATATAATTACCTTATACATGTATTAACTTTCAGGTGTTTACTTGTCAACTCTCATTCATAATTCATGAGTCTCATACCTGGATATCCAAAACTTCGATCCCACGCATATGGACCACTTTGTCATGTCTGATCGACTCACAAATTTCATTAAATGGACCACTTTTGAAAAAATATCTTCAGCGGCAATTCAGTGAAACAATAGTCCATTATAAAGATCTACAAATCATGATAGTGCTATTAGTTCATAAATTCCTCCATTTTGAAAGGACACTGCTGTCTTTATCCAGTTCCAGCACATTGTAAGGGCTGTCAACAAGGGCCAGGAGCTGGAAATTTTCCCCGACAATTATGCGTTTGAATAAGCCCCAACTACTTAACAGATAGAAATGAAAAACACCAGAGACCAATTTTCCCCATCATGTCTTTTTTCCACTTCCCTGCATTGAGCACTGCGACTAGCAAGACTGTTTCCATTTCCAGTACAAATGTAATTGTTTGGAACTTTGGAAATCTTTAGGACATCTTTAGTTGTCTTTGCAAACTGTCAACTCATCCTCAGGAATACTGAAAGTCTCACAATAAAAACCAGACATGCTTGACTTGAAAAAAGTTAGCAGTTAATTAGTTCTTACATTGTATGTGTTTAAGGATTAATTATTAGATTTTGCTTGCAGCTGTTTATAAGATATATATTTTTTCATTTGAATCAGCGATCTTTCAAAGTGATCTTCATGTTTTTTTTTTTTTGTTTTGATTTGTTAATCTGCTCTTCAAAGAATAGATTGATTGAGCAATAGTGGGTTTGTAAGGAAGTCCAAGGAGTACATTATATTCCATTGTCTCAAGTGCAAAGCCTGGGATAAAAGTGGGGATGTTGTGGTTTTCTCCTTTGTACTTTTTTTCTACATTGTATGTTTGGTTAACATAAAAAAATAAACAAAACTTCGGAATTCAAAATATTTGTTGTGGTTCAATTTTAGTTCTGGTTCAATTTTTTCAAACCAGTTTATGTTTTTCAAACTGGTTTATTTTTTTTAAACTGCAGGGTTGTAGCTAAGAAAATACTTACATGTAGCAGGCTCATAAACAAGCCCAGCTGGTTTTTCACGCTTGTGTACCTTCAAAATCACCCCAAGTCTTCGTTTTCTAGTGAAATTTCAGCCAATGATAAGTTCTCTTTCAGCTGGTGATATTAGTCGGTAGCCGGCTTATAGCTACATCCCTGAAACTGGTTTCTTTTTTACTGGACAGACCATGTAAGTTGTCATGAGTAGTTAGTTAAGTGTCACTACACTACTATTAGGTTGCTAGTTCTTACATGACCTCTGATCATGGTCAATACAGACAGAAATTTAAGTTCCAGCAAATTAAGTGGATTTGTTGGTTTATTTTTCTTTGCAGAGACGTGTTAAGTTGCCAATATCAACCCTTAACCAACATATAACTTGCAGATTGTGCAATGGGTATCTCATTGATGCAGCAACAATAACAGAATGCCTGCACACTTGTAAGTGTTAAGTAATACTTGTAACCTTGGTTTCTACATGTATTTATTAACCAACTGAAGCTCAAAATTAAGGTACTGGGAACCCCATCCATGGAAATAACAGGGAATTTTAAAGTGCTACAGCACTACGATCAAATCATTGAGTGTACCGGTACCTTTAAGTTTGAGCGAATCAGGAGGTACATGTACTGTAACTTCCTAAAGTACACGTTATCCAAATTTTCCTTTTTACGATAAAGGAAAGTGTGTTTTCTTTGTGAATGTAGCATTTTCCAGTATATTCCGGTACTTTTGGTTTCGAGTATGTACAGAAAGCAAAATTTTAATTTAAGCTCGTGACTTTTCTTTTTCTTTGTTTTATATGTACTCCACGTTCTTTTTCGTTCTTATTCCATTTTTTTCCCTTGTTGTTGGCCTTTCACTAGACTTGATTTATGCAGTAAAAGTTTCCCAGAAAACGCTGAAGAAGGTGAAATTTTTTAACAAGAAGTGGCAAGTGGTAGGAAGACCAGATATTTTTCTTTGATTTTGCCAGTCAAATCTGACAGGTTAATGCGTGTAACTCTCGCCCAGTTCATGAGATCTCTCTCATTTGGGCACCTTTTGTAACAACAACAACAACAATCTTTATTGTGCTCTTAATACAAAAGTACAGAAATCATTAAAATGTATATGACAGTGATTTTTTTATTTGCTTGATCGAATCTACATGATGTTCTGATAAGAAAATGGAAAAAAACATTTCGATATCGATTTTTCTTCTCTGCGTTGTTGTAGCCATCTAAAAACGTGAAATTTCACTTCCGGTGTGTTACAAAACCGCGCAAGAAGAAAGACTGGAAATAGTCCACTGTGACGTCAATACAGGAATGCCGGTGTCGAGATTTCTCAGTCCTTACATTTTTTGATGCGCCCTGAGGAAGAAACATGGTTCTATTAAGGTGTGTTGTCCATGGTTGTACATGTACATGTAGCAACACGCACCAAAAAACAGAGGAACTGAGAAATCGCGACACTGGCATTCTTGTATTGACGTCACAGCGGATTCTTCTTGCGTGGTTTTGTAACACACCGGAAGTGAAATTTCACATTTTTAGACGGCCAAAACGTGGAGAAGGAAAATCGATATCGAAAATTTTTTTCCATATATTTTTCTTATCAAAACATCATGTTGATTTGATCAAGCAAATAAAAAAAATCACTGTCATATACACTTTAAAAGGAAATAACTGTGAAAGAAAAAGAGCACAAAAGCTAATCGCACTGAGTGGCTAGGCCATGCGGAAGAGTAACTACCGGTAGATATCAGAGTTGTTATAAATAGACAGATACACAAAAAACACACACAAAAAATTTATATATATTAAAGATTTCTTCCTATGTAAGATTTCTTCCTTCTGCGTGAGTTACATGTAGTTACAAAAGACATCTTTTGTAGTAAAGAGGGATGACGTCAGAAAAGGTAGAAGGATCATGGTCTCATCTTTGGCGGTTTTGCGGTTTGAAATGTCAATGGGTTAAGATTTAACTTAAATTAAATAAGTTTATTTCATAAAAATAATTGCCACAAATAAACTGTATTACACTGTAATCACATTTTATCTCATTGAAGATGTAAATAAATATTAATAAATTATAAATTTCTGTACTTGTTAAAAGGGTTGTCTGAATCTGTGATTTGTTTTTTTCACATTCACTTTTATTATTTTTTTATAATTTCTTTCAATTTGTTAGTTTGCAAGAGCTGCCTGGTGAGACATATTGAGCTTGTTAATCGATGTCCAACGTGTAACACTCTTATTCATGAGTCACAACCACTCTACAACATCAGGTAAGAGCCATCTCTTGAAAATTCAACAATGACATGTTACAAGTGATCTACAAAAACCACTGGTAACATACAGCCAGCCAACTTGTGATCTTTATACACTGTACATGTCATGAAAGCCAGCAGTTAGTACTGTGACTACATTTACTACATGTACATGTATTCTTGGTTTTCACTTACATCATATCAAATTTCAGAAGCATTAAACAACAGATTTTGATTCCAAAATGTTTATGGAATTGTAGAGAGTTTAAAACTACACATCTGGGCCAAATTTTGAAGCACAAGAGCATTTCCTTCAAGAGTTATAGGCAGACAGTATTAGACATTTTTAGTAAGAAATGTATGGAGCATCCATCTTTGTGACATGTCCGCATGTCACGCTGTCATACAATTAATAAAAATATCTCGTGTTGTGAAATATTGCTTTATTTACATATCAGACGAGTACATTTTCCCTCATTCGCCTGGAAAACCACAGAGTATGCAACAGAATGATCTATGATCTCAGTAAGTGATAGGAATGCGTAAAAGCTTTTTGTGCCGCTTATGGAAATCAGTGTCTGGCAGGTTGTCGCGTGAGATTTATTGTGAAGATATACTCCTCATACAGGCCGTCGTTCAATTGATCAAATATGTCAGTTTTATAAACAAAAGTTTTGAAACCAAATATTGTCGTGTGAGAGAAGATCAATAATCAAACCTTTGATTTATAGTGATAAACATTAGTTTTTAAAAGACCAGGATTGATACAATGGTGTCGTTCATTTTATTTTTGCAGACCTGATAGAACTATGCAAGATATTGTTTACAAACTCCTTCCAAGAATAGAGAGAGGTGAGTTAAACTTTGCAGAATAAAAAACGTTTTCTTTTTCAAATTTAATGTTTCGCTCACTAAATAGTTTAAGACCAAGACTATGTATTTTAGTAGTCTTTCGAGAGTGATCATTTATTTTAGTGTTGTTTTGAAAAGAATCTTTTCAAATTGTTACCCATGGAAGCTGGCTGTCAAAAATCAAGATGTAGCCAGTCATGGGAAAGTCTGACAAAAGTTCTTATTAGAACTTGCACTAACCAGACTAATGACACATTGACTAACTGTGAAATGGGTAGGTACTTTTACAAGTCAGCTTAATGTTTAATAAAAGGTGCTGCAGTTGTTTATATGTACTCAGTCTGGTCATTCCACAAATACATTGTAGGCTCCTTTCAATAAATAATTTATTATATTATAAAAATTGAACTTGATGGCAAGGCCTGGGTGACACAAACAAAGGAAATGATTAATACATGTGTTTATTCATTATTTTTCTTTGTCTAAAAACTTCCCAATAGACCTCACTACCAAGTGAAGTTGAATTTTAATGTCAAAAGGACTCTATTGTTTATTACACAGCAGTTATCCTTTATTAGTTCAGAGATTGATTTCATATTACATGTAAATTTAACTATAATTATTCATGTTTGTTTTTTCTTAGAGGAAAAGCGTAGAGAACGCAAGTTTTATAAAGACAGGCAGATGCCATATCCAGCCCCAAAAGGTACCAGACATTATTGCACCCTATTTTCTGTAAGAGCTATAAATGACCCCTTCCCATCTTCATGTAGATAAAAAAAGGCAAAAGAAAAAATCACAGCAATGTTAGAGAGCAAGACAGATGGTCAAAACATAACACCTTGATATATATGGCTCCTGGCTGAGAATCAACAACTAGCTGATATAATTTCTTTGATGCCAAACAATTTAACAGTGGATGATTAATTTTGTAAAACATTAATGGTCATAAATTACATGTACATAACCCATTACATGTTCACTTATTGGGTTAATTTTTTTTGTAGCATTAATTTGACAAAATTTTTTTGAATTAATGGTATTTTACAGGGAAAAATAATAATGTAACATAGGGAAGAAAAGATGTCTCAAATTCTGTTTTTTTTTTTCAGTTCTCACAAGTCAGTCACCAGCAATACCAGGGCCATCAAAGGCTATTAAAAAACAGAAAACATCTATACCAAAAACAACAAGTATAATGACAGTAACAAAAAGCTATCATAGAACAGATGAACAGATCTCTCTTCAACTAGAGACATTTAGGTGAGTTACATTAAATTAAAGGCCTGTCTACAGTGTAAGTTCATAAAAATAAAGTGCAACATTGCAAAATGTCTGTGTTTGCTTTTAAACTTGTCAAAGTTTCAAATTAATTTGAAAGCATGTATCAGAGATCATTTTTTATAGCAATATTAAATTTCTTATTAATATTAGCCAATGAAGCTGTAGGATAATCATGATGTACAGTGATCCACTTTGATTGTAAATAAAACTGAGAACTGAAATTTGGTTCTACAACAATGATATTGTACAACAGTTATAAGTATAAAGAAATAACACTGAACAAAGCTGATCTTCGCATGTTTATTTCTAGGGATGGTAGTGGTGGTCCAGCAAAAATTCAGGTAACTAAAGTGTTTTCTCTCTTTTGTTCTTGTATGTACCGAGGAGGGGGGGGGGGGGGGGGGGGGGGGGGGAGGGGGGAGCAAGCTACTCTGATCCAATACAGATCTGGTGCAAATTTTTTTAACGTGTGGTAATCATAATAACATGCATGTGAGGTGATAAACCTTTGTTTTTGTTTGGTTGCAGCCGCTTCAAAAGAAATACATGAGGCTTTCTACGCAGGTCACAATTGGCTTAATTCAGAGGTTTTTGGCAACCAAGCTGCACTTGGAATCTGAGAACATGGTAAAAAGATCATGTATAAATGTAAAATTTCTATAATGTACAATGTATTAGTTCATCAATTGACATAATAACTGATACTAGAGATGACTCATGTGTGCCTGAAATCTGACGGCACCTGATTCAACTGGTAGCAATGTCATCAGCACTAATACTCACTGGCTTCCTGCTATCAAGCCTGCAAGAACTTTTCTTCTCTAAGCAAATCATTTGTCAGTCCATGGACAAGTTGGACAATTTTGTTCCACTTGGTTTATCTTTACTGAATAGTGCCTGGTGTTCAAAGCCAACTATGTTTCACAGAGAGAAAGACTTTCTGTTTGAATTTAATTGTAGCAAAACTACCCAGTCCATCTGTCAGACCAGGTTAAGCTTTCACCACTCAAAATGCCAAATTTACCAGACATTTGAATGATAACAGGCTGTTATTTGCAGCCTTGGCTATTGTTCACAAATAAGAGCTGCTCCAATAAGACTCTTATCACCACACTTGCAAGGTCTGGGTACTATGACTGTACAAGCTATTAAGATACATGATAAGATACACTAACAAAGCCCAGTAGTCTTGAAATCAAACATGTTTATCTTTTATTCCTTTGCATTTGGAAACACAACATTACAACGGATGTACCCGGCTATTGAATTTGAATGGAACAGTGTTTTGTGGTGCCACATGTTTTGTTAGTGTTTTACCTTAAGATTATCGTAAATTAAATAAGAAATTGTGTTATGGTGGGACTGAAAAGTAAAAAACGAACTTTATTGAAGTAAAATTAAGTTAATATGAGTGTACCATATTTGTATCAATATCCTGTGTCAATATCGATATTTGTATCGTTAGAAAAATACTGCAATATAATTATGGGTATTGTGGTACATCGTTGCAGAACTAGTAGGGCCGGGGCAGCTATGGTTGCATGGGAGGGTTCCAGCAGTTTCAGAACCCGCTTTTCGAGAAATTAAATGTAGGTCTATTTTGCAAATCAAGTTTTTCAAATGTCCATACAAAATCGCTTTCCTTGCTCTCATGAACATTCACCATGACCAGGATATTCAAATTGATACTGTCGTTGACTTTTTTTCTAGAAAAAAGAAAAACCGCGATGTCTGTTTTTCGCTAACCCTCATATCTTTCACAAACACACCACAGCATTGACTTTGTCAATAAGTGAGTGCATGTTTCCTGCTGCCTTTATTGTGACATTACATGTATCTCTCCACAAAGACCAATTTGTTCAAAGAGTGGATAACATCCAGTAAAAATTAACTCTTTCCAGAAAACCTTGAAATGGACTGGCATAATTATGTCATTAAGGGAAGCAGTATTTCACAGTTTACAATTCATATTCATTCTGTATAATTTATACTTAATGCTTTATACATAAGTTAGACACCAAGATGAGCTATCTGTACTACTGGGTGGACACTACTGTCTTTGTTAACATTGGTTTGTTTGTTAGGTTGGTATTCTGTATGACAAGACAGAAATGGGAAAGGATTTAACACTGAAATACATCACTGACAATCTCTCACCTCCAGAGGTATAGACATTCTTTGTTTACTTTTTCATGTTTGTCATTCAAGAGGTTTTTTTTCTTTCATTGACTGGCTGATGGATTGCAATTTTCCATTTCAGGAACATTGTTCTGGGCCACTGATTCTTCATTACAGAGCAATGGATATCAAAACATGACGCTCTTGGAAGATACAGTGTTATTGCGTGACAGGTCTCCAAATGAAATGGATGATTCCTCCTGTTAGAGAACGCCGCTGGCTAACTTGATTCGTAACAGAATCAGTGAGAGGGGAATTTGCAAAGACATAAACGACATGCCTTGCTCAGCAGACTTAAAAACATTTGGACAAAGAGCTAAAACTGCTTAGTTAGAACGGACAAATAATGAAATACCATTAACGAATTGACCACTCTGGTTGCCCGGTTAGATCGGACAAACATTGACATGGAATTTACCAGACTGGCCGGCCAGTTCTGACAAACGGCGCCTAGGGCATTTTCCTTGATACTGTCAAAATAATTATCTTTGACCTGACTCGTCCTCAGTCGTCTCTCAATTTACGAGAGAAACGCGGCCGAGGGGAGCGCGAGGGGTGATGGGAAGGAGGAAAGATGGGAGACTCTCCCTCTCCTTACCATCACCCCTCGCGCTTCCCTCTGTCGCGCGTCTCTCGTTCCTCGTTCCGTGTCTATCCCCCGCGCGCGTATCCCGCGTCTTGCCAAGAGCATAAAAAGACGACTGGGGACGAGTCAGATCTTAACTTTGACGTCTTCACCTCGCTCAGTACAATGATAATGTTGGTTTATTCAATCCCTGCGAGATTAGTTTTAACACTGTTTTTGTAGGAGTGGGAAGAGAGTGAGCTAAAAGAACAAAAGAACCCTGAAGAATCACATTTCAGTCCCAAGCACTTTGGCGAGCATACTTTTGTTCATTGTATATTTATTTGCGACCTTGTAAAACAGCTGCATACTGATTACTGATCACACAGATATACAAAAAAAATCCTTTTATTATTTTTCTGTACAATACCTAGCAAAATGCATAATTAAAATCGTATTTCATTAATATCACTGCCAGACTACTCTTCCTTATTCAGGAGGCTAAAATGTATTTACAAAAGCTAAATTAAAAAAATGCTAAATCCAGGGTTTAATCTAGAGCATCGCATTACAGGATGCATTATGGCCCGGTTCAAACGTCGAACTTCACATGTGCCGAATCTAATGCAAATGAGCAAGAACAATAGATTTTGCTCATTTGTATTAGATTCGGCACATGTCAAGTTCGACGTTTGAACCGGGCCAAAGTAACATTGCGCGCAAAATTTCGCTAAGGATGTCAAACTTCAACAGTCCAGAACTGTACAGAATTTGCCTGCTTTTTGCAAGAAAAACGCTTTGATGGGGAAATATCGAATAAACACTAATATTAAGCACGGCTTAAAAGAAGTTCAAATATTAAAATATCTTGGGCCACATTTTTAGAAAGGGCACGAGCCTATGCCGAGTAGGAACATCTAGAAACATTTCATCAAAAGCCCTATTTTTCATTGATTAATAATTTTGTGCTCATGACTACGATACGTTGGTTTTAGCGGTCTCCATCTACTTTATCGACTGATAAAGCGGCATTTGCCGCATCACAGTCATTTCTACTTGCAGTTGAATGTGGTTACGATTGTTATGTTGTGGTGGGCATCAACCCGTTCCCTAGAACTTCTAACAAGCAGCAATAATCATGCTGTTTTAAAATACAATAGCTGCGCTTATACACCTAATATTGAAGAAACGTCAGGTAAAAAAGCATAAACGGGATGATTCTGGGTATAGGTGGTTTGCAATCAATCTCTAGAGACATAGATAACAATAGTGAAACGAACAAATGCTGGTGGACGAACAAAAGGAGCTAATGAGAGAACTATTGTTTATGTCCACCAGCATGGCGGCGATGACGTAACCTGAAAACCACCTATACTGGTTATAAAAATGTGTAATATGCCTGAGAATACAAGCAGCTTTTTTGCCTCCTAGAAAGTCATCCAGGAGTATCGTTCGTGGTTTAAACTTTTTATCCGGCAACCTTCTTCGATAGATGAATATTACATGGCGTTGTGAAACCATGCTAATACCTTGATACGTATTTTCCGGTTGGTGGCCTGCGAGCAAGTTATCGAGGGTGGGGGAGGGGAATAGGACCTCCCTTTCCTCTGCTCCCCCACTTCCGCCCCCGGCAGCTTGCTCGCAGGCTACCAGGTAGGTAGCAGGATTTGTACAGCACTTCCTTTTATACAATCCACTTGAAATACACTATTTACCTTACCATTTTTTTTACTAGCAAATCCCTATCAAGCGGGTAACATTAATTCCTTGCATTTTATCCACGGGATAAGGATTTGTCCACTGAGCAAAAAAAATATTGAACAACCGGGAGCATTCATCCTTATCGCGTCTTTTCAACGTCTTTTTCTTGGCCCTCTTCCAAAGCTACTTAAAGAATACCTCGAAAATAACTAAATCCTCAAATCTGAAGGGTCATGCTATATTTACAGGCGAGGATATATGATCAGAAATTTGGATAAGTTTTACATTCATTTGTATGACAAACGGGCAACTTTTCCCATCTTCCATACAAACGTGTGTTAAAATTCCCGAATTTGGCGGCTTGTCACTTTTCTCCCAAACATCGCATAACCCTCAAATGTAGGCAGAAGACATATTTTGAGGTGTTGTTACAGTAGTATAAGCGGCTTTGGTTGAGAGCCAAGTAAATGAATACTTGGATAACCGTGATAGGGGTAAAAACATCCTAAAAAATGGCACTCCTAAAAACACGCAATTCAAACTTGTTACATAACCACTCATGCAATATGAATACTACCAAATAAGCCTCGTATAGCTACACTAACTTTTTTTAATTTGGTTTGTCGAGCAATCTATTACAAAAAATAGTGCGACAGGAAAACAAGACTGGGCTGAAACTTAATAACTAAAATATCATCTTAAAACGACTCCAAAAATAGTAAAAAAATGCTCATTGACTGCTCTCAATATCAGAAGCACTGCTTCGATAAGAGCATTCTGATTTTAGACAAAAGAATAAAAATATATTTCCTATGGGTAAATCGCTTATACTAGTGAGACGGACTACACAATTCACTGAGCGATTCTGAACTTCTGTCATCCTTTTTACTGCTCAAAAAGTTTCACTTTAACTTAATTCTTTTGGAAGCTTGTTAAGCAGTGCGTTTAAAGGCATTATGTAATTCCAGTTAAAATAATCTACAATACATGATACGAGCGGGGAGGGTCTGCACTTATGGCTCTGAAGGGGATGTTCATGGTTCTTTTGGAACGGAATTTTCAAGGCGCCATGTCACCAATTTTAGCATCAGTTTGAAAGGATAAAAGATATATTTGAATAGAGTAAACCTAAAAATAATGGTCCAGTTTTGCTAACAACTATCATATTAGTTTAGAGCGATTTTCAATTGTGTGGTAAAACCAAACCCAAACTAATTACTCTGACCAATCACAGCAGTCGTAAACAATCCAATGAACCAATCAGAGCTCGAAGCAATTACACGTCAGCGGCGCCATGCGCGGGAAAACGCGTGCGAGCAAGTCACGATTGGTTTTGCTTTTACTTCTGATTGGTTGAGAAAGTGGCGCAAGATTTTTTAGCCAATCACAAAGCGAAGCAATGAAAAACCAAAGCAATTGTGTAATTACTTTTCACACTCAATAGGCCATTTGCACGATGACGTCATATGACTACAACTACCAGAATCCTTCAGTTTTTTGCTTTGTAGTGCAAATTAGGGCTATTGTTATTTAAACCTAACTGGGATTACAAAATTTAAATAAGAAAGGAAAAACGAAATGAATTCTGGTAGTTGTAGTCAAATGACGCCATCGTGCAAATGGCCTATTGAAAACTGCTCTATTAAACAATAATAGTGTCTTGCTACTGATGGCCAGGACGGAAGTGGATTGCAGCTTGAAAAATTTAGGCTAAAATGTTCAAATTCCTCCCTTCTGACTTCAAAAATCGAAAAAAAAATGGTTTGGTTAAATTCTTCTTCGTCTAAGAATTCACTTTATATCTTTTTTCTGTTTTACACACTAAAATAAAACATCAAAATTATCGTGACGTAGCTCCTTTAACCCGCATTGTAGTATCGTTTAGGATTTCCAAATCTTCCGATGAGCGCTTCGGAACAAGCGTTCTCTTTTAACAAATCAGGAAACCTTCGAAACCAATCATGAATTGGATTACCGCATGTTCCCGCGCCTGGCTAAATGGTTTATTAATCATCTGGGTTTGTTGCAGTTGGACAGAAGCCGTGATTTTACCACAGCCTTCCACAGTTGTCTACTACGCAATGTATTTCCTTCCTTCGAAGGAAGAAAATGAAAGATGTATGTGTGCATGCTAATGTTACTAAAAGGAATCCACACAAACTATGTGACCGTTTGTATTTTCAAAATTTAAAGGATATTTAATGGGAATACCGAAAGATTCGCATTTTTGAAAATACTGCGATTAATATTTACCAAGTTCAAAATAAACATAATCTTACTTTACATGTTGTATATCGTCATTGCGGCTGAAAACGGTTAATTTTGGCGATTTGAAGGGTTTTGCGTTGGTCCTTTACTTAGATAAAGGTTAAAAGCGGAACCAAAAATAACTGTTGGCGTTTTCAGCCACAAGGAAACAACAACATTTAAGGTAAGCCGTTTATTTAAAACTTATATATATTAAATATTTAACGACAATGCGAACCTTTCGGTATTTACATAAATTTCCTTTAAATTTTAAAAATGCAGTCACACAGTAAAGTTTGGATGGGCTGCCTGTGATGCTACAACAGTTATTTAAAAAACTTCTATACACTGGTTTCATTACGAGGTGGTTCCGGCGTTGCACACTTTAGGTGAGGCACAGGAACAAACACAGCAGCCATGGGCTGCTCAGGGACGCTTTCTTTCTGCTTGATGGCTTTTGGACGCTCTTCTTTCCATGAAGACATGGACGAACGAGGCGTCCGCTCTTTTGGTGTCTCGACTGGACTCGATAGCAATGGTTTGGCAGAGTTCTTTTGTGATTGTGACTGTGATTGTGCTCGCTGTTCACCAGGAACCCGATTAGAACGACGTGATTGGCTGTCTTTTATTCGTGTTTCAATACCAAGATTATGGTGTATTTCACGGGCTATTTGATAAGGATTGCGCCGCCTCCGACGAGGAACGCGAACTCCGTTCGGCTGTTCTCGAGTGCCGCGTGAAGCATTTTGAGCCCTTACTCCGTTTTTATCGAGAGGCACACCTGCGGCTGTTGTTGTTTTTTCCCCGGGATTAACAGCCTGTGGTTGCTCACGCGGCCCTTCTCCAGCATATTCTTGAGCTGAACCGTGACCATTGTCACTTGTCACACCTTGATCACGTGCAGATTGAGATGGATCACGTGGAAGCTCATTCTCGTGGCATGCGTTACGTTCTAGCGGCTTTTGAATCGAACTTTGTTCACTTGAAAGTGGGATGTTTTCGTAAGCCCGCTCAGTCGGATGCTGGTCACGGGGCACTTGATCACGTGGTACCAGATAATTATCATGTGACCTTTGGCCAAAGCTCGAATCATGTGACATGTGACTGTGGTCAGGTGACTTCTGGCCAAAGTTTGGGTCATGGGACATGTGATCAGGTGACTTCGGATCATGTGATATGGGAGCGTGTTCAGGTGATTTTTGTACTTGTTCGTGTGACCTTTGACCCGGGCTATGCCCTTGGTATCGCTCTGCTGTTCCTTGTCCTGGACTTTGCTCGTAAGGTGCCTGATAACTGTCGTACGATCGCGGAGGTGCTAGATCACGTGCCATCTGATACAAATCATGTGTGGTGTCACGTGGCATGTGGAAATACTCATAAGGTCGTGCTTGAGTCGGACTCGGCATTTGATTCAGATCAAAAGTCCTCTGTGCGGGATTCTGATCTCCCGGTATTGCAAAGTGTTCAGGCGGTAACTGATACTAGTTATGCGGGTTTGGACCCAGATGTTGGCCCCGCGGTTCTTGATATTGGTAATGTCCGGGCTGCAGAAGATAATGATCTCTTTTGTTCGTTGGAAGAGGCAGTATTTGATAGTGGTCACGCGGTTTTTCCGAGACAGCGCACGGTTCGTAAGGAATGTGATACCGCCCCCGCACGACCACGTGATCCCGAGGGATCTGTCGCGGGATGCTATTGGTTGTAGCTTCGGCGATGGAATAATGAGAAAATAGTTCCTGAGTTGCGGGTACTGGTCTAGACACAACTGTTTTTTTTTCACAGTAGGTACCGACTGGTGGTTTTTCTTGAACGGAAGTGGAGGTGCTCCGTCCGAACCTTGAGAGGATGAACCAGGGATTGGAGGTCTCTTCTTTAGGGACGGAATGTCTACTGGGATGGAAACCTCAGAAGCAGAACACGACGTGTTAGTATTGCGTGACACGGTGAGAGCGTCGGCTGCGTCACGCACTGACGAAGGCCCTTCTGAGGGCGCAATATTAAATGCTGTATCCGTAGGAAGTTGTACACTGGAATCAATGGAACTTGCTGTCCCCTCGGGCGGGGCAAGAGGTGCCCGGCGACATTCTGCTATAGTCGGCGTCTGGCTTTCGTTTTCCGTATAACTGTGTCTAAATCCTGGCGGCTTTTTAAGAAGCTCCCCTCGGCGTTTGTATTGCAAAGGAAGAGGAGCGGAGGCCCAGGATTGCTTATCGGGCACTGATGATGCTTTATCAGTTTGAGCTTCGAGCTCCTTTTCTGGCAGCGCAACAACCAGAAACTTTTTATCGAGTGTTATAGCCGCTGAAGACGGCAAAGATACGTTAGACATTGAGTCACCATCTCCCACGTTTTTAGCACCATGAATTTCCTCCCCGCTAAACTGCCCTGCCTCCCCAGTGGCCGTATTAGCTGCGGTTTCACCATCCGGAGTCTCCTCAGCTGTTTCTCCTTGAGTGCTTTCGTGTTGAATTTGATATCTCTTGCTGGGTAACCACCGGCATTTACAACAATACCTGTTCCATAACAACCGAATCAGGTTTTTCCTGTAGCAATGGAAGATGAAAATAACAACTCCTAAAGTGACGAGCGCCACTGCAAACGAGCAACTTAAGGTTATGTACAGTGCACGGGGCTTCTGATATCCAATCAACAAGATACCCAGTGCCATATTCACTTTCTACAGTTTCCTCCGCACTGGGCTGAGGATCAGGTTGAATAGCAAGGGCGTTTTCTTCAGCTGCAGTTTCCGCTTCCACTTCCGATCCCGCTTTTGAGATGACGTCATCATTATCGTAGGTTCTTTTGATCAGGTCAAAGAGACGCAGAAAGATGGTTAAATCAACGAGTATTATTAAGCATGCAGGACCCAAGAACGCTCCGTAAAAAGGATTTTGCCTCAGCTAGCAGCTGCGAGAGAAGATAACAATAAAACAATATTTGAGTAAAACATTTCAATCTTGGTCCGCCAAAAGGACGAGAATTCAAGAAAAATTCTACCTAACTCGAACAATTCGCCATCGTGCTCCTGGACTATCACATCAAAGTCCTCAGCGCCGATTTGGGGTTCCAAGTGATCTTTAGGGGTGGCGAGAAACGCGCGACCAAAGTTACCTGTTTCTCTTGAAACACGACGATCACTATTGCGGCTTGAAATCCATCCCAACCATTCTCGGACGCAGCTGCTATTGCCACTTGTGCGACAAGGGGTACGACCACGAGGATTTTGCTCATCACCCCTGCGTGAAACGACGTTGCGTGGCCTGCAAACGAAAGCACTGCCGCGATTACCTTGCGCTCCTCCCGGGCGAAAGCAAACCCCCCACGACCGACGCAACGTCCCTGCCCGGACTGCCGACGCTACTTTTACGGAGACAGTTGCTATGAGAATCACCGGGTGTTTTCTCCCAACGGACAAGGGGCCGATACCCCGGAACAGTCCGTCTGCGCTTAACTCCAAAAGTGCGAGGATTGCTGCAAATCCCTCGATTGGTGGAAAAATCGACGCAAACGACAACGTCCCCACCAGTGCCAGGAATATGTTTGCAAAACCTGCCTCGCGTCACACCGCTCACGCCGTCCGCCTCCTAGCCGCCAACGAGACCGAGTCGGGGGATGACGAGGACGAGGAGGACGAGGAGACGCAGCCCAAATTACCGCCCTACTTCGTGTATGCGAATTACATACACGAATGCACGTACCCATCCTCATCTGCGCCAAAGGGGAAGACCACCTCGACACGCTGCCCACCCTGGTGTTTTGCGGTCGCGATTACACCGGGAATTTTTACGATTGGCTGCTGACCAAAACGGACGCGCTGGGTGAACCGCAGGAAGTCATTGTGATTTTTCACAATTTCAAAGGTTACGACGGTATGTTCTTCCTCCAATACCTCTACGACCATCGAATCGAGGTCAAAGACTAAATTTGCGTGGGGTCGAAAATCTTGAGCCTGAAAGCCGGACGCTTGACGTTCAAGGACAGTTTGTGTTTCCGCCCCGTTGCCCTCTCCGCCTTTGCCGCCACGTTCAATCTGACGAAAGCAAGAAAGTTTTCTTTCCGCATTTCTTCAACACCGAGGCCAATTGCAATCAAGAGTACGTTGGGCCTTGGCCCGAGGCCCACTATTACGACCCCGATGGGATGAAACCGGGCCTGCGAAAGGACTTTGACTAATGGTATTTAACCGTGCAATATCTTGACTTCAATTTGCACGAAGAAATGGTGGCCTACTGTCAATCGGATGTGGATCTTACAGCGGGAATTTGCCGCCAAAGCCGATTTCAATCCCATGGAGAAATGCGTCACCATCGCTTCGGCCTGCATGCGGTATTACCGCAAAAAACATTTGCCCACTCACACTCTGGCCTTGGAACCCCCTACGGATGGAATGGGAAAAGAGGACACCAATCTGTGAAAGCCTACCGATGGTTGGAATGGCACAACAGGAGTGAACGCACTCTCCAAGTCGGTCGCCATCCGTATCAAGTGGACGGCTTCAACGAGACGACCCGCACCATGTACGAATTTCACTGGTGTTTATGGCACGGATGTCCCCTGTGTTTCCATGGCAGTATGGACAAGACCACCCGTCTCCACCCCGATCGCACCAAATGGGAAAAGTACGAAGCCACGTTGAAAAACAGCGACAATTGCAAGCCCACGGCTACCGCGTGGTCGTCATCTGGGAATGTCGGTGGGACCAATTGCGTCAACGACCCGACGTTGCCGCCTTCGTCCACTCGCGCCAGTTCTCCATCCCCTCGCTGAACCCGCGCGACGCCTTCTTCGGGGGACGCACCAATGCCGTACGACTATGGCACGAGATCGACGAAACACAAGGAGAGGAAATTCGGTACCTGGATGTGACGTCGCTCTACCCCACCGTCAACAAGTACGGCGAATACCCCATCGGTCATCCCGTCCTCGTCACCCACCCGGTTCAAGAATTCACCCGTTACTTCGGCATCACCGACTGCACCGTCTTACCGCCCGAGGGGTTCTTTCACCCCGTACTGCCGTACCGTTGCCAAGGGAAAATCACGTTTCCCCTCTGTCGAGCCTGCGTGGAAGAAGAGATCCCCAAACGAATGACCGAGCGAACCTGGATGTGCGAACACACCGCGAGTCAACGGAGTATCCGAGGGACGTGGTGCACCCCCGAACTCCTCAAAGCCTTGGAAAAGGGGTACCGCGTTCTCCAACTTCACGAAGTGTACAACTTTCCCCCCGTGCAACGTCGTACCGGGCTGTTCAAGGAACACGTGGCTCAAAGGGAAAACCGAAGCCTCCGGATGGCCCCCGAACGTCGATGGCAGTCTCAAAACGCCTGACAGCAACTTTTCTTCGGGTCCCATTATGCAGCGCGGGAAGGGATTCATTTCGACGCGGACAACATGAAATCCAACAAGGGGAAAAAAAGCCACCAGCAAGCTCGCCCTCAATTCCTTCTGGAATAAACTCGGCGAGCGGGACAACAAGCGGAAAATCCAACAAATCACCGTGCCTGCCACCCTCTACGAATTTATGAAAGATAAGACGATCGTCATCCACGATTTCCGCATCATGAACGACGAGTGCTTCGAGATCTCCTACGACAAAGTCGACGACGATATCTCCGGCGGTCAAACTACCAACGTCTTCGTGGCCGCTTTTACCACCTGTTGGGCCCCGTTACGCCTCTACCATCACCTGGATCGCGTGGGAGAGAATGTCCTGTATTTTGACACCGATTCCGTGGTCTACAAATGGCCACCCGGTCAACCCGAAATACCCCTGGGAAATTTTCTCGGCAATTTTCGTCATCGTCGAATTCTCATCATTCGGCCCCAAAAACTATGCCTACAAAACACGCTTGGGAAAGACGGAAGTGAAAATTCGCGGGTTCACCCTGAACATGCGCGGGCAAGAACACCTTCATTTTCAATCCATGAAAGACTCTGCTCCTCGAACTGCAATCGCCTCCCCCAAACAGCGCACTCTCAACGTACCCAACCCGCATTTCATCCGGAGAGACAATCACACCAAAACTTTGACCACCGTTCGCAGGGACAAACGATGGGGGGTAGTGTACGACAAACGCGTCCTCTCCGACGACTTCAGTTTCTAGACTCTCCCTTACCGCTTCAGTTGGCTTCGACAGGACGAGGATCTCACCGATTTGGGGCGTTCTCTCTTTCGGGGGTCGAACTCATGTCCCCACTTGTACCTAGCTTTTTTTCCTCACATGTTAAGGGCGTTCTCTATTTTGGGATTAAACCCATGTCCCTTGTACATCGCTTTTGTTTCGTTCTCATGCTAATAAATGCATTTTTGTGTTTTTTCTTCTCTCCGACCGAGCGGGATCTGGGACCCACTCCGATGCCTGATTCCAAAAAGTCACTTCCGGTCAGCTATGTAAAACCTATGTAAAAGCTATGAACTTCCGGTCAGCGGTCTCCCGCCTCTGCCCACGCACCCCACCCCATCCCATTCCATGACGTCACCCATGTCTCTGATTAGTTCCCGCTATGATGTCATCCCGATCACGCTTCCTTTCCACCAATCCCATCGCTTCCCTGGCCTTTAGCTCGAGGGATGATGTCATCCCTCGCCCTCTGATTGGCTGATTTTTTTAAGGAGATGCAAATGAGATGCTAATGAGATGAACTCGCTTCTGATTGGCTATCGGTCGGGTTGAGCGTACTATACTACTAGCCTGAATCCGCCACTGGTTCGTTTTCATTGGACACAAACTCTTGCCGAAAATGTATTTTCTCACGTTAAGGAATGCACGTTTGTTTTAGTGCTTGTACGAATGTGTCGGTATTACAGCGTGCGTGACTATTTGTTATTAGGTATATAAGGTATTTTCGCAGTTTTCAAGATCACTCGACGGCATCTCTCGCTACGTTTCTGTAAATTATGGATAAAACGGGCAGTGATCGTTTACCATCAATCGTTAATCTTGATGAACCTACTCAGAGTGGCCTTTCCGGCGAAGAAACGATGAGTTTAGTTTCCCGTCTACTCGATTCGAAGCTCGACAAGAAGTTTTCAGACTTCAAGCGGGTCTCGAACAGAAGGAACTTGCGATAAAATTTCAAATCAAGAAACTAAAGACTGAAGCGAAGGCTTCCAGCAGTTTTCGGTTTAAAGGAAATAAGTTACAATTTCAGTTCAACTCGAATTTGATAGACTCTATTGACTCGGCTTCCATTCATCTGCTGGAGGGCAATTTGGCCGCAGTTAATAATAAGGCTCTGGAGAACGCTACATGTAGAACTTTGCTGAATAAACGCAACAAAGTTATACGGTTTGCAGACAAGAGTCCGGCGGCAGGCTGAACGGTGGTCGTAGAATACGAATCAGACGAGTTAGCTGACGATTCGGAAGATGAGAAGAAACTTCGGTCTGCTGAAAGAAGGGCGCTTACCAAGCTTCGTGTTGGTAAGCAGAATCGCAGTACTGTTCAGAACCGTAAATTCCCTCAAGAGGCATCTTTGGCCGCTGGGAGTTCTTTACATCGCTCTGCTTCGCAGTCTTTTGGTCCCCAACAATTTCCTCAGCAGCCATTTCGGCCACAGTCATTTCGGAACAGACAGTCAGTTAACCTTCCGACAGATGTTTCACCTGTGGGCAGCTCGGGCATTGGCAAACTCGCCATTTTGCCCAAACTACAGTCGCCTTTACAGCAACAGAGCCTTGCCAAGCACGTCCAACGCTACCGTCAATAAGTAGTGAAGCATTGAACAGACTTGGAACGGATGAGTATTTCAATGTTTGTTGTTGATTTGTATTCTCAGTCTCGGTTGGGGTTGAAGAAAGAGACTTATTGGAACGTAGTTATAGGACTACTTAGAAGGTTCTGAATCAGTCATTGTTAAGGGTAGGCTTAGGCAATTTGTCCTTAGCGTTATTAACGAAGGTTACAAGATACCTTTTTACTATACTCCTCTACATCAGTTAGTCTTCAAAATAACAAGTCTGCCTTGCAGAATTCTGATTTTGTTTTCAGTGCAGTCACCAAACTGGAGTCTTAAAGTTGGTTCGGTCGTGGGGTGACCCTGGAGTGTACTTTTCCGCCGGTGGTTATTAATCCCCTATCAGTTTCCGTTCAACCGTAATGGGAAGAAAAGGCTTATATTTGATCTTTGGCACTTAACTGTTTTTGTCAAGAAGTTGAAGATTAAGTTGAAGATGCTTAATCGTTCCTTCAGTGTTTGCTAGCCACTGCAGGCCTTGCGCTTGGGCTTGCTCGTTTGATATTAAATCGGGCTATCGTCATATTGAGATTTTTTTAACCTGATCAACAATTTTGGGATTTCGCGTGCATGGGTTTTCGAAAGCGTTACTAAATATTTCAAATTTACGGTTTTACCGTTTGGGCTTTCTGTGGGTCCATATATTTTTTCGAAAGTCCAGGACCGTTAGTTAAATATTGGCGTTCGGCTAAGGCCATCAGCATTGTTGTTTATTTGGACGATGGCATTTTCGGGCCCAAAGTTTTTCTAAATGTGAAGAGCACTCATCGCTTGTCAGGTCCGATCTTTTCAATCCGGGTTTGTTCCCAATAAGGATAAGTGTCAGTGGGTCCCCATTCAGGGCATTTGCTGGTTGGGTATTTTTGGAATTTCAAGAACAATTGTATGTTCTTACCACTGGAAAAGATTTCAGGGATTTTTGACGAAGTGTTTGAAATTATGTCTTGTAAGAGCGTCTCTGCTAGGAATCTTGCTCGTGTTACGGGGAGAATTATCTCAAATTTTTTGATTATGGGTGATGTTTGTAAGCTCATGACCGAAACTATGCATCAGTTAATTGAATGCAGAAGAGGCTGGGATACGCAGTCTTAGACTCTGATGTGCTTGAAGAACTCAAATTTTGGCGCGAGCAGTTGCATAGCTTGAATTCCAGACCTATATGGAGGAAACATGTTTTATCTTCTCGGGTTGTTTATTCCGACGCTAGTGGGGTCGGTTGCGCTGCCTTTATCTCCATGAACGGTAAACCAGTTTCATACTAAAACGGGGATGCAATTGAGATTAAACAAAGTTCTTCATGGAGAGAGCTTATGTGTGTTATACACGCTTTGCAGACTGTTCATTTGCTCAGGGGAAGTTATGTGAAGTGGTATACAGATAATCAGGGTGTTGCAGTTATTGTTAAGACTGGTAGAAATAAGGTTCACCTGCACAGATTGGCAATGGAAATTTTTTCGCTTTCCAAGGAACATTATGTTATCATTGATATGGAGTGGATCCTACGTTCAGAGAATGAAATTGCAAACTATTTGAGCAAAATTGTCGATTTGACGATTGGAGTATTAACGTTCTTATTTTCGGGCGGTTGATTCCATCTGGGGCCCCGTTACAGTCGATTGTTTTGCCAATTCTGTTAACGCTAAAGTTCCTAGGTTTTATTCATTGTTTTTTCAACCAGTGGGAGTTTAAGTGTAGTTTCTGTAGCTTTTGACTGGGGTCGGGGAAAACTGTTGGCTTGTTCCCCCGGTATATTTAATTCCTCACGTCCTTATGCATTTTCTTAATTGTCAGTCTCGTGGTGTTTTGATTGTCTCGTTCTGGCCTTCGTCAGTGTTCTGGCCATATCTTATTCAGGAAAGCGGCGCGTTTAAGAGTTTTGTTGTGGATATTTTGTTCCTCCAAAATGGGAGCGATGTTTTTGTTCAAGGGGCAAACAAAGAAACTTGTTTTGGCTCGTCTTATTTTAGTACTCCAGTGTTAATTGTTTTTTAAACTTGATGGCACCAAAACTTCATTAGTCCACTGGGACTTGGACAGTGTTGTATTGTCCCATTCATTGTTTCCACTGGGATGTGCATTTAGTATTAGTATCTTATTAGTCCACTGGGACTATGATACGTATCGATACACATTGTCTGTTTTTCATTATTGATTTGTTTACATTTTGGAAATATATTAGTCCACTGGGACTTTGTTTGGTCCACTGGGACCTTTGTTTTACGACATAGGTACGCCACAATTATTGCAGAGGTGGGTTTTGTACTTATTTTTCTCCTTGTTTGTTTATTACAGGTGCAAGGGCTTTATCAACATTCGTGGGTCGATTTACGGATCCCGAGCTTTGTCGGTTGGCAAGTTGTTTACCTTTACGCTGTTTTAGGAGCAAAAGCGGATTCCACTACTGAGCGCTATTCAAGAGCTTTTGAAAAGTTTAGAGTTTGGGCTGCTTGCTATAAGGAAATTAGCGTTCTTCCATCTAATTATTTGTCCGTTGCTACTTATTTAGAGTCCTTACTTCAACGTAATTTATCGTACTCGGCTTTAGAAGCCGCTGTGTACGGTATTCGCTTGGCGCATAACCTTTACCGATTATTTAATCCTTGCGAGTCTATTTTTGTTAAAGGTATTCTAGAATCGGCTAAAAGAAGTCTTTCTAGACCGATAGTTAAAAAAGACCCTAGCCCTGTCATTCCCGATATGATATTTAATATATGTCAGAAGTATGCATCGGTTAACGCTGGTTTGTCTGACTTGCGCACTGCCGCTATTTGTGTGACAGTTACGCTGGCTTTTACGCTTTAATGAACTAGCATATTTATGCTGTTGCGATGTTAAGTTTTGCGACGATAAATATGTTGAGCTGTTTATTGCTAAGGGCAAGAATGATATTATAGAAATGGAAATGTTGTTATACTGGCCAAGACTGGCCATATAACTTGCCCGTTTAGTTTGTTGAATAGATTTGTTCAGGCTGCTGGTATTGATTTATCATTTCACTTAAAGTCTTTTCGTACATTACATTTTGTAAGGTCTAAAGCTTCTTATACTTTTAATAAGGAGCACGGGTATCTCGTATACCCGCGCCCGGGAGGTAGTATTGGATGCATTTTGTCAATTAGGTTTTCCTACTCAAATATTTGGTCTGCATAGTTTTAGATTAGGAGGCGCTACTGCTACTGCTAACGCAGGTGTTAATGATAGGTTACTTAAACGCCATGGTCGTTGGCGCTCATACAAAGCTAAGGATGGTTATGTTAACGATAACTTCGGCGTTGCTTTCAGTCTCTAAAGTTTGGAACTTTAGGTTTTTGTTCCTTCATTCTCTTTCTTTATTTCGATTATGGGATTGATAGTCCAGCTATCAATAAACGAGATGCCTATTCCTGATTCTTGTCTGCTTAGTGTGTGATATTTAGTGTGAAAATGATTTGTTCTCGTTTCACTGCAGAGTGATTAGAGAACAAATGTATTTTCTCACGTTAAGGAATGCACGTTTGTTTTAGTGCTTGTACGAATGTGTCGGTATTACAGCGTGCGTGACTATTTGTTATTAGGTATATAAGGTATTTTCGCAGTTTTCAAGATCACTCGACGGCATCTCTCGCTACGTTTCTGTAAATTTTCTTTAATTTTGTTATTGTTTGTAATCAGATCCATTATACTTGGACATGAACTCGGGCTTATGTTGTCTTTAAGCGAAAATAACCAGTTAATTTGTTTAAGTTATTTTGGGTAAACTGAGACAGTTTTACGTTTGTTGTAAATTTTCTATTCTTGTGAAATGTAAATTATATTAGCTCATCGGATAGCTTTGGTTAATTGGCAATTGTCCTCATTATCTGTTGAACGATTATTCTTGTACATTGCCCGTGAACTTTAATATAGTCCAGCTAGCAATAAACGAGATGCCTATTCCTGATTCTTGTCTGCTTAGTGTGTGATATTTAGTGTGAAAATGATTTGTTCTCGTTTCACTGCAGAGTGATTAGAGAACAAATGTATTTTCTCACGTTAAGGAATGCACGTTTGTTTTAGTGCTTGTACGAATGTGTCGGTATTACAGCGTGCGTGACTATTTGTTATTAGGTATATAAGGTATTTTCGCAGTTTTCAAGATCACTCGACGGCATCTCTCGCTACGTTTCTGTAAATTTTCTTTAATTTTGTTATTGTTTGTAATCAGATCCATTATACTTGGACATGAACTCGGGCTTATGTTGTCTTTAAGCGAAAATAACCAGTTAATTTGTTTAAGTTATTTTGGGTAAACTGAGACAGTTTTACGTTTGTTGTAAATTTTCTATTCTTGTGAAATGTAAATTATATTAGCTCATCGGATAGCTTTGGTTAATTGGCAATTGTCCTCATTATCTGTTGAACGATTATTCTTGTACATTGCCCGTGAACTTTAATATAGTCCAGCTAGCAATAAACGAGATGCCTATTCCTGATTCTTGTCTGCTTAGTGTGTGATATTTAGTGTGAAAATGATTTGTTCTCGTTTCACTGCAGAGTGATTAGAGAACAATTCAGGCTTTCAAGATCAGACAAGTCCGTTATGTTCCAAACACAGCTTTATTGTTAACTTAAACAACTCTACATCACGGTTATGCAAGGAAAAAAATCACCTTGTTGTATCCATTAGTTTTTACTTAAACGCGACTCACTATTGAAACCAGTTAAGTTGCAAACTATTTTTCATCTTTATCCTAGTGTCTTTTTACGATTGTTTTGATCTTCTCTTTACATCTCGTGCAAATGCATGTCATACAAATGCCTCAAGCTTTAAAATTAACACAGTCCCCGTTACGAATAAAAAAGTTTCTATCCTGCTGCTAAAAATAACTTTTTTTTGTTTGGAACTGGAGTTTTCGTTATTGGCTCTATACCCACTTGTACAGGATGCTGTTGATGTTGTGCTTCTGACCATTGTAATAGTTTGCCACCGCCAGGTAGGTATGACCTTTGTACTCAAATGACGTCATATCACGCGCTCCGTGAGTTGGAAACTCTTGGTACTTGATGAACCGCGCTCCAGAGGCCTGGTACACTACTGATTGAGTGTTGTATTTCTGACTGTCGCCATCGTGATTGGCCACACCCAGATACGTTTGACCGCTGATCACAAATGAATGCCAGGCGATGGCTCCACGAGTAGGAATGGACTGGAACAGAACGAACTTGTTGCCATCCCACTTGTAAATGAAGGAGTCGGTGTTGCGTTTACTTCCAGAGTAGAAGTTGGCAAACGCGAGGAATGTGTGACCATTGATGTTGAAGAACTTCACATCGAATGCTGCATGAGTTTGAAGAGACTGCAGTTTGACAAAGCGTCCTCCTGACCACTTCAACACAGTCGACTGAACAGAATACTTCTGTTGGGAGCTGTAATAATTTGTAAATGCGACGAAAGAGTCATTGTTTATTACAAAAGCTTCACATCCCAGGGCACCTTCAGTTGGTATATCCTGAAACTTGTTAAACTTGCCGCTGCTCAATTTGTAGATCACTGATTTTATGGAATGGATACTTCCATCATGATAGTTTGCCACTGCGAGATAATTTTCGCCATTTATCTTGAAAAATGTAAAGTGGCCAGCTCCT
This sequence comes from Dendrophyllia cribrosa, assembly GCA_024195265.1. Classification (NCBI taxonomy): domain Eukaryota; kingdom Metazoa; phylum Cnidaria; class Anthozoa; order Scleractinia; family Dendrophylliidae; genus Dendrophyllia; species Dendrophyllia cribrosa. Next base: position 19,018,087 of record JAJLRJ010000001.1, read on the forward strand.
TTTGTAGGTATTTTCTGAAGGACGACAAACAGCTTTCCATTCCACTGGTAAATTACCGAGTCCAGTCGGTACGTTCCATCTTGATGATTTGCCACAGCAAGGAAATGTTTATCATCGATTGCAAAATATTCAAGGTCATAAGGTCCTCTAGTTTGCAGGGTCTGATACAAAGCCAATTTTCCAGTTGACTCGTCCATCTTGTAGATCATGGAGTTTGTCTTTTGCTTGTTAAATTCTCCATAATAGTTGGCGAAAGCAAGAAACAGACTCCCATTAATGGTGAAATGTTCCACATCTGCTGCTCCTCGGGTTGGTAGATCTTGAAATTTCTCAAAGAAGTGAAAACCTGTTGTACAATATAATTGAAAGGAACACGTAAGAGACAGCCTACATGTAGTAAGCGAGTTTTGGAGAAAAGCTTGTTATAATACTTTGTTTTTCCGCGGTTGTCAGGGTGCATGAAAGGCAAGCATAACATTACATAAAACTGGAAATTGTAAAGTTTTACATATTATTGTACCTATTCTTGTGTTTTGTTTTATGGTTTTATTTTAATGAAAGCTTTGAGAAAATAATTTTATCGTACTGGTACTAGACGTTTCTTGTATATACGTAAATTGAGGTCTGCAGAACATATATTTAATAATACAGTAGAACCCCGCCTTACGGTCACCTCGTTGATACGGTCACTTTTTTTTTTGTCCCGGCGAAACGCGCACCCATACATTTTCTTATAATAAAACCCTGTTAATGCGGCCACCCCCTTAATACGGCCAACGGCCACATTCTGAAATCCCAACCTGTATATAAATCCTTTATAATTTTACCCCGTTAATACGGCCACTCGAACCAAATACGCATTAATCATTGACCAAACAAAACAAATGCTGTATAGTACTTGAGGAACAATACTGTATTTATTTACAAAGCCTGTAACTTGTCATGTCATTAACTTTTGTCGTTAACGTAATCAAACAGCAATTTACTTTCCTGTCATGAAAAAGAAACATAGACCAGTCATGAAATTTTACCCTACCCCGTTAATACGGCCAAATTTTCGTGGCCCTTTGGTGACCGTATTAAAGGGATTCCACTGTATTATCCAGCTACCGCTTTCTCGATTAAAACAAAAATACAAGAACCTTCGCTTTCCGTGATATTGACTCTATGATCTCTATAGTGGGACCAAATTTTCATAACTGTAGAATTCGGAAACCAAGTAATCAGAAGCGAGAACAAAATTATCTTCCTAGCATGTTCATTATATAATTATGTTATTTTGAATAGTCTAACCTGCTCTAATGTGACATTCTATGATATAGATTATGATTGATTTACAGAGAAATCTGAGAATCTGGTTGGAGAGAAAACTTAGGTTTAGGTCGCTCAGCAACGTTTGTACAACTAAAAACCGATATTTATATATCTTAATCTTTATATATCTTAATCTTTTATACATGTACAGTTTCAGATTTTTTAGTTATGTTTTTATATAGTTAGGTCAGTTTAATTCTTTTTTATGTTTAGTTAGGTGTCCCCTATTAGCCGAGGGTTTTCCCCTCTGCTAGATATTTTATTGACACGTTAATAAAGTTATTATTATTATTATTATTATTATTATTATTATTATGTTTATTCCTTTAAGGCTCAGGCACAATGTTCTGTCTGGTTGATATTCCCTGGAAGCGGGTTCCAACATGTCACCGTGGGTTCCAGGACTTTTCTTTCTTTCCTCTTACAAGGACAGCACCTTTCTCAGGATCTTTGCTGTACCCAACAATGCTGTTTTCTGAGTAGTTTCCATTCTTATGGTTACGCCAATTTGCTTCATGTACTTCTCACAGTTGACTGAAATGGCACCAAGTGCCCCGATAACAACTTGGACGACAGTGACTTTTTATTATTATTATTATTATTATTATTATTATTATTATTATTATTATTATTATTATTACTGGTTGATATTCCCTGGAAGCGGGTTCCAACATGTCACCATGGGTTCCAGGACTTTCTTTCTTTCCTCTTACAAGGACAGGCTTTGTAAAGAAATTTATTAAGTAATTAAGTAATTAATCAATTAAGTAATTAAGTAAATTTGAGTATCAATTTATAGTTATTGAAAATTATAATTATTGCTATTTTTAATAAAGTTTTTTCTTATTAAAAATTATTATTATTATTCATCCAGATCTTAGCCATGAAACGTTCAGTTCTGATAAGTTGTTAGATTACTTATAAAAGTGTTACTGAAAGATAAAATGTCTTACCGGGCGCACAACACGCTGATTTACTGGAAGATGAGCCCTGAAATACATAAAGAGCAGTTGAAATTTAATATTTTTGAGTCGTATGTATTTTCAAATTATTATATATCATAAGACAAGTTTTTCAGTTCTACCTTCGTCTTAAATCTCTCAGTCTCTTCACCTTTCTCGAAATAAGCCATTTTATTTAGTAAGTTTTCCCAACCATCACCTTTTCAGTCAATAAAAAGTGAAAAGCCAAGTTTCGTGCTTCTCTGAAGACAAAAATTACTTTGCAGTCTGAGTTTGTTTGTTTTTTCTCGACAGCACGGAAAGGCACACAAAACTTCTTTGTTATGTCTTGCAATTCAACCCAAGTTCCACACACCCGTTGCAATCTTAGGAAAGAAACCAAGCAGACTAGCTTAAAATGACTTGCATAATTTATTTATGAGTATGAAAGGTCCACTATGAGAAATTTTTGCAAGAGCTTAATTTAACGAGCAGGTAAATAAAACGCAAATCACACTTACTTTTATGCTTACATTGCCACTGTTTCCTCCTGGTTCTCCCTTCTCGCTTTTAACCCTATTCAGCCTGGGCTTTTTTTGAGTTTCTGAGCACATTGTGCCCCCCCTCCCCTCGTAACTTCAAGAACATTATTGCTATGACAATGAAACCTAGAAGGTGCATAGTACGTCCAAAACTGTCTCCTTTGCGATCCGCACAATGGAACGATGACATCATATGACGTAGTTATTAGGTAATTAGTTATACGGCCGCCATCTTGGATCTGCCATCTTGGAATTGGGAAATATTTTAAAACCTCTTAAGAACCGTCCAAATTGACTCAAAATTAATCAAAACCAATAAATAAACGCTAAATGACGTAAAAATATAAAAATTATATCAATAAACATTGTTTTTCTTCATTCAAAGGTATAAATATGCAAATTTCAAAAAACATGACTCTCAAAATCTTGTTGCCATGGAAACATCATGTCACATGATCAAAATATTGTCATGTGAAATTGTTGCCAGATAAATTTTAGCAAAAGTCACAAAGTTTGATGCCGTTTGAATACATATTAAAGAAGTTATGAATGTTGAAAGTTAGCGCGGGCACTTTGTGCCCCCCCCCCCCCCCCCCCCAACCAGGCCGAATAGGGTTAAAACACAAATTATGACACAACATTTAACACATGCAGTTAAAAAATCGCATCCAGGAGCAAACGTAAGTTAAGTATGAACAACAGAGCTTAAAATGTCCATTAAACTCATACAAAGAATCATTCTTGGTTAAAGCTAAGCTTCCAAAAAAGAAAAAATTATTTATTACAGACTTAAACCCAGAAACGATTTGATAAAAAAGCAAGGCTGATAAACGGTACGGAAACGACTATATTTGTAAAATATCCAATATTTCGAAAGGCACAGCCTTTCTTCTTCAGGGTCTTACAGATAATGACTCGTAAGGCAAAAAAACGTTACAATTTAAATTTGAAAGGGGGCGGGTGATAAAATATGATACTATATGTACAACAACATAAACTATAGTGACAAAGTAAATATAAATAACCGTGTAAAATAACAAAGCAATAGAAATAAAAAAACATGCAACATGACACCACAGTAAATATAAGTAATGGAAACTTAGAAGAGATGTCATGTTTCATCTCTTTTAAATACCTCAACAAGTGAATACAAATCTTGCAAAGCTATTAGTATAACCTGTTCCAGACGTTCAGGTGGTGGGGAAACGGGTGCGAAGTGACTGATGTATAGGAGAACGGCTAGACGAAAACGGAAAATTCTTGTCTCTTGATGATGTACAGATTAAACGTAATGTTCATCTGAATTTTCTTCAATATTTTCAACTTATTGCTGCGATTCCAAGTTGCTTGAAGAAAGCAGCTCAAGAAATTGCCGTAACGAAAAGAGAACTACTGAAGGAACAAAAGATTTTTTACTTTTCTGACAATAGACCATTCTCCTTGACTAAATTGAAATGTAAGGGCTACTACAATTTATTTCAGGAAGGTAAAACTACAGAGCCTACTGCTGTTAAACGCTGGTCTAGCTTATTTCCTTACTTTGCCACTAGTTGGGAACAGTCTTTCAATACAATTTATAAATCGACTAAAGACAATAAATTAAGAGAATTTGGTTACAAAATACTCCATAGAATTTTAGTAACCAACAAAGAACTCAAGAAATTCAAAATCAGAAATGACGATCTTTGTGATCAGTGTAAGACTCCTGATTCACTGGAACATGCTTTTTTTACAATGCCCTGCAAATATCAAATTTTATCATGAAATCTTATCATGGTTTAATGTGTCTCACAATACTCTTATTAATCTTTCCCCTGAGCCAATTCTGATGCAGAAATATATCCCTGGTCCTGTAAATGAGAACCTCAGACGCCGACTAGATCTACTCATCCTGTTTATTAAAAAGTATGTATACAGTTGAAAAATTAATGTGGTGCCCCCTAACTGTACGCAATTTATAAATAATTTAAAAACACAATGGAAAATAGAAAGATTAACTCGGATGTAATTATTATCTCTCGTAGCTTCTCACTTGTAATTAACTAATAATTAAGTTAATAATGTAAATTGTTTTCTTTCCCTTTTAGTGTGTTTCTGTATTTTTTCTTCTTTTTTTGTATTTTAATGTCATTATTGCAAATAAAAAAAAAAGTATAGGAGAACGGCGCGAATAAAAACGAGACTACCTCTTCTCCCGCCTCCCTGCCTTTTTCTCGCTTTTTCTCTTCGCGCTTCTTCCCACTATCTAAACGCCTGGAACAGGCTACTTTTAGTATGGTGTAATGTTTATATTTTTATCTGTACTGAGATTCGTTCTGAAGAGAGCTGTTAACTCGACACACGAAAGACTTTCACTGAAATCTAACATTCTCAGTACTTGCATATCGATTCACAAAATGATCATGAGACTTGGACGTTGAACAGGGAATGTTACCTTAGCAGTAAATCGTTTCTTAATTTTTAAGAGAGATTTTTCTCTGACCTCGACTGACTTTAGCTCGTAACGATAAAGTCAGTTATGAACGATAAATTGCAAACTGATTGCAAGGCTGTACTATGAAAAAGGACCAATTTATTGGTCGATATTTCAACCTAATGCTTCTGCATTCAAAAGTTTGTAAAGAAGAAAGTTGATGTTCAAAAGTATTTTAAGGAATGAATTATAAATGACATGAATGAATAACTTTATTTAAGTGTCAACGGTATTTAGCTAAAAAACTAATTGGGGACTATATATAAAGTATTCAATATATTAAAGTTTAAAAGTATAAAAAGTACTAAAACTATAATCGTGCGCACAGCAATCACTAAAATTGAAGTTAACTATTTAGCTTTTTAGAATGTAATAGAAACTAGATGAAAATTATTCCTGAGTCAGAAAGGAAAACCGGAAACGTGCACCAGGGATTTAATGCTATCGATATTTTAGTTCATCAGGTTTATTACTGTTTCAGTGTTCCTGTTCCTGCTTTTAATATTAGGCCGGATCTATTCGAATCTATAATTAATTTTAAGAGATAATTGGACTATCTTCACGCTATTTCTTGGTAAGCTGTAACTGAAGTTTTACATTTCTGTGTGGCAATTAAACAATTCGGAGACGAATTATGTTTGAACCTGAAAAGCACTGATTTTGGCAATGTGTACCTCTTTTGTTATTGTTGACGCCGTTGTTATTATTAAAATAAGAATAGCCCTTCCTCGTTAGTATTTCTTCAACGATGTGGACTCAGTGGACTTCAGAAACCGCTCCTATATTCACAATCCTCTCGGGTAAGGCCAAGAATTATATTTTATACTTATATTTTATATAAGACAATGTACACTTCGGGTAAAAAAAAGAACAAGCTATGTTTTTACCCAAACCTGTTATGGAAGGCATTTTTGGGGAAAACAAAATACAAAGGAAACGTTGAAAACCAGAAAATAGAATTTTGAAATCTGGAATCCAGCCACTTATGGAATCCGGAATCCACTGATGTGGAATCCGGAATCCACAGACATGGAATCCGGAATCCACAGCGAGGAATCCGGAATCCAAGACTCTCTTGGATTACCTTACATGGGGCGATACGTAGTTTGGAGCTTACTAATAAATTACTAAGTTTGTTAGTTCGTCGAAAAGCAACAATGGGTGGAGCTTTGAAAACGTTAGTACAGCGGGGAGATGAAGACAAGATGTTTAGGTGCTTGTGAATAATGGATGATATAGAGCGAAGAGCTGGATTATAGGTGATAACAAGGGGTACTCGCATGGGTTGGTTAGTTTCAGAAGTGTCTTTAGGTGCCGCAATAGCTTTGGTACGTGTGATGTTGTGAACGCGTTTAATTTCTTGGTTAAGGAAAGACAGATTATACCAAGGGTATAGATGTGAAAGAATGATTACATGTGAATTTAATGGTAGGGCGAATGGCATTAAGATAAGTAGTGAAAGTTTGGAGGTCGTCTACTGAGTGTGTCCATATCATGAAGATGTCGTCTATGTAACGCCACCATGTGTGTGGCTGGTAAGGGGCACGTGATAAAGCGTTTGTCTCAAATTTAGCGAGAGAAAGATTGGCATAAGAAGGCGCGATTCTAGTTCCCATGGCAGTACCGTGCATCTGTAGAACACTTTGTGACCTCATACGCATGATCCTTACTATGAACAACTTCTCATCCAACGACAAACACTATCTACACCCTTTCTAGATGTTAACGTCTCACTCGATAACGGTAAAATCACTACTGACCTTTACACTAAACCTACTGACAAGCATCAGTACTTGTTACATTCTTCATGTCACCCCAAACACACTAAACGTGCTATTCCATTCAGCTTAGCTCTTAGACTTCGTCGTATTTGTTCTTCTAACGAGACTTTTACACTCCGCACTAATGAACTTAAATCCTATCTCAATAAACGTGGGTATAATCTGTCTTTCCTTAACCAAGAAATTAAACGCGTTCACAACATCACACGTACCGAAGCTATTGCACCTAAAGACACTTCTGAAACTAACCAACCCATACATTTTGCCTTACGAGTCATTTATCTGTAAGACCCTGAAGAAGAAAGGCTGTGCCTTTCGAAATATTGGATATTTTACAAATATAGTCGTTTCCGTACCGTTTATCAGCCTTACTTTTTTATCAAATCGTTTCATTATTTTATAGCTGATTAGATCCTTTACCACAGGATCCGGTGCTTCTATTTCGTTATGGTGGTCCGTTGAAAATAACAGTTACTTGTTTAAACCCAGAAGGATTAAAAGCAGAAGAGTAGTGTTTAGATTGTTTATTTAAGTTTTAATTAACAATAAAATAGAGAATATAAATACCTTAATACCAGGATTCCTGTCCCATCCTGGCATCCCTGCTTCACCTTTTTCTCCCTGAAAAATAAAACAAAATGTTCCTTGGTTACCATGGTAACATAATTAATGTACTTTAGTGCGTGAGATAAGTGGCTCGAAAATGCCATAAAAATTAATGTGACCATCAATTTACTTTTTAACATCATTGAAGGTCCAACAAAATCAAATGTACTAAATCCATTTTTCCATGGTGTTTCCATTGGTGTAAATTAACAATAAAATAGAGAATGTGAAATGTTATATATGAAATAAATCATATATGAACTGCGGAAATGAAATCAAATGAAGAATGATCCTCGCAGTTATGAACGTAATTTAAGCAATTGCGAAAAGAAGCCTGAAAAAAATTCAGGACTTCAACGGGATTCGAGCCCGTGACCTCGCGATACCGGTGCGATGCTCTACCAACTGAGCTATGAACCACTGACGTTGTAGCCTGCGAATACAGCCGCCTCTCATCGCTCCCGGCCGCTAGGGGCGTTCGCGCGAACGCCTCTTGCGGCCGGGAGCGATGAGAGGCGGCTGTATTCGCAGGCTACTGACGTTAGGAGCAGGTCAATTGTAGGTTCATATGTTCCCGTGAAAGGAGTGAATGTGAAATGATATATATGAAATAAATCATATATGAACTGCAGAAATGAAATCAAATGCAGAATGATCCTCGCAGTTATGAACGCAATTTAAGCAATTGCGAAAAGAAGCCTGAAAAAAATTCAGGACTTCAACGGGGTTCGAACCCGTGACCTCGCGATACCGGTGCGATGCTCTACCAACTGAGTTATGAAGCCACTGACGTTGGGAGCAGGTCAATTGTAGGTTCATTATGTTCCCGTGAACGGAGTGAATGTGAAATGATATATATGAAATAAATCATATATGAACTGCGGAAATGAAATCAAATGAAGAATGATCCTCGCAGTTATGAACGCAATTTAAGCAATTGAAGTCCTGAATTTTTTTCAGGCTTCTTTTTGCAATTGCTTAAATTGCGTTCATAACTGCGAGGATCATTCTTCATTTGATTTCATTTCCGCAGTTCATATATGATTTATTTCATATATATCATTTCACATTCATTCCTTTCACGGGAACATATGAACCTACAATTGACCTGCTCCCAACGTCAGTGGCTTCATAGCTCACTTGGTAGAGCATCGCACCGGTATCGCGAGGTCACGGGCTCGAACCCCGTTGAAGTCCTGAATTTTTTTCAGGCTTCTTTTCGCAATTGCTTAAATTGGGTTCATAACTACAAGGATCATTCTTCATTTAAAATAGAGAATATAAATACCTTCATGCCAAGATTACCGTCCCGTCCTGGTATCCCTGCTTCACCTTTTTCTCCCTGAAAAATAAAACAAAACATTCCTTGTTTACCATGGTAACATAGTTAATGTACTTTAGTGCGTGAGATAAGTGGCTCGGAAATGCCATAAAAATTAATGTGACCATTAATTTACTTTTTAACATCATTGAAGGTCCAACAAAATCAAATGTACTAAATCATTATTCCATGGTGTTTCCGTTGGTGTAAATTAATTCCTGCATGTTCAGTTCTCTGAAATTCTAGGTCAGGAGATAAAATTAACAGTATTTACTGACCAATAATGTATAATATTCACCCCTGAAGAGGCGCAGGGCCCCCAGAGTTCATATCTTCACCCCATCATATATTCATTTATTTAAAATTAAGTTACCTTTCCATGCATATTCCGATAAGAAACAATAACACCCCTTTCTTTCTTTTCATAAAAAAATGCGGCACAGCAAATTATCCCACAGACCAGAAAACACTTACAACCCTATTTAACACGTGAATACGCGCAAGCGTAATGAACGGGTAATCGGTAACGGCAGCTAATTCACACACTCACTCTTTTTTTTTTTTAATTTAATTCATTTATTATTACAAAGACGATTACATACAAAAGAGGATTATATACAAAACTAAGTCCTTACATCCTTTACATTAACATGACATGTAAACAGTACTGAAAATAAAAGAAAGTGACAATGTAGACTATTATCTAAATGAAATCTTTCCATTTTGTACAACAGCGATGGAAGTTAATAGCACGAACAACACTGTATTTTTCTAATTTAATTTTGTTTCTAACCACAATGAGAAAATCCGCAAAAAGATATTTACTATTGTTGGTAGCGCCGTTAAATAAAAACTGCTTGGCGATAAGAATTAGATGATTGAGAGTCTCTGACACGTTGTCTAAGACACCATAAAAAGTCTCTGACACGTTGTCTAAGACACCATAGATTATTTCTGTTTTTTTTTTAAGCTCGACAAGTTTTTTGCACATGGAGTTATACCAATAAGTAAATTCCTGCCAAAAGGCTCCAGCCAGGGGGCAGTCAACAAAAAGGTGGATAGTTTGCTTTATTGTTCGACAAAAGGGACAAAATGGAGAATTGACCTTTTTCATTTTGTAAAGGAGACTATTAGTAGGTAGTATATTATGTATTAATTTGTATTGAAACATGGAGAGCTTAACTTCTTTAGTAACGTAAAACGGGAAAGACCGTAATATTGTAAAAAGTTGCACTCAACATGGAATTTCTGTTGAAAATGGGGGAAGGAGAGAAAGCAATTCTTATGCTTATCTATGGGGTTAGATAACTTCCAGATGCTCGCCCGCTCGTTTCATCACTCAGATGTAAATTTTTTCCGCATATCTACGTTAAAATAACAAAATTTAACCTTGGTAATAAGTCAAATCCTAGGTGGCGCAGTGTGTAAGCGATCTGACAAGAGGGCCGAAGGAAGTTTGTTCGATTCTCGTAAGGACGTTTTTTTTTCCTTTTTTTTTTCGAACTGAAAATTACTGTTTATTTTTTGTTTGTTTGCGTTCGACAAAAGTCGTCACATTTAATTTCCAAGAAAACCCGCAATATTGCGTTACCGCTCACTCGTTCCATCACTCAGCTGTAAACTTAGTGACGTAAATGCTTTGTTAATGCGTTTCGTAACTGAGAACAACATGAATCCCCGCATGAATCCAGCGATAACAATAACTAATTTGCTGTAAACGATTATCACCATCAATAAGCTTAAAGATCTTTTGCATCAATGCAACATTAAAATCGATGTAAAAGGATTTTTCAACCAAGGCACGCGTGGATTAGAGCCCGGGGGTGGGAGGGGGGGGGGGGGGTACTCTGCAAATTTTTGGGTGGGGGTGGGCCGCTGGGACTCTGAGACCCTTAACTTATACTAGACCATTTTAGCTGCATTTTGCAACCCTATTCTAGACTAAACACCGAAAAACCCTACCCTATCCTAGACCTATTCCAGACTCGCTATTTTCCAGAAACTCGTTCACTATCACAGCTATTAGTTAACAGGGGTCAGCAAAAATGCCGTACTGCCCGCCGTACCGATTTTTAAATGCCATTTGGCAGTAAACCTTGTCTAGACTAAATTCTTCACGCAATTGATTAGTTTAGCGGAAAATGATACCCTATTCTAGACCAAAAATCTCTGATAACTATACCCTATCCTAGACTAAACTGCCTGAAAACCATACCCTTCACAGCGGCACATACCTATATAGCTCATATATGGGAGTACCCCCCCCCCCCCTCCCCGGGGATTAGAGCCGCGATTGACAGTCGGAGGCCCGAGTTCAAGTCTCGCTCAGGGCGGCTTTTTTTCTTTTCGTCTTTCTTCGGACTGGATATTATGAAAGTGATGTACTTGTGTGTGTGTGTGTATGCGTGTGTTCGTCAAAAATCCTTACGTTTAATTAAAAAATATATATATCGAACCGTGTCAGTGTGAAAACATAAGCTTACCGCAATATTTAGGGACCGCGGAGCACACTTTAAAGTGGTAGGGCTAATAGGATGAAATGGCATTAAGAATTATTTTGCGAGCGGCGCCGAAGGTGCGCGCCTTTAGAGGGGATTGGAAGCATATCTCCCCCCCCCCCCCCCCCCAAAAAAAAAAACATTTTGAAATCTTGATGCTCTAAAACTCCATTTCTAGCGTTCTACGACGACAGTTTCTGTCAAAAATGTTCGGTAAATTGGTCATTTTTGGCTTGTTGTCCATAAAAAAAACGTACGCGTGCAGAGTGCAGACAGAAACGCTTGGTAATCGATTTTATTTGATATTTATTGCATTCTTTTTTATCACTGCAACCTTGACTTCACCTGTATCAAGAGAATTTGACGAAATATATTTTTTGGATCGTATGATTGGAACTTATCCCATCCCCACCGTGGCCAGTTAAGTCAGTATTCGTGGTAGCGCTTGGAAAAAGCAATCAGTCTCGTGAGCCCTCAAACTTTTTTTGTCAACCCTTGCAAAAAAGTGGTAGGACTATAGCCCTAACAGCCCCTCCCCCTCCGCGGTGCCTGATATTGTGTTACGCGTTAGCATTTCTTATTTACGGGTTGGCTCTTAGGAGTCTTTGATTATTCAATAGATTAATATTACATGTAGCTAAAGTTTCACTTTCCTGTCACAGAGCATTCGTACAAACCTTCAAACTTCTAAAGTAACATTTGTCAGGTTTAATTTCATTACCATTTTGTAGACAAGTTTCCAGCCCAATAAAGGAACGCTTTTTGTATTGGATATTGGTACCATTTAGACCATACCATATTGGTTCACCAGACCGTTTGACTGTTTTACAGAATGCCACTATGTGAATTCCTCAGGTGATGTCAGCGAGCCGGAAAAAATCCGAAACAATATTTGTTTGGATTGATAGTAGCCCTTTAACTTTTATTCTTAACAAAATAACTACTAAATGACCAACCTTTGCTCTACTTGTTTCTTCGCGTCCATCACGGCCATCTTTTCCTGTGTTAAAAACAATGATCCAAAGGAAATGCTTACTAACCATCAAATCCATAAAAACCATCAAATTTCAAGTGAAAGTTGCAAGGGCTGTCTGCACAAATTTTTGAAGTATAGCTTCTGACATGGAAAAACATATGTAGCAATGGCCCAATTTGATCAAAGTCACTGAGAGCCCCGGGGGGTACTCAGGTATATTATGGGTGGGTATGTGCCGCCCGGGTCTCCAAATTTGGACCCCGTTTTAGAAAGAATTTGCGATCAAAATGATACCCCGTTCTAGAAATAGGTCAATTTTTAATACCGCGATCTAGGAAAAATGGCTGCTGATAATCTGAAACTATCGTGCCTTCGAAATATTATACCCCATTCTAGGAAACGTCTCTAAAATGGATACCCCGTTCTAGATCAGGAGTCCCAAAATCACGACCCCGTTTGGCGGCACATACCCGTGTAGGTATTTTGGGGGAGTACCCCCCCCACCCCGGGCTGAGGGTCCAGAACTGACAGAAATAGCAAATCAAAGTAAATTTTATGTAATTATTGATTTATCGTATTGGTAAACTAACTGATAATTGTTTTATCACAGCCATTTTACATGTCAGATTGTTTGATAGAAAATTCGGCCATTATATATCGTGCATCCTTATATTTATGTAAAAGAAATGATCTGACCTGGTGACAGTAATATTTGTTTGCTGTAGCTCCCCAATATTGTCTTAATATTGTCCCAATCAGATTATAGTTGGATAACTTTTTAGTCTTTCTGTGCTAATCATGATTCTAAATTCATCACCTGATATACTAAAATCACTGTGCGTTTTCAGGGGCACCCAACGACTGTTTTCTGTTAAATATCTGTTGTTCGGAGCAGAGCTATAGGTTCTCTAGAAATTTCGATACAGCGAAGGATCGATCCTACAAATTTCGAGATGGCAGTTCCATTCATCTGCGAGATTTTCGGATTTTCTTAATGGCTTCTCGTACGTTTCTCGAAAATCGCGCTTTTTCTTCGATGTTTCCTAGAATTTTCTTAAAACATTTAAGCCCTTAACATTTTCTATACTGACTTTGGATTTATAGCGAAGAGGGAAACCGGTACCGTTATGTCACGCCTAGAATTTTCGCGAGAGTTCTCTGTCGCCCTAGAAAATTCGATATCACATTTGAAATCCCTAGGGTTTTCGAATAACCTTCTCATATCCATCATCCTATAAAAAGGTTACCTTTAGTTTTCGGCTATCAAAAGGAATCGTTGGGTGACTGACCTGAGGTTTTCGAACAGATAAAGATTTTCTAGGGTAGCTTATAAGTTATATAGCTTTAAAAGCACTTTAGACAGCCTAAAACGGTGGTTTAAGGAATTTGGGGAAAAACCGTTGTTGGGTGCTCCTGAAATTTTAATTCAGTTACTTTACATCAAGATAAGAACTCAGTGCATTTAAAACTGTGATTTATAATCTGATTAACACAAAATTAAAAACATTACCATTCACACCATCACGCCCATCTTTTCCTGTGTGAGAAGAAAAATTTTATTAGTGCAAAAAGAAGTGACTTCGCGGCGCCACCACTGGAACCCTGTGGTGGCGCCGCGAAACGACGTCTGTTTTCTCAGGCTAGTTGAAATCAAACCACCAAATTTAAAGAGTCGCGAAAGGCGTAAATATGATCAACTCACCATTTTGTCCATCTTTTCCATCTTTGCCTGTCAAAAAGAGGATTCAGTATGGACAACTGAAATGATCTGAGATTATTTGATTACAAAAGCACACAGCAAACTCAATTGACTCACTGCGTATGAATTATTTTCAATCGGTAATTTTGTTTACGTACCATCTTTACAGCAACCAGCATGTGGTACATCTGCACAGCTTTTTGATTTTGTTATGGTACCATTGGTCTAAAAGAAATTAAAAAGTTATCTTTTTAAATGATAAATAGTTGTGCCACAACAATGCAGTCCCGGACTGTTTATGAACACATCTATAAGCAGAACAAAATTACCCCCCCCCCCCCCCCCCCCACCCCGCAACTAAAACAAAGCTCTTGTCAAATTTACCCCCTGAATAAGTCCTGTCGACAACATTTTACCTCCCCCCCTCCCCTTTCCTCTCTCCCATTCCCTGTAACTCAAAACTTAAATCTGTGAACTGCAGTGTACTATATTCGAGGCCCCCATGAAGTGAAAACTACGTATTCTCAACTTGAAAAACAACTCATTTTAGTGGTATACACTTTGTACCACTTGTAACGTCATCAGCTTTTGAGACACGTCATCATTTTAACAACTATCTAATGCAGCGAGAAAATTTCATAGTGTACATGAATAAACGTAGTTGATCAGACGTTTTATATTTCCAGAAATCTGTACAAAAAATCGTAGAAAATTTTCAAGCAAACTGTACGAAGAATTTGGCCAACCCACTTATTCATTACTTTTTTGGGAAAATCTCTACTTTTTTCAAAGCTAAGCTGAAACATTTTCAGCAGAAAGAAAGAGAAATAAAAGGCCGATAAAAAATGTATGGCATCGACTGAATCGTATTTTCCGAATCTGCTTTTCGCAACTTTGCTCTTATCGGCTGTTAAATGAACAGGCAAGCGAATTTGAACAACTTTAGATAAATCGTGACTTCTCGTAAATGAGGAGAACTGATCTGACTAAAAGAAAACTGAACTCAACTTGCATTTGTAGGCCCAAATTGTTGTTCTCCTTTTTAGTTTGAAAAGGAGAACAAGTTAAATGCTATAAAGACACTTATTTCTCTGGCGTTACCTGATTTGAAGTTTTGTTCTGCAATATTCCAAAGGAACCGGCCAAGAAAATGGCCAAAGCCAACAAGAAGAACAAACGAAACATCTTCACTCTCCGCTCCTTACAAGTGAGCTGACAATATTGAACACATTTCTCAGTGTATAAAGGTTAACTTAGATTTCCGGTCTTTGGTTTTCTTTATTGTAGAACTTGAAAATATACGAGATGGAAAACCTTTGTGATGGTGTTTACATCCCTGACTTGTTGGACAAAAGGTGATCTTGGCATTGATGACCGAACTTTTATGATCACAAAGTGAGTCTAAAGTCTAATTCAAGTACACGTATAAAGTTAACTTAGAGTTCCGGTCCCAGTTCGGTTTACTGTATTATAGAACTTGAAAATATACTTGATAGAAGGCCTTTTGTGATGGTGTTTACATCCGTGACTTGTTAGACAAAAGGCGACTTTGGCATCGACGACTAAGCACCTCAGTTATGATCACAAAGTGAGTCTAAAGTCTAACCTTAAACTCTTCAAGTGCATGTATCATGTACATAAAAAATTGAAAAAAGTGTTCTAGAAAAAAATATATTTTAACACAGCAAGACCTTAAAATTTGACTGAAAAGGAATTTAGATAAACGGTCTCAGACAGAGATATTGCGTTGTTTTATATTTCTCGTACTTCAAACTTATTTGTCGACCAGGCAAAATAACTTCTTTATTCTTGAATGTAAACAGTCCTTTTCAGAGTTTTCGAAAATTCAGTACCGTTTTTTTTAAGCAAGAAATATAAATCAGACCCCCTTTTTAAATTACGTATTTGCTAAGGGAAATAATTCCATTAACTGTTCTTTATACCTAAAGTCTTAGTACGTTAAAGAGAGTGATTACGCCCTGCTAATTCCCGCCCTTCCGCTTATTGGCGCTTGATTTCGCTAAAGGGTTTAGTTGGGTAATGCGTCGATGAGGAAGTAAATTTACCAACAGTCAGATAGATTCAAAAGCTGATGTTTGGCAGGATTATCCTTTTGTGTGAAATCCCCATTCATATCCGCGCATCCCGCATCCTGCCATTTTGTTACATTCTCCTTCATAAGAGCATCTGATGCTAATATGGTGCCCTAAAAAGATCAAACAAAGCTCACATCACTGGCATCACATGCAAGCTCACAATGCAATAGGTCGGTGGGTAAGCGGTGTACTTTAGTTATAAAAACAGGTAAGCAGTGTACGTTGGCTATGAAAACAATCACTCAGGTTAATTCGTTCAGAATTATGAGGATATGAAGCGAAATTATAAAGGAATTATTACAGCCTTGAATACATTGCTGCTTTTTACAGGGACACTCAATGAAGAAATCGCTCAGAATGACGTTCTCAGACTGTTTTTTCCATATCATTTTAGTGCCTTTAAAGGAAACAATATGAAAGCCAATACAGTTTAATGAGTTTTTCGGTTCTTTTAGCTAAATATTTCTGCGGCAGAAAATTTTAGAGAAATTAATGTTATCTGATGAATTTACCAGCTCCTTTTATCTTAACAAAAATCCTAGCTGGCCTTATTTCGTACGTCCCAAAACGACACATTTTTCTATTTTTTGTTTTTATTTTACTGTTAGATTTTCCGATGTTTCGAAAGGTTTAGGCGACGGCATCTCACTTAAGAAAACATTAGCTTTTAATCTGATTTATTACGAAATTTTTAAAGCGACTAAGGCTTCAGTTTCGCACAGCTTCTCACTGAAGCGATTCGTTGCTACTTATACACAGTTGAGAATTTGTGTTCAGTTGCGCAAAGAAACAACTCGGGATGTAGTGTCAATATGTCCGTGTTGCATTTTATTTATCCCCAGTACGGAAAATATATAAAAGGAATCTAAATCAGATTTTTTCAGTTTCATTTTGATGTTGCGATTTTTTTATCAACTATTGAATTCTATTCGAGGCTTTGCGACAAGGCAAGACTAGCATTTTGCTTTGGAAGCAGAGACTGTTCGACTTTTTAAAATGTCGAGAAAAAAGAAACTACCGTGAAACATGAACTTTTTGTGGGTTTCAATTTTTGCGGATTTTGCGGATTGCCCTCGATCCGCAAAAAATAAGTTCCTGCAGAAAAAACTCTCGCAGAATAACACTTCCCCCAAAATTTACTCCCTTCAGTCAAATAAAGGTGACTCTGCTTTCTAATTTCATTGATGGAAGGGGCAGGGGTAGACATTTTGTTTGATTTTGTAGAGCATACCGTAACTTAACAAGAAATAAAAGTTGAAAATATTTAGTTTTCCTCCTTGTTAATGTTCTGCTGTTTGAGAAGGAAATAGCAAAAATTAGTTCCCAGCAGAAATTTCAGTCATCTCGAACCGTACAAAATTGATCCTGCAAACATGACAGAAGATCGCCAATCGGCAAAATAAAACTCCCGCAAAAATGTCATGCTACACGGTATAGCATACGTAGAGAACCACTCAAAAAACGAGACAGCGAGACCGCCGGTGAATTTTTTTCCTGAGTTTCATTCTATTTCAATTTAGGAACCGGGAATTTTATTCCAAGTTAGACGAGTTTGTAAACCTTGGAAAACAATAAGTCGCTAATATTTAGCAGCATATATCAGCATGCATTTAATCAAAACAGACAATAATAAACATGAAGGAAGATATTAGTGTACATACTCATTCCAAATATTGGAAAAGCTGCGATCAAAAGCTGCAACCGGGCTATAATTTAGATATTGTTTGCTGAACCTTGCCTCTTTTTGCAAAAATGGCAAAATAGTACCACGCTCTTTTTTTCTGTTGAATCTAATGAAATCAAACAAAAAGGTTGAAAAATTACAGGTATATTTCCCATGCGGCTTACTTCCTTGTCACCATTGCTCGTAAAAGTCTGAGTATTCCCGGCCCCATTGCAATCTTCCATGAACACACTGAAGTGAGTCTAAAGTCTGAATTAGAAACACTGAGTTACTCAGCGTTTTCCAAAGAAAACAAAATTAATACTGTGTTAACTTATATATGTTATGCCCATGCATTCTTCCTTTCAACTCCTTTTGCCTGTAGTTCAAACTTATTTGACATTTGTCACCTTGTAAATTAAAACATCTTCCTCGATCGTGCTGGCTTACAATATTGCAAAAAGCCCTCTTTGGAAATTAAGGCTCAGCGAAAGGAATCCAGAATCAAAACCTTTATAAATTATTGAGGGAAATAATTTCATTCACGTATCTTTTGATATACCTAATTCCGGCTATCCCGCGTAAGCCAGAATCTTATGTCGCCATGCCGAGGTGAGTGGGTTTTCGTTATACGCGGCAATTCCGTCATCTCGCTAAGAACACAGACTTCAATACTTCCCCACGTCCCGCCTAAACCAGCATATATGCCACTTATTATCTCGCCCTTCCCGCAAAGCCGGGGTACTTTAAACATGGCTGGTGCTGTATACCCTGCGAGCAAAGTCCTCTTCGAACTTTTTAGAAACTCTGCTCGCAGATAGTGCTGTGAAACACTAAAGTTCGATATAAAATTGGCGACCATAGAAAAACTAACAACTAATCAGTTTTTCGAGCGTTTTATTATTGTCATTTCGTATCTCGCCCCTTTTTTAAGTGTTTGGCTGGATGCGGTGTAGGTCTTAAAATAGCCTTCGCATCCTTCAAAACCCATAGTCTCCTCGTTCTGGCGTCTAATATGGCGCCCAAACTAGGGATCACGCCAAAGTTCACAACACAGGCACACCAATCGGTCGGTGGGTAAGCCGTGTACGTTGACTACAAAGCCTACAAACAGGTTGATTCGTTCAGAATCATGAGGCTTTGAAGCGGTATTCGTATAACTTTGAAGATCATGCTCCATTTCAACTATTTATTTAGTTTTTGTGTTTATATGCAACACGGGGATTCAGAAAAGAAAAAGCTTGAGAAATAGTGTTAATACGATCAATATGGAATTTTATTTATAATTTAGAAAACTAGATATGAAAGTGACAATTCAACACGTTAAATAGGTAACGATTTTTGCAAATTTTGTTCGATTCTGTCTAATTATGCCACCTGTTCTTTTCCAAGGTTTGCCTTCTTGCGTTGTGATTTCTTTCACACGGCATACCCTCAGGTCAGTCAGGTTGATTCGTTTAGATTCACGAGGCTTTGAAGCAGAATTCGTATAACTTTGAAGATTATGCCATGTACATTTCAGATATCTATTTAGTAATTGTGTCATAAAGTTCAAGAAATAATGTTGATATGTTAAGATGAAATTTTGTTTATAATTAAGAAAACTATGTATAAATGTGATAAATCGAAGACGCAAAATAGGTTAAGATTTTAAAAAAATCACCTGATCTTTTCCATGGTTTGCCTTCTTAGTATTGCGTTGTAATTTCAATAAGCTATTCTATTACTTTTCTTGCTTATGTTTTGTTCAAATCCAAGAGCGGGAATTTCATCGATCCCCCCTAGCTGAAGTTTAACCAGCTCGTAAAACCTTATTAGAAAACAAAAATATCGCTACTATTTTTAAAAGCATGTATATTGTATTGAACCAAAATAAACAAACCAAGTTTACCTCACGATATCCGGCATTCCTGATGAAGCAAGTAGTTTAGAAGAAATACAAAATACAGTAAAAGTTGCTATCTGAAGCTGCGAACAGGCTACAATTTGGATTTGGATTTGGATTTTAAACCTTGCCTCATGGCAGAAAAGACCAAAAATTTGCCGTCATTTTCTAATATTGTCCAATAAATTAACCTTTTTAAAAGGAAACAAAAAGGCTGAAAATTTTCATGTCTGACAACCCTTTCTTCCTTGTCACGTAAGGCTGCTTTCTTTTTCTATGTCACGCAAGGTCCAGTCTGCCGTTTTGCAATCGAGGCTGGACCTGGAAACGAGGCAAGCCAAGCACGTTGCGCCTGTTGAAGATCGTCATCATTGAAGTCCTCAAGAAATATTGTTCAGAATGCAGGCAATGCAGGTAGGAAAATGTATATAAATGTGTTCCTACAAGATCTAAACGAACAGGAGTTTAATTTTACGAAGAAAAAAGTTCATTTATTTCATAATCAATAATGTGTTATGGCGTACAAGTTGTGTGTAGTACGACGCGGGTTCTGATCAGAGAACATGGGCGCGTTTTTTCAGTTGGGACATATTCTGGGCATTCCAAAAACAGAATAACTCTAAATATTTCATACTTATTGAGATTTTCTATTGAAATTTGGCGTGTGAAAACCCTGTTTGGGGTTCGCAACCAATCAGAATGGCGAAACGACTTTCTCACACGTGAAAAAAAGTATTTCGTCAAATCATAAATCTCAGTATGTATAAAATAAACAAATTACAGCATGGGCAGTGCTTTGTACGGCATTTATGCACTCGTGGGTTTGTTTCAAAAATCTCACACACACACAAAGCCTCGCTCATTCGATTTCTGATACGAACCAAGTTGTGTGTAAATACCGTCTGCCCCCACTGCCCATAAAGTAATCTAAGATAAAATGTAGAAAACCCGTCCACTTATTTGCATCTCATCGAATAAGGATGGTTCCTTTTGTTTTCATATGTTTCATTCTTTAAAACGTTAAGGGATATGTAAATAAGTGGACGGGTATTCTAAAATCGCTCCGTAATCTATATATATATATATTGCACCTATTCCTGTTGTAAAATGTTGAAAAAATGTCTCTACTTTGGAATGTAGATGACATCGTTTTGTTAGGCATATTCTGATTTCAGAATGACCAGAATAACATTCCCCCAAAAACGCGTCCCAAATTCAGGCATCATGGCAGGTAGCTATATAAACAAAAATTGGTTTTGATTATGTGGTCAAACCTGCAATTTGCATAAGGATATACATATTGTTTGAAGGAAAGTTCAGTGATGTAGTATATAAAAATATTGTTGTACTGTATATATTGTTGTTAAGCTGAGAAAAATGTTGTTTCTTATCTGCACAAAAGCTGAACAATATAATTTTTTATTGACAACAAAGAGTACATGCTGCAAAGATTCTATTAAATTAAATATATCATCTTTAAATGTATTTCTTTCAAAAGGAAAAGAAAAAGAAAAAACTCTTTCCTTACCATCAGCAGAAGACAGCACATACAATGTAAAACACACATTGAAATTTCTATGCGTACGTAGAAATAAATCTCTAAAAAAATGAAGACAAACCTGATTGTTTTGTAAAGTTGTACTTCGTAAACTTTGACATCTGCCATCCTGTGTCCTAGAAGTCAAGTCAACTACATTCAGTTAGTTTCCACTGATGTACTGTGTTTTCAAAAAGCTCCTTTGCCAAATATTAACTTTGTTCAACATGAAACGGCCATACAAAGTACATGTACATGTAATTCTCTTTCTTTAATCTTGATCACTTGTTTTTCCTTTTTGTTTCTTCTCTTTTCTTTTGTTTGATCCTTTCTTTTTATTTCAACAAAATTAATATAGTGTGTGTAGCGATTTCTACATAAAAATCATGTAATTAATTTGACTGGCCTGCCAAGACTAGCTTTTGCTACCTGCGGGCATGTCTTGTAAATTGTATAATAATTAACTAATAAAGATTTTTGTTGTTGTTGTTGTTGTTGTAAACAAGCCAGTTATTAAATTAAATTGCATGCAAATCCTGCACTCTTGCTTGAAGACAAGCTGGACTGGATAGAGAAGAGATGAATTTATGTTCATTTTCTAAAGCTGGTCAGGCTTGGAAACTTCTATGAAGCAAGTCAAAGTGCTGTGAATCCTAGTGTACGACAGTTTACTATATTTGCTGTATGAGATTAACATCAGAAAGGTTGATCATTCTCTGTTAATTTTTGTGAGATTTATTGACATAAATGGTTGAAGTTTAAAGTGAAAAACATTTTACGACATAGAAGCCTAAACGCAAAGTGTACAACAATATACATGTCATTTATATAATTACCTTATACATGTATTAACTTTCAGGTGTTTACTTGTCAACTCTCATTCATAATTCATGAGTCTCACACCTGGATATCCAAAACTTCGATCCCACGCATATGGACCACTTTCTCATGTCTGATCGACTCACAAATTTCATTAAATGGACCACTTTTGAAAAAATATCTACAGCGGCAATTCAGTGAAACAATTAGTTCATTATAAAGATCTACAAATCATGATAGTGCTATTAGTTCATCAATTCTTCCATTTTGAAAGGACACTGCTGTCTTTATCCAGTTCCAGCACATTGTAAGAGCTGTCAACAAGGGCCAGGAGCTGGAAATTTTCCCCGACAATTATGCGTTTGAATAAGCCCCAACTACTTAACAGATAGAAATGAAAAACACTTGAGACCATTTTTCCCCATCATGTCTTTTTTCCACTTCCCTGCATTGAGCACTGCAACTAGCAAGACTGTTTCCATTTCCAGTACAAATGTAATTGTTTGGAACTTTGGAAATCTTTTGGACATCTTTAGTTGTCTTTGCAAACTGTCAACTCGTCCTCAGGAAAACTGAAAGTCTCACAATAAAAACCAGACATGTTTGTCTTGGAAAAAGTTAGCAGTTAATTAGTTCTTACATTGTATGTGTTGAAGGATTAATTATTAGATTTTGCTTGCAGCTGTTTATAAGATATATATTTTTTCATTTGAATCAGCGATCTTTCAAAGTGATCTTCATGTTTTTTTTTTGTTTTGATTTGTTAATCTGCTTTTCAAAGAATAGATTGATTGAGCAATAGTGGGTTTGTAAGGAAGACCAAGGAGTACATTATATTCCATTGTCTCAAGTGCAAAGCCTGGGATAAAAGTGGGGATGTTGTGGTTTTCTCCTTTGTACTTTTTTTCTACATTGTATGTTTGGTTAACATAAAAAAATAAACAAAACTTCAGAATTCAAAATATTTGTTGTGGTTCAATTTTAGTTCTGGTTCAATTTTTTTCAAACCAGTTTATGTTTTTCAAACTGGTTTATTTTTTCAAAACCACAGGGTTGTAGCTAAGAAAATACTTAGCAGGCTCATAAACAAGCCCAGTCGGTTTTTCTCGCTTGTGTACCTTCAAAATCACCCCAAGTCTTCGTTTTCTAGTGAAATTTCAGCCAGTGATAAGTTCTCTTTCAGCTGGTGATATTAGCTGGTAGCCGGCTCTTAGCTACATCCCTGAAACCGGTTTCTTTTTTTACTGTACAGACCATGTAAGTTGTTAAGTGTCACTACACTGTATGTGCTTTTAGGTTGCTAGTTCTTACATGATCTCTGATCATGGTCAATACAGACAGAAATTTAATTTCCAGCAAATTAAGTGTATTGTTGGTTTATTTTTCTTTGCAGAGACGTGTCAAGTTGCCAATATCAACCCTTAACCAACATATAACTTGCAGATTGTGCAATGGGTATCTCATTGATGCAGCAACAATAACAGAATGCCTGCACACTTGTAAATGTTTAGTAATACTTGT
The DNA here is from genome assembly GCA_024195265.1 of Dendrophyllia cribrosa. Classification (NCBI taxonomy): domain Eukaryota; kingdom Metazoa; phylum Cnidaria; class Anthozoa; order Scleractinia; family Dendrophylliidae; genus Dendrophyllia; species Dendrophyllia cribrosa. Next base: position 19,041,759 of record JAJLRJ010000001.1, read on the forward strand.
AACCTTGGTTTTTTTATGTCAATTTATTAACCAACAGAAGCTCAAAATTAAGGTACTGGGAAATAACAGGGAATTTTAAAGTGCTACAGCACTACGATCAAATCATTGAGTGTACCGGTACCTTTAAGTTTAGCGAATAAGGAGGTACTGTAACTTCCTAAAGTACAAGTTATCCATATTTTACTTTTTACGATAAAGGAAAGTGTGTTTTCTTTGTGAATGTAGCATTTTCCAGGGGGAGGGACTCCTATATAAAAAGGACAGGGGTGCTCGTCGTACCTTTTAGGGGTCAATATTTTTAGATTGGTACCGCTTAGGGTACTAAAATCTAAAATGACTTTTGTTAGAATTATTGCAGTACCTTTTGGGGTATGAGCCGAAAAAATATGACAGAATATGACGTGTTGTTTTAGAATTGGTACCTCTTAGGAGTAAAAAATTTTTTCGTGCCACGCCCATCAATTGAGATTCTGGTACCTTTTAGGGTGTTTTTCGAAAATTTCCGACGAGTAACCCCGTCATTTTTATATGGGAGTCCCCCCCCCCCCCCCCCCCCCCCCCCCCCCCCCTCCCCTCCCCTGGGTATATTCCGGTACTTTTGGTTTCGAGCATACATTACAGAAAGCAAAATTTTAATTTAAGCTCATGACTTTTCTTTTTCTTTGTTTTACATGTACTCCCCGTTCTTTTTCATTCTTATTCCATTTTTTTCCCTTGTTGTTGGCCTTTCACTAGACTTGATTTATGCAGTAAAAGTTTCCCAGAAAACGCTGAAGAAGGTGAAATTTTTTAACAAGAAGTGGCAAGTGGTAGGAAGACCAGATATTTTTCTTTGATTTTGCCAGGCAAATCTGACAGGTTATTTGCGTGTAACTCTCACCCAGTTCATGAGATCTCTCTCATTTGGGCACCTTTTGTAACAACAACAACAACAACAATCTTTATTGTGCTCTTAATATTACAAAAAGTACAGAAATCATTAAAAGAAAATAACTGTGAAAGAAAAAGCGGACAGCCACTCAGAAATAGCAAAAGCTAATCGCGCTGAGTGACTGGGCCATGCGGAAGAGTAACTAGATATCAAAGTTGTTATGAATAGACAGATACACTAAAAACACACACAAAAAAATATATAAAAATTATATATATATTTAAGATTTCTTCCTATGTAAGATTTCTTCCTTCTGCGTGAGTTACATGTAGTTACAAAAGACATCTTTTGTCATAAAGAGGGATGCAGACGTCAGAAATAGTAGAAGGATCATGGTCTCGTCTTGGGCGTTTTCGCGGTTTGAAGTGTCACTGGGTTAAGATGTAACTTATTTTAAATTAAATAACTTTATTTTATAAAAACAATTGTCACAAATAAACTGTATTACACTGTAATCACATTTTATCTAATTGAACATGTAATATTAATAAATTACAAATTTCTGTACTTGTCAAAAGAGCTGTCTGAACTGTGATATGCTTTTTCACATTCACTTTATTATTTTTTTATTATTTGTTTCAATTTGTTAGTTTGCAAGAGCTGCCTGGTGAGGCATATTGAGCTTGTTAATCGATGTCCGACATGTAACACACTTATTCATGAGTCACAACCACTCTACAACATCAGGTAAGAGCCATCTCTTGAAAATTCAACAATGATATGTTTCAAGTACATGTACATACCTACAAAAACCACTGGTAACATACAGCCAGCCAACCTGTGATCTTTATACACTGTATGTGTCGTGAAGGCCAGCAGTAAGTACTGTTCATGACTACATTTACTGTTCTTGGTTTTCACTTACGTCATATCAAATTTCATAAGCATTAAACAACAGATTTTGATTCCAAAAATGTTTATGGAATTGTAGTGAGTTTAAAACTACACATCTGGGCCAAATAATGAAGCGCAAGCCAGGGCATTTCATTCATGAGTTATAGGCGGACAGTATTAGACATTTTTAGTTAGAAATGTATGGAGCATCCATCTTTGTGACATGTCCGCATGTCACGCTGTCATAGAAGTTAAATCTCTCATGTCATGAAATATTGCTTTATTTAATAAACGTATCGGTACATTTTCCCTCATTCGCCTGGAATACCACAGAATACAGCAACAGAATGATCTATGATATCACTAAGTGATAGGAATGCATAAAAGCTTTTTGTGCTGCTTCTGGAAATCAGTGTCTGGCAGGTTGTCGTGTGAGATTTATTGAGAAGATATACTCCTCATACAGGCTGTCGTTCAATTGATCAAATATGTCAGTTTTATAAACAAAAGTTTTGAAACCAAATATTGTAGCGTGAGAGAAGATTGATAATCAAACCTTTGATTTAAAGTGATAAACATTTTAAAAGACCAGGATTGATACAATGGTGTTGGTCATTTTATTTTGCAGACCTGATAGAACTATGCAAGATATTGTTTATAAACTCCTTCCAAGAATAGAGAGAGGTGAGTTTGCAGAATAAAAAAACGTTTTCTTTTTTTCAAAATTAATGTTTCCTGGTAAATGGTTTAAGACCAAGACTATGTATTTAGTAGTCTTTCAAGAGTGATCATTTATTTTAGTGTTGTTTTGAAAAGAATCTTTTAAATTGTTGCCCATGGAGGCTGGCTGTCAAAAATCAAGATGTAGCCAGTGGTGGGAAAGTCTTACAAAAGTTCTTATTAGAACTTGCACTAACCAGACTATTGACACATTGACTAACTGTGTGAAATGGGTACAGTAGGTATTTTTACAAGTCAGCTTAATGTTTAATAAAAGGTGCTGCAGTTGTTAATACAGTATGCATGTACTCAGTCTGGTCAAATAGGCTCCTTTCAATAAAATTAATAATTTATTATATTATAAAAATTGAACTTGATAGCAAGGCCCGGATGACACAAATAAAGGAAATGATTAATTCATGTGTTTATTTATTATTTTTCTTTGTCTAAAAACTGTCCTATAGACCTCACTACCAAGTGAAGTTGAATTTTAATATGTCAAAAGGACCCTATTGTTTATTACCGGTACACAGCAGTTATCCTTTATTAGTTCAGAGATTGATTTCATATTACATGTAAATAACTATAATTATTCAATGTTTGTTTTTTCTTAGAGGAAAAGCGTAGAGAACGCAAGTTTTATAAAGACAGGCAGATGCCATATCCAGCCCCAAAAGGTACCAGACATTATTGCACCCTATTTTCTCTAAAAGCTATTAATGACCCCTCCCCATCTTCATGTAGATAAAAAAAGGCAAAAGAAAAAATCACAGCAACATTAGAGAGCAAGACAGATGGTCAAAACATAACACCTTGATATCTATGGCACCTGGCTGAGAATCAACAACTAGCTGATATAATTTCTTTGATGCCAAGCAATTTAACAGTGGATGATTTGTAAAACGTTAATGGTCATAAACTACATAACCCATTACATGTTCACTTAATGTGTTGTAACATTAATTTGACAAAATTTATGAATGAATGGTATTTTACAGGAAAAAATACTAATGTAACATAGGGAAGAAAAGATGTCTCAAATTCTGTTTTTTTTTTTTTTCAGTTCTCACAAGTCAGTCACCAGCAATACCAGGGCCATCATCAAAGGCTATTAAAAAACAGAAAACATCTATACCAAAAACAACAAGTATAATGACAGTAACAAAAAGCTATCATAGAACAGATGAACAGATCTCTCTTCAACTAGAGACATTTAGGTGAGTTACATTTCAAAATTAAAGGCCTGTCTACAGTTTAGTTCATAATACAATGAAATAAAGTGCAACATTGCAAAATGTCTGTGTTTGCTTTTAAACTTGTCAAAGTTTCAAATTAATTTGAAAGCATGTATCAGAGATCATTAACAATATTAAATTTCTTATTAATATTAGCCAATGAAGCTGTTGGATAATCATGATGTACATGTACACTGATCCACTTTGATTGTAAATAAAACTGAGAACTGAAATTTGGTTCTACAACAATAATATTGTACAACAGTTATAAGTAGAAAGAAATAACACTGAAAAATGCTGATCTCCACATGTTTATTTCCAGGGATGGTAGTGGTGGTCCAGCAAAAATTCAGGTAAGTGTTTTCTCTCTTTTGTTCTTGTATGTATCAGGGGGGAGGGGAGGGGGGGAGCGGGGGGGGGGGGGGGGGGGGGAGTTGATTAAGTTGATTAACAAGCTACTCTGATCCGATACAGACAGATCTGGTGCACATTTTTTTTACGTGTGGTACTCATAATAACATGCATGTGAGGTGATAAACCTTGTTTTTGTTTGGTTGCAGCCGCTTCAAAAGAAATACATGAGGCTTTCTACGCAGGTCACAATTGGCTTAATTCAGAGGTTTTTGGCAACCAAGCTGCACTTGGAATCTGAGAACATGGTAAAAAGATCATGTATAAATGTAAAATTTCAATAATGTACCGTATTAGTTCATCAATTGACATAATTATTAAAAAGGACTTAAAAGGTTCTCTCACTGATACTAGAGATCACTCATGTGTGCCTGAAATCTGACGGCACCTGATTCAACTGGCCGCACTGTCATCAGCACTGATACTCACTGGCTTCCTGCTATCAAGCCTGCAAAAACTTTTCTTCTCTGAGCAAGTCATTTGTCAGTCCATGGACAAGTTGGACAATTTTGTTCCACTTGGTTTATTTTTACTGAATACTGTAGTGCCTGGTGTTCAAAGCCAACTATGTTTCACAGAGAGAAAGACTTTCTGTTTGAATTTAATTGTAGCAAAACTACCCAGTCCATCTGTCAGACCAGGTTAAGCTTTCACCAGTCAAAATGTCAAATTTACCAGACATTTGAATGATAACAGGCTGTTATTTGCAGCCTTGGCTATTGTTCACAAATAAGAGCTGCTCCAATAAGACTCTTATCACCACACTTGCAAGGTCTGAGTACTATGACTTTTCAAGCTATAAGATACACGATACAACGGTACAATACACTAACAAAGCCCAGTAGTCTTGAAATCAAACATGTTTATCTTTTATTCCTTTGCATTTGGAAACACAACATTACAACGGATGTACCCCAACTATTAAATTTGAATGGGACAGTGTTTTGTGGTGCCACATGTTTTGTTAGTGTTTTTCACTTAAGATTCTCGTAAATTAAATAAGAAATTGTGTTATGGTGGGACTGAAAAGTAAAAAGCGAACTTTATTGAAGTAAAATTAAGTAAATATGAGTGTACCATATTTGTATCAATATCCTGTGTCAATATCGATATTTGTATCGTTAGAAAAATACTGCAATATAATTATGGGTATCGTCGACGTGGTACATCGTTGCAGAACTAGTAGGGCCAGGGCAGCTATGGTTGCATGGGAGGTTCCGGCAGTTTCAGAACCCGCTTTTCGAGAAATTAAATGTAGGTCTATTTTGCAAATCAAGTTTTTCAAATGTCCATACAAAATCGCTTTCCTTGCTCTCATAAACATTCACCATGACCAGGATATTGAAATTGATGCTGTCGTTGACATTCTTTCTAGAAAAAAGAAAAACCACGATGTCTGTTTTCCGCAAAACCTCATATCTTTCACAAACAAACCACAGCATTGACTCTGCTAATTGAGTGCATGTTTCCTGCTGCCTTTATCGTGACATAACATGTATCTCTCCACCAAGACCATTTGTTCAAAGAGTGGATAACATCCAGTAAAAATTTAACTCTTTCCAGAAAACCTTGAAATGGACTGGCATGATTATGTCATTAAGGGAAGCAGTAATTCACAGTTTACAATTCATATTCATTCTGTATAATGTATACTTAATGCTTTATACATAAGTTGGACACCAAGATGAGCTATCTGTATTTCTGGTTGGACACTACTGTCTTTGTTAACATTGTTTATAATTGAATTCCTTGTTGGTTTGTTTGTTAGGTTGGTATTCTGTATGACAAGACAGAAATGGGAAAGGATTTAACACTGAAATACATTAATGACAATCTCTCACCTCCAGAGGTACAGACATTCTTTGTTTACTTTTTCATGTTTGTCATTCAAGAGTTTCTTTTTTCATTGACTGGATTATTGATTGCAATTTTCCGTTTCAGGAACATTGTTCTGGGCCACTGATTCTTCATTACAGAGCAATGGATATCAAAACATGACGCTCTTGGAAGATACAGTATTATTGCGTGACAGGTCTCCAAATGAATTGGTGATGCAAAAATGGATGATTCCTCCTGTTAGAGATCGCCGCTGGCTAACTTGATTCATAACAGAATCAGTGAGAGGGGAATTTGCAAAGACATAAAACTGCTTAGTTGGAACGGACAAATAATGAAATACCATTAACGAATTGACCAGTCTGGCTGCCCAGTTAGAACGGACAAATAATGACATGGAATTTACCAGACTGCCGGCCAGTTCTGACAAATGGCGCCCAGGACATTTTCCTTGATACTGTCAAAATATTTATCTTTGACCTGACTCGTCCCCAGTCGTTTCTCAATTTACAAGAGAAGCGCGGCCGAGGGGAGCGCGAGGGGTGATGGGAAGGAGGAAGGAGAGGAGATTCTCCCTCTTCTCTTTAGTGAAGTCCTTACCATCACCCCTCGCGCTTCCCTCTGTCGCGCGTCTCGTTCCTCGTTCCGTGTCTATCCCTCGCGCGCGTATCCCGCGTCTTGCCAAGATCAAGAGCATACACATGTAAAAAGACGACTGGGGACGAGTCAGATCTTCGACTTCGTCTTCACCTCGCTCGGTACAATGATAATGATGGTTTATTCAATCCATGCAAGATTAGTTTTAACACTGTTTTTGTAGGAGTGGGTAGAGAGGGAGCTCAAAGAACCCTGAAGAATCACATTTCAGTCCCAAGTACTTTGGCGGAGATGCTTTTGTTCATTGTATATTTATTTGCGACCTTGTAAAACAGCTGCATACTGATTACTGATCAGACTGATACACAAAAAAATCCTTTTATTATTTTTCTGTACAATACCTAGCAAAATGCATAATTAAAATCGTATTTCATTAATATCACTGCCAGACTACTCTTCCTTATTCAGGAGGCTAAAATGTATTTACAAAAAAGCTAAATTAAAAAAATGCTAAATCCAGGGTTTAATCTAGAGCATCGCATTACAGGATGCATAGGCCCGGTTCAAACGTCGAACTTCACATGTGCCGAATCTAATGCAAATGAGCAAGAACAATAGATTTTGCTCATTTGCATTAGATTCGGCACATGTCAAGTTCGACGTTTGAACCGGGCCAAAGTTACATTGCGCGCAAGATTTCGCTAAGGATGCCAAACTTCAACAGTCCAGAACTGTACAGAATTTGCCTGCTTTTTGCAAGACAAACGCTTTGATGGAGAAACATCGAATAAACACTAATATTAAGCACGGCTTAAAAGAAGTTCAAATATTAAAATATCTTGGGCCACATTTTTAGAAAGGGCACGAGCCTATGTCCGAGTAGGAACATCTAGAAATATTTCATCAAAAGCCCTATTTTTCATTGATTAATAATTTTGTGGTCATGACTACTATACGTTGGTTTTAGCGGTCTCCATCTACTTTATTGACTAATAAAGCAGCATTTGCCGCATCACAGTCATTTCTACTTGCAGTTGAACGTGGTTATGATTGTTATGTTGTGGTGGGCATCAACCCGTTCCCTAGAACTTCTAACAAGCAGCAATAATATTCCTGTATTAAAATACAATAGCTGCGCTTATACACCTAATATTGAAGAAACGTTGTCAGGTAAAAAAGCATAAACGGGATGATTCTGGGTATAGGTGGTTTGCAATCAATCTCTAGAGACATAGATAACAATAGTGAAACGAACAAATGCTGGTGGACGAACAAAAGGAGCTAATGAGAGAACTATTGTTTATGTCCACCAGCATGGCGGCGATGACGTAACTTGAAAACCACCTATACTGTGTTATAAAAATGTGTAATATGCCTGAGAATACAAGCAGCTTTTTCGCCTCATAGAAAGTCATCCAGGAGTATCCTTCGTGGTTTAAACTTTTTACCCGGCAACCTTCTTCGATAGATGAATATTACATGGCGTTGTCAAACCATGCTAATACCTTGATACGTATTTTCCGGTTGGTGGCCTGCGAGCAAGTTATCGAGGGTGGGGGAGGGGAATAGGACCTCCCTTTCCTCTGCTCCCCCACTTCCGCCCCCGGCAGCTTGCTCGCAGGCTACCAGGTTGGTAGCAGGATTTGTACAGCACATCCTTTTATACAATCCAATTGAAATACACTATTTACCTTACCTTTTTTTTTTTACTAGCAAATCCCTATCAAGCGGGTAACATTAATTCCTTGCATTTTATCCACGGGATAAGGATTTGTCCACTGAGCAAAAAAAATTGAACAACCGGGAGCATTCATCCTTATCGCGTCTTTTCAAAGTCTTTTTCTTGGCTCTCTTCCAAAGCTACTTAAAGAATACCTCGAAAATAACTAAATCCTCAAATTTGAAGGGTCATGCTATATTTAGAGGCGAGGATATATGATCAGAAATTTGGACAAGTTTTACATTCATTTGTATGACAAACGGGCAACTTTTCCCATCTTCCATACAAACGTGTGTTAAAATTCCCGAATTTGGCGGCTTGTCACTTTTCTCCCAAACATCGCATAACCCTCAAATGTAGGCAGAAGACATATTTTGAGGTGTTGTTACAGTAGTATAAGCGGCTTTGGTTGAGAGCCAAGAAAATGAATACTTGGATAACCGTGATAGGGGTAAAACATCCTAAAAAATGGCACTCCTAAAAACACGCAATTCAAACTTGTTACATAACCACTCATGCAATATGAATACTACCAAATAAGCCTCGTATAGCTACACTAACTTTTTTTAATTTGGTTTGTCGAGCAATCTATTACAAAAAATAGTGCGACAGGAAAACAAGACTGGGCTGAAACTTAATAACTAAAATATCATCTTAAAACGACTCCAAAAATAGTAAAAAAATGCTCATTGCTCTCAATATCAGGAGCACTGCTTCGATAAGAGCATTCTGATTTTAGACAAAAGAATAAAAATATATTTCCTATGGGTAAATCGCTTATACTAGTGAGACGGACTACACAATTCACTGAGCGATTCTGAACTTCTGTCATCCTTTTTACTGCTCAAAAAGTTTCACTTTAACTTAATTCTTTTGGAAGCTTGTTAAGCAGTGCGTTTAAAGGCATTATGTAATTCCAGTTAAAATAATCTACAATACATGATACGAGCGGGGAGGGTCTGCACTTATGGCTCTGAAGGGGATGTTCATGGTTCTTTTGGAACGGAATTTTCAAGGCGCCATGTCACCAATTTTAGCATCAGTTTGAAAGGATAAAAGATATATTTGAATAGAGTAAACCTAAAAATAATGGTCCAGTTTTGCTAACAACTATCATATCAGTTTAGAGCGATTTTCAATTGTGTGGTAAAACCAAACCCAAAGTAATAACTCTGACCAATCACAGCAGTCGTAAACAATCCAATGAACCAATCTGAGCTCGAAGCAATTACATGTCAGCGGCGCCATGCGCGGGAAAACGCGTGCGAGCAAGTCACGATTGGTTTTGCTTTTACTTCTGATTGGTTGAGAAAGTGGCGCAAGATTTTTTAGCCAATCACAAAGCGTAGCAATGAAAAACCAAAGCAATTGTGTAATTACTTTTCATACTCAATTGAAAACTGCTCTATTAAACAATAATAGTGTCTTGCTACTGATGGCCAGGATGGAAGTGGATTGCAGCCTGAAAAATTTAGGCTAAAATGTTCAAATTCCTCCCTTCTGACTTCAAAAATCGAAAAAAAAAAATGGTTTGGTTAAATTCTTCTTCGTCTAAGAATTCACTTTATATCTTTATTCTGTTTTACACAGTAAAATAAAACATCAAAATTATCGTGACGTAGCTCCTTTAACCCGCATTGTAGTATCGTTTAGGATTTCCAAATCTTCCGATGAGCGCTTCGGAACAAGCGTTCTCTTTTAACAAATCAGGAAACCTTCGAAACCAATCATGAATTGGATTACCGCATGTTCCCGCGCCTGGCTAAATGGTTTATTAATCATCTGGGTTTGTTGCAGTTGGACAGAAGCCGTGATTTTACCACAGCCTTCCACAGTTGTCTACTACGCAATGTATTTCCTTCCTTCGAAGGAAGAAAATGAAAGATGTATGTGTGCATGCTAATGTTACTAAAAGGAATCCACACAAACTATGTGACCGTTTGTATTTTCAAAATTTAAAGGATATTTAATGGGAATACCGAAAGATTCGCATTTTTGAAAATACTGCGATTAATATTTACCAAGTTCAAAATAAACATAATCTTACTTTACATGTTGTATATCGTCATTGCGGCTGAAAACGGTTAATTTTGGCGATTTGAAGGGTTTTGCGTTGGTCCTTTACTTAGATAAAGGTTAAAAGCGGAACCAAAAATAACTGTTGGCGTTTTCAGCCACAAGGAAACAACAACATTTAAGGTAAGCCGTTTATTTAAAACTTATATATATTAAATATTTAACGACAATGCGAACCTTTCGGTATTTACATAAATTTCCTTTAAATTTTAAAAATGCAGTCACACAGTAAAGTTTGGATGGGCTGCCTGTGATGCTACAACAGTTATTTAAAAAACTTCTATACACTGGTTTCATTACGAGGTGGTTCCGGCGTTGCACACTTTAGGTGAGGCACAGGAACAAACACAGCAGCCATGGGCTGCTCAGGGACGCTTTCTTTCTGCTTGATGGCTTCTGGACGCTCTTCTTTCCATGAAGACATGGACGAACGAGGAGTCCGCTCTTTTGGTGTCTCGACTGGACTCGAAAGCAATGTTTTGGCAGAGTTCTTTTGTGATTGTGACTGTGATTGTGCTCTCTGTTCACCAGGAACCCGATTAGAACGGCGTGATTGGCTGTCTTTTATTCGTGTTTCAATACCAAGATTATGGTGTATTTCACGGGCTATTTGATAAGGATTGCGCCGCCTCCGACGAGGAACGCGAACTCCGTTCGGCTGTTCTCGAGTGCCGCGTGAAGTATTTTGGGCCCTCACTCCGTTTTTATCGAGAGGCACACCAGCGGCTGTTGTTGTTTTTTCCCCAGGATTAACAGCCTGTGGTTGCTCACGCGGCCCTTCTCCAGCATATTCTTGAGCTGAACCATGACCATTGTCACTTGTCACACCTTGATCACGTGCAGATTGAGATGGATCACGTGGAAGCTCATTCTCGTGGCATGCGTTACGTTCTTGCGGCTTTTGAATCGAACTTTGTTCACTTGGAAGTGGGATGTTTTCGTAAGCCCGCTCAGTCGGATGCTGGTCACGGGGCACTTGATCACGTGGTACCAGATAATTATCATGTGACCTTTGGCCAAAGCTCGAATCATGTGACATGTAACTGTGGTCAGGTGACTTCGGGCCAAAGTTTGGGTCATGGGACATGTGATCAGGTGACTTCGGATCATGTGACATGGGAGCGTGTTCAGGTGATTTCTGTGCTTGTTCGTGTGACCTTTGACCCGGGCTATGCCCTTGGTATCGCTCAGCTGTTCCTTGTCCTGGACTTTGCTCGTAAGGCGCATGATAACTGTCGTACGATCGCGGAGGTGCTAGATCACGTGCCATCTGATACAAATCATGTGTGGTGTCACGTGGCATGTGGAAATACTCATAAGGTCGTGCTTGAGTCGGACTCGGCATTTGATTCAGATCATAAGTCCTCTGTGCGGGATTCTGATCTCCCGGTATTGCAAAGTGTTCAGGCGGTAACTGATACTGGTTATGCGGGTTTGGACCCAGATGTTGGCCCCGCGGGTCTTGATATTGGTCATGTCCGGGCTGCAGAAGATAATGATCTCTTCTGTTCGTTGGAAGAGGCAGTATTTGATAGTGGTCACGCGGTTTTTCCGAGACAGCGCGCGGTTCGTAAGGAATGTGATACCGCTCCCGCACGACCACGTGATCCCGAGGAATCTGTCGCGGGATGCTATTGGTTGTAGCTTCGGCGATGGAATAATGAGAAAATAGATCCTGAGTTGCGGGTACTGGTCTAGACACAACTTGTGTGTTTCTCGCAGTAGGTACCGACTGGTGGTTTTTCTTGAACGGAAGTTGAGGTGCTCCGTCCGAACCTTGGGAGGATGAACCAGGGATTGGAGGTCTCTTTTTTATGGACGGAATGTCTACTGGGATGGAAACCTCAGAAGCAGAACACGACGTGTTAGTATTGCGTGACACATTTAGAGCGTCGGCTGCGTCACGCACTGACGAAGGCCCTTCTGAGGGCGCAATATTAGATGCTGTATCCGTAGGGAGTTGTACACTGGAATCAATGGAACTTGCTGTCCCCTCGGGCGGGGCAAGAGGTGCTCGGCGACATTCCGCTATAGTCGGCGTTTGGCTTTCGTTTTCCGTATAACTGTGTCTATATCCTGGCGGCTTTTTAAGAAGCTCCCCTCGGCGTTTGTATTGCAAAGGAAGAGGAGCGGAGGCCCAGGATTGCTTATCGGACACTGATGATGCTTTATCAGCTTGAGCTTCGAGCTCCTTTTCTGGCAGCGCAACGACCAGAAACTTTTTATCGAGTGTTATAGCCGCTGAAGACGGCAAAGATACGTTAGACATTGAATCACCATCTCCCACGTTTTTAGCACCATGAATTTCCTCCCCGCTAAACTGCCCTGCCTCCCCAGTGGCCGTATTAGCTGCGGTTTCACCATCCGGAGTCTCCTCAGCTGTTTCTCCTTGAGTGCTTTCCTGTTGAATTTGATATCTCTTGCTGGGTAACCACCGCCAATTACAACAATACCTGTTCCATAACAACCTAATCAGGTTTTTCCTGTAGCAATGGAAGATGAAAATAACAACTCCTAAAGTGACGAGCGCCACTGCAAACGAGCAACTTAAGGTTATGTACAGTGCACGGGGCTTCTGATATCCAATCAACAAGATACCCAGTGCCATATTCACGGCAATGACAAGTAAAATAACACAGTTCCCCAGAAGTAAGTCCATCATTTCACTTCTGTCTGGCAGAGCTGATTTATCCATACTTTCGACATTTTCCTCCGCACTGGGCTGAGGATCAGGTTGAATAACAAGGGCGTTTTCTTCAGCTGCAGTTTCCGCTTCCACTTCCGATCCCGCTTTTGAGATGGCGTCATCATTATCGTAGGTTCTTTTGATCAGGTTAAAGAGACGCAGAAAGATGATTAAATCAACGAGTGTTATTAAGCAGGCAGGACCCAAGAACGCTCCGTAGAAAGGATTTGGCCTCAGCCAGCAGCTGCGAGAGAAAATAACAATAAAACAATATTAGTAAGAGTAAAACATTTCAATCTTGGTCCGTCAAAAGGACGAGAATTCAAGAAAAAATTCTACCTAACTAGACGCTTTCGACATTACATGTGACATGTCACATATGAACATAGCAAATCACCTAGCTTCCCACTGGTTTCTCTGTGGCTCAGTGGCGGGATGACTCAACCGGCGAGTGCTGAATTTTGTGTTTGGTCGTCATTTTGGTTTTGCAAAATGTCGGGGGCTGGGAGGAGTGAATAGGGTGGGGATTTTTCTTTCCTCACCCCCTTCCCGCTCCTTCGTTTTCCAGCTTGACTACCACACCCTTGATCGCGTCTTTTGACTCGCCTCAAACGTCCGCGTTATCCCCCCCCCCCCCCCCCCCCCCCCCTCCCCCCAAGGCTTCCCTGACGACGATGAGCGTAAACATCAAAACGAGACTACAGGGTCAAGAAAGCGAGAAACCGCTGATATGTTGGCGTGGCGTACTCATCTACGATAAGGGCTAGATAAATGAAATTCTCCAATACTTACTAATCTTCAACTTTATAATTTTCCATATTACCAGCAATAGTGATACCGCAAATAATAAGAGGTATACCTAAAAGAAAGAGAAAAATTGACATAAATTAAAAAAAAATCAATACAATTCGTCTTTAATACAAGATAAAGAAGTAAACAGCAATGAACCGATGAACAGTTAACTCGTGAATACGAGAACTGTTGAACGAGTTACAGCAGTATATATTCAGCCCGCGAGATGTAACCGTCACCTTCCGTGCCAATGGGGATGGCGTGGGAGGGAGGTGAGTTGGACGCAGGGGGTGGGGAGCGGGGGACGGTTGGGCAAAACGTTTCACATGAGCGTGTTGTAGTGAAAGAAATCTCTGTATTGTAGTGAAATCGTTGTGTTGTAGTGAAAGAAATCGCTGTATTTGAAATTGACTACTGCATTATGATTGACAGCAGAGCAGTCAAACAATTGAAAGTGTGTTAGCGTGTAATCGAAGACGATAGTAATCGCGTTCGAAAAGCGCAATCCTAATTTCGTGTTGGTTGTCCTGTGGTTTATGTGCAGTAAAATTTGAGATTTTTTGGTAGACGGTCTTCCAAATGGCCGCCCCTATTGGTTTTTTTCAGAGGTTCATTTCCGCCGGAAATTCCTTCGAACGCGTCTCCATAATCTGCGATTACTGCTAGTATAGAATGATAAGTTACCCCTTTCACTCCTAGAGTCAATTATTATAGTAATATGTAGTGTAGTTCTAACATTTGAGTCTGCTTACTTAATCCTAAAGCGTGACCATTCAAATGAAACTTCTTTGGCAGTACTTTTAGCATAGTATCATATGTTATTCAATATTCTATAACTGTTCTATTAAATTAAATTTGGAATAGTTAATGAATTTTAATTTTTTGCTGTCTTGGGAGTAAAAGGATTAAAGGGGCACTGTCACACAGATTTTGCTGTGTTTTGGTCAAAATACACTAAATATATGACTAAGTACCTTTGCTCAAACATAAAATTGCTTTTAGAACACCAAGAAGATAATATCAAGTGATTTCTTCAAGGAAGAACAAACCATAATCAGTTTTTCTGCGATTTTTCCACGACTCTTGGGAGGAACTTGAAAAAATTGGCCAATTTTTTCAAGTGCAATCCATTTCCATCCTGGCCATCCGCAGCCAAAGATAACGAATACTAGATTCTGTGCACTAGTAGAGTGTTTGTTAACAAAACTGGACCATTATTTGTAGGTTTCCATTGAAACAAATATGTTTTTTGGCTTTTCAAAGTGATACTAAAAATAGGTGACAGTGTCCCTTTAAGGTAAATAACAGAACACAAGATAAATGAACCTACCCCAGCTTATCATGTAATATCTAAGAATCGGGTTGTACTCCTCAGGCTGAATAGACGTTCTGATCAGTCTGTGAAGGCAGATTCCGCTGCAGCCAATCCACAGTAACGAACACAACGAGAAATAATGCAACAGCACTCCAACAGCCCGGCACACCAGTGTATTGGACACGTGATGAATCCCTGTCACGAAAACAACGATTGTCACGAGTAACGCAAGGCACTGGTTCATCAGCATGGCTGCGTCATCTCTGTTGAAACGCAACTTCCTGGAACACAACAACATGCTAAGTTTGAAGGGGAATTTGACTGAAGGTTATCGTGTGTTATTCTCTGAACAGTTATGCGTGGAAGAACAAGTCAAGCGAGAGCGCTCAAAAGTGCTCAAAAGCTTGTTTTTATTTATTTATTTTTTTCCAAATTAACGCGCCTCTGACAGAAAACAACTACATCACGTTTTCCTTCTTACTTATGACTATTTATGAACAAGAAACAAAATAAATCCATTTTTCAACTCTTTCCGCGAATTTCAGGATTTGGATTTTTACTGTAGAACATTAGCTGCATTAATGAATTTTATGTGATTACTCGTACGATTACTAGTTTTGGCCATTTCACTGAAACCTGAAAAATCCAAACAACATCCCCATTTAATTTAGCTGCACAAACTTATGACAAAATGCAACATGTTTTGGGAAGTAAAACACTCTTTGTCTACCAGGATGCTCAGTTCGTGGTCGTCTGTCCTTGTTTTGAATATTCTGGAAAGTAACTTGTTGTAAAAAAGTGGAAGAAATAAAACCATTTGGCTGCCATGAATTAAAGTAGTAAAACGCATCATGGTAATCTTTCCCAGTAGATATGTTCTTTTTAAGGATCGCAACTGATGTAACTCATCACCGCGCCGCGACATCTCGCGTCGTGTTGTCACACAAGTATTTTCAAATAAGTAAGACAAATAAAGATCTCGTGAAATATCAAGTTAGACAAGATTGGTAATCAAACTATCGAATTGAAGCGATGAACGTTTAAAAACACGGATAGATGGCTCGGATAGGAAACTTCTTTTCGCAGGCAGAAACTCTTTTGCGAGAAATTGTTTCCACAACAGCCTCAAGGAAGAAGTTTAAGCTACATACCTTATGACGGCATACACTATCAGAGTGGCCAGGATAAACAATGAACTGATCCCTGCACCAACAAACACTACCAGCAACAACGAGCCATAAGGCGCTGCCTCATACTCTGATCCATGTGTTACTCCGGGTCCTCTTGTCTTGCTTACATTCTACACGCAGGGATGAAAGGCAGACATGTATAATGAGCGCAGCACGAAAACATTTCCTCCTTTTAACATGAAATATTTCAAACACGCTGGAGGCTGGACATGCTACCAAACACACGGGTTAACTTTTCACTCTCAGAATCAACTATGAAAAACCATTCAAATGAAACCTCTTTGTCAGTACTTTCGCTGGTGCTATTTGATTTTTAGTTTGACAAAATGAAATTTGGGATTTTTTTTCTTGAATTAGTAGAAGTTTACGAGAACGAAAAATGGAAACACAAGCCGTACGCCAATGCTTTCTCTAATACATTTATTACAGAAATGGCGAAAATATTTCCTTTAACAATGGAAAATTAAACCTTGCTTTTAGTAAGTTTTAAACACAGCTCTTTTTCCCCAAACTGAGTGCACGTTTACTTAAGCCTGGTTTCACTAGTGACATAAACATAAACAAAAACATAAACATAAACTTAGATGTGATCATCACAGATAACCTTTCTTGGAATGAACATTGTAAAATGTTATGTAACAAGGCCAACGGTGCACTTGGTTTGCTAAGGAGAATCCTAAGTGCATGTATCCCAGATATAAAATCAAGACCTTATGTAAATGTAATGTAATGTAATGTAAATCTTTATTTAAACACGGAGAATCATCAGTTAAGTTAATAATTAAAAATTAAAACTTGTACAACTGCTTTACATGATTGCCGTGTGGGAATCCGATATCTCAGATACTTTCTTAATACCCCGTTCAAACTGCCCAATAGAACAAACGCTTTTTAAATCTTGGGGCAAGTTGTTCCACAAACAGGCCCCGCTGTAGCAAAAAAGTATCTCTTGTTCGCCCAAAATTAGAGTACGCCTCTTCTGCTTGGAATCCCCACACAAAGAGAATATTGACGAGATGGAGATGGTTCAGCGCCGTGTTGCAAAATTTGTATTTAATGATTATTCAAGAAACAGTAGCGTCAGCTCTATCATAGACAATTTGGGGTGGGGCACGCTTGAGCAGCGTAGGCACCTTCATCAATTGCAGATGATCCATAAGATAAAGTACGGTATGGTAGGGATAAAATTTCCACCTGAAGTTCAACCTTTGTCCGACAGATCAAGCTGCCAAATCCCCATCCTTATCGCCACCTACAGTGCACTGTTGACAGCTTCAAATTTTCATTTTATCCAAGGGTTATTCCTCTATGGAATAACCTTAACGTTTTAGCCGATCAGACCAATTTTAATCACGTAGCGGCGATGAACACTATAAGTTTATTCTTTTAATATGTATATATATATTTTTCTTTTTTAATCATTGTATAAATTTGTTTATATTTATTATTTAATTTTACATATTTATAATTTTCCTGGTATAGTCTTTTTCCACTGTTTTAGGAGTAATTTGTTAAAGATTAAAATTTGTTAGACATAAGCACAAGCATACGCATACATTTAACTATTATAGCGCGAAAGCGCGCGTGATATCGCCTAATTCTTAGCTGAAGAGGTCGTAGGCCGAGTCGGCTAAAATTAGGCGATATCACGCAAGCTTGAGCGCTATAATAATTTTATAATTCAACACATTGATAACAAAGCACAGTTTGAAGAAAAAAATATCGAGGCCGGTCCGTCATTTTTGCATTCTCTTGTCAAAATGCGAAATTTACATCCACCGTTGGATATACGTCAAGTAGACATGGCGTATATCGATAACTTTTTTACCATATTTGGGCAGTGTATCAATGTGTTGAATTATAAGTATGCATATAATTGCGTCAAGTGAAAACGAACATTGACATCAGCATTTAAAGATTGATTCTTATGCTTATGATTATGACGCTTGTGAAAACCAGGCCTAAAAGTCAATTTTATAATAATAATTACCATCATAACAGCGAAGAAGGTCTTGTTTGAAAGCTGAGAACACTTTGTGACGGTACTGTTCCCTTGAGATGAAAGTTGCTTACAGTCAACATTCTTCTTCCAACTGCCAAGTCCACCTACAACGAAAACAAATAAACAACTCACCTGCAACTTAACTTATATCGGTGGGGGGGGGGGGGGGGGGGGGGGGGGGGGGCTTATAAACGGCATTAAAAAAAACGTTTTGGAATGAGCTTATAAGAAATAAAAAAAAAAGCGTTTTCCATTTACTGGTTTAATCGAAAATTCATTTAACTATTGGAATGTTCCGCACTCTACATGCCTTATAATTTCCTAAGCTTCTATTTGAAGTTGTACAGTGTTCTGTGAAGGTGTTTATCCATTGTATGTCTTCCTGCTTGTATTTATTGTGCAATGGAGAAGTTTAAAATAAGTACTTTTCCCTAAAATGAACTTGTGTATTGGAGAATTGGAAAGTACGTGTATGCGAGAAAACTTACCATTTCCATTGTGGTCCCAGTACACTGGAATAGGCTGCTTTCCTTTCTGTACAATAAAAAAAAAACAGTTAACAGTACGCTAATTTTAGACCAAATTATGTTTGCATCACTTTCCCTGCTGACAATAAAATATTAAGCTACATGTAAGTAATGTGACATTTTAGTAAAAACTGCTAGCAGTCTCTCTCTCTAGTCTGGACAGTCAAGCGGGTGAACAACTTGCAATCAGTGATCGAAAGATGGAGGTAAAGTTCCGCCGAGCTTGTTTACTTGATTAGCTCGCTCGCCCGCTCGACTGATTTAAAATCGCAGCTAGCAGTCTAATTATTCCCTTGAAGAAATGCTAAGATAACAAGAACACAAGTCATATATATTTTTTAATGACAAACCTGATGGTTTCTGAACTTGAGGATAACTGGATGGGAAAGATTGGTCAACTGAATCCCTCCTGGAATCAGAGATGTGCATTTATAGTTAAAAAAAGTAAATCAAAGGCTCCTATTAATACGAAACAACCTTGCAGACAAGCCATGGCAGCATTGGTGTGTTTTCTTCTAAGAGAAACGTGATACTTAATTATTCTTGAGAATTAAAGAATTTACTCACCAAACTGGGCAGAAACCACACTACTGGACACCTGCGATGTTCGATCATTTGGACTTTCATTTGTAATCTCTGGAAATAGTTTACTGTTGGAGTACACAATGAACTGGAATTTAACAATTATGGCTTCAGACGGCATTTGCTGGAACAGCGATGATGGAAGATAAATTGATGTGTCTACTGACTGCAATAAGAAATAACAAAAAAATAGTGGTATAATATATAAAAGACCTTAATTTTCATAAAATGTTTTTGAATAACGAATCTATAGATTTTTTCGCAAACAAAAAAAATCGTCTTGGTGCATAATTAGTTTCGGCGGTCCTTCAAGAACTGTTTTTTTGTTTGTGTGTTTGTTTTACCCATCTCCACCCTCCCCTCCCCCACAAATCCAGAAAGAGGACAGGAGCATTTGTAAATATGATGGGTTCCAACTGTGACCAGTAGCAGCTCAATGTTACCCACAGCTGTCGTTCAACAAGTGTATTTTGTCAGACAGACTGTTGTAGGTGGGGAGAATTATAAACTCAATCAGACCTCCCTCTCCACAGGGAGGTTCCAGGTAAAGAGACTGGAGTATGCCAGTTATTGCAGAATCGCTTAACATTTCACTCCTAAAGTAAAAAAAAAACTTTGACGGAGTTTATGGATGAAATCCTGAAAAGTTGTTGAGCAGGACTTTCCTGCTGTGTCGTTCATTATGCTGTACAAGGTGGTTCTAATTGTAATGTCTGATGGATGATGGACTCTTTGGTGCAAACAGTGAAAAATATTTCTTTGTCTTACATGCAGCGTTTTTACCGTAACTCCCAAGAGTGCCAAGGATTGAAATTCACGAAAATCCCAAATTTCATTTGGTAATAATATTGACAAACAAATGGTACCATGCAAAAGTACTGCTGAAGAGGTTTCATTTGAATGGTCACACCATAAGTTTTCATCCACAGATTCAAAAGTTAGAACAAATGGTACCATGCAAAAGTACTGCTGAAGAGGTTTCATTTGAATGGTCACACCATAGGATTTCATCAACAGACTCAAAAGTTAGAACAAAATTAATGGTACCATGCAAAAGTACTGCTGAAGAGGTTTCATTTGAATGGTCACACCATAGGATTTCATCAACAGACTCTCCATAATTGACTCTGAGAGTTAAAGGGTTACATTTCATTTCAAATTTATTTCACCAAAGATGCCAATATCATTCCTACCATTTCTTTTTCACAAGACGTGTTATATCTGCATGGTAAACAGTCAATGTCCTCAAGTCTAGAGTGCTTGTCTGTCGTCGCATAACACATCTTTCCCACAACATCACTTTGAGAGATCCGCACCACATAAACTGCTATATTCTTCGATACAAATGCTTCATCACGCCTAATGTCCATAGGAAATCTTGTGGCAAATAAATTGAGGAGAATCACCATACTAAAGGAGAAACATAACACGTCAATTTGATGAAAACATAAAAATTATCTGAATTCATGGATGCACGGATATAATTATGATATTTCTCTTCAGTGTTCAACTCTACAACGTATATTATTTTCACAAGTGAGTGCAGTGAATGGGTGAGATATCACTTGAGTTGAACATGAGAATTTCATATCTCGAAGCAGCCATGAGTTATTTTGTTAAAATGACACAATGTTTTAAGCAATTTTTTGAAGATTTTCAAAATTTCTTAGAATACGGTCCATTAAGATTTTACGAACATTTCCGATCCTTTTCCGAATTTTTCTGAAGATGTCTGAAGATTTCTGAGAAGGATCTGAAGATGTTTCAATATTATTGTTAAAATACCAACATATAAGCCAACACAATATGTTGATATTAAATATCAATATCGGTAATTATATTCTGTTAGCTTAAAGGTGTTGGTCTTAGTGAAGATAAAATGGATATCTTCACGTGTCAAGATATGATTTTCTGCAGTGAGGGAAATCTTTATAGCTCACTAACGTTTACATAATAAAATGACTTCCATACATGATTTCTTTGCTATTTGTTATTAATACACTGCATTTGCACAAAAAATGTCAGATATCTATAATGTTACATTATATCCATGTATTTCTCATTTTACAATGTATGCTGGTTCTCAACACATCAATAAATATAAATAACCCAAAAACAAAAATAAATAAACATGCTTCAGTTAGAGATGTACATGTACATAAAAACAAGTAGACACAGATTTACAACAACAATAACAATTATTGGAGTGGCAAAAATTTAGCAGTTATTTTAAGACATGATGGCAGAGACTTGCCCTTGAACCACCAACCTTAGTGCAATGTCACGGTTTTTTGGGTTTTAGCTCATACTGTGATAAAGTTGAAACTGATCATCTTATTTCAAACACAAAATGCTGTTAGAACACCAACAAGAAGATACACTGTATCAGGTGAATTCTTGAAGGAAGGACAAACCAAAATTTTCCAAAACACTTGAAAGGAACCCGGATCCATTTCCATCCTGACCATCGCTCTGTAGTCAGAGACACTTGTTTATAGTTTCAGTGTAATGGAAGAGTATTTTAGCCCTTTAAGCCCTAAGAGTGGTCGGCATCAAATTTCTCCTTGTAATATTAATACCTTATCAATCAAAGGGTCATGAGAATTAAGGACATGATCACACAAGATGAGTTCTCTTGATATCCAAACAATTTCTCCCCACTACTTCTATAGGAAATGTATAGGGACAAGAAATGAGAATTTAAATTTTGATGTTAGGGCTTAAAGGGTTAAACAAAACTGGACCATTATTCTTGGGTTTCCATGCCTTTTGGTTTTCCAAAGTGGCACTAAGAACTGGTAACAATAGCCCCTTTAAGATAAAGAATTCAGCACACTTACTAGTTCACCTCCGCACCTTCACTGCTTACTAGATTACAGTGACTTTATTTTGTAAAAAGAAAATACAGGGTTATTCTTCCTTGTTTTTAGGCACAAACCTTGAGCAAGCCTTTGATCTCCGCTGAGCTTCATGTAACAATGCTGTGTCTGCTTCCATTATGTTACTCATAGTGTTGACTAAATTTAAATTTAGCTGAAATACAAAACAGTGGGGAAGAATCAAAATGGGAAGGCTTGAAAATCAAACGTAAAATATGGTAAGTTGTCATGAAAAATTAGTATCTTGAATTAGTATAAATCTACTAGTGTTCTATCACGAATGCTGTTCTCTTATTGGCTACGCTACTCACTATCTATCCTGTTGTAGAAAGTGAGTGTGCGCAGTTATTATTTATAATCATTATTCAATGTAAATGTAAGCCTGTCTTGTTAAGTTTTGAACATCTAGTAGATTTATACTAAAACAATTAGATTATTCACTCTTGATTTCTATGCATAATAGAAATCTTGAGCTCATAATCTAATTGTTAAATAACATGTACTGTATGTAGATAATCATCTCTCTGCATGGAACCACAGAATTTGTTCATGGTACTGAACAATTCTACACTAAGTCTTTGCCTCAAAGTTGTCTAGTTCTTTTCTAAGGAAATTTTCAGGATTTTGAAACATCCTGAGTTCAAAAGACCCAGGGCTAGATGTCATTCAATGCCTATTCCCCTCAGTGAAACAGCATTTTTAGTGATCTTCAAGACAAAGTAGCCAGCCACTATATAAAAACATGGTTTGAAATGTCAGTAAAATGATTTCCATCAAACCAGTTGTTGGGAAATTAAAACTTGGTCTTTCAATGACTTGAAGTACAATTATCGTACATTGTAGGGTATAAAAATTTTTGATGCTGTACAGTTGTAAATCAGAGATACGTACACCATTTTTTCCTTTTGCTCTAAAAATGAACAGAGTTTTCATTAAATTTTATTATTTGACATAAGCCCCCACCCCTTCTTTTTTAAGCACCCCCCCCACCTCCCCTTTTATAATAATAATAATAATAATAATAATAATAATAATACATTTTTACATTGCCTTTTCTTGACGATTCAAAGGCACTAATTACATAAAAAATACTCCAAAAATATAATCTAAAATCTACAAAGTTAAGTTAAAAAGCTTGGTTAAAAAGAAAAACAATGAATTTGAAATAACAAGATGTTCTAAAAAAGCTAAAAATGTTACAAATAAAAATCTACAAAGTTAAGTTTAAAAAGTTTGTTTAAAAAGTAAGCCTCCCTTTCTTACTGCGCCTTTCAATAACATGCGGAATTTGAAATTCAAATCTCCACCAACGGTTGCGTTATTCCCTGCCGTCAATCATAATTAATACGAAAGCCAACGGACCATGTAAAAAAGAAACAAACAAAATGGATCGAAATCTACCAATCATAATGCAGGGACGTGACCTTTTGAACTCATTGAAGTGAAGATCTGTTTCCTGAGAGGTAAGCTAAGATGATTGATGCCAGTGTAAAACGCAACCGTTGGTGGAAATTTGAATTTCAAATTCCGCATGTTATTGAAAGGCGCAGTAAGGACTGGAATTAAATAAGGCATCATCCCATGTAATAAGTTAACATACAATACAGTCACCTCTCTTAAAGCAGACAGCCCTGTAAGGCACACATCATATAATCAAAAAGGTCATGAGAATTAAGGACATGATCACACAAGATGAGTTCTCTTGATATCCAAACAATTTCTCCCCACTACTTCTATAGGATATGTATAGGACTAGAAACGATAATTTAAATTTTGATCTTAGGGCTGAAAGGGTTAAACAGAGTTCGCTGTACATGTATTGGTAATGATCTGCATGATCCTTACAATTTCATCTCTTCCAATAACTGGTACCAAGTGATCCACAACTACAGCAGCATACACAATATCCAGGGGATCGCTGAAATCTTTCACTCGCTTTGAAATATTCAGCAACTGTTCACTGACTGATGAGACTGTTGTATCATTGACAACTTTCTGGAGAACGAAGAACACAAGCACAGATGAGTTACAAGGCTGTGATCTAAGACTTTTCGTAGGGAGACCAAAGGGGATCCAGCTATTCAGCTGTTCAGTCTTATTGGGTATGCTACTCACTATCTGTTCTGTTGTAGAAAGTGAGTAGAGTGAGTAGCCTAATGGTGGCCGCTTCTTCGCATTTTCAAAGTGTCTGTGAAGAGTATTTGTTGTTAAGTTTTAAACATCTAGTAGATTTATACTAAAACAATTAGACTTCATTTCTATCTGTGATAGTTGATTCAGGCTTCGCCCTCATCAACTATAATGCAATTTTTTTTTTATATAATGCGATAAAACTCTCGAGCTCATAATCTAATTGTTAAATATTAAATAAATTTAGGGCACTTAGCAGTTAAGCCATGTGCTGAAACTTAGTTTATCTTATTGCCTGAAGACAGAAGTGAGTCACCTGATGGCACCCAGGTACTGCTAGAGCACAGCACTGAGTAAGACAGAGATTTGCCCTTGTGATCACTTACACTTTACAGTTACACTTTACATGTACATGTATGTACCGTATTTTCCGGTGTATAAGTCGACCCCTGAAACCACGAAAATTTGCCCCAAAAATCGACCTCGTCTTATACACTGGCCAAAACTCAAGAGCTGTCAGTTCATGAGAAAATTAGCATAACAATGACACCCTGAGATTAACATGGAAGTGACATTTATTGCAGTAAAGGAGCAACGATTGATCTTGGTTTCACTTTCCGAGCAAAATACACGTTCTTACCTTTACGAGTGTGAATTCTTCACATTAGGGATTTGTCATTAGAAATGTTTGATTTTCCCGCTCAATACATGTAAGTTTGAGGTTATTTTGTGCTTGAAATCCATGACTACTACTACTTCTGAAGAAAACAAATCGCACATTGATCGACAAGACGCTAGAAACTTGGTAACCGCACACTTGAAATGAGCACATGCTTTTGGATACTGGTTTCCGGTGTTGTCCGAGCTTAGTTGGGTTACTAAGCATCCAAGATGGCGGCCTGTTCACAGACTCGTTCTATGGCTTCATGCGTTCATTTCACGGCATTTCTTCATTGTAAAAAGCCTCATAATGACCCACAAACATAACGAAAGAAATTTTAGAGCAGGTATCTTGAGAATTTGGATTCATATTTGTCAATTTGCATTTGTTCGCGTGTTAGTCGATCAATGTGGTTCATTCAGTTTACTTTGACTTTGGGTCCCGAAGATGCTCTGCAAGAGAGACGAGACTTGTTTTCCTAGAAAATCGTAAAGAATTTTTCTCCTCATACTTGATGCCAAATCAAGAAAATCCTAATTTTTAGGCTCAAAAAGTGGGGTCGACTTATACACCGGTTCGACTTATACACCGGAAAATACGGTAAGTGAGTAACAGTTAACTGGATAATTTTTTTTAAATTTTTTTCCTACTGATATAGTTAATGGTTACTTTTCTAGAAATTATTTCCAATGGAACCACAAAAAAAAACTATATAATCACTATAAAGCTAATAAATGTGGAATTGAAAATAGAGGGATTGAATCACAAAACCCGTGAAATAATTAACAACTATTCACCGAAGTGGAGATGGGTATAGTATACAATGTACCACTACCCACCTACACCGAGGTGAATAGTTGTTTTAGTATATACTGAAACAGTGAGATAATATAACGAAAATGATGCTTTTTAACTCATTTATTCCTGTCAACGATTACCATTTTCGCGCGCAAATTGCTGGGAGGTGAATAGCACGTCTAAGTTTTGCTATTCTAAGTTTCAGTAGCCAATCAGAGCGCACCAACAATGCTATCCACTGTATCAGTATATACTAACATACATTAGTTCATGACAAATGGTCAAAGATAAACAAAAGAAACAATGGAATGTCTACATGTAGTACATGTACATGTAGTAGTGTCTATTTGTCTACTTCTATTTCATGGGTTATCTGAAACCACTCTTTAATACTACACATCATACAGTAGTTCTTTAACACTTTGATTGTTCCCTTTAACTCCTTGCATTCCAGCCCTTTAAGTGCAAGCAACCAAACAAACTGGACCTAACATATTAATCACTCCCGATTATAGGCGTTTTGCTATATTCCAGTTGATAGCAGTTTAAATTCTCTTACATGTAACTTAACTCTCAACTGGAATATAGCAAAACGCCTATAATCGGGAGTGATTAATATGTTAGGTCCAGTTTGTTTGGTTGCTTGCACTTAAAGGGCCAGAATGCAAGGAGTTAAAAGGAAAAATCAGTGTTAAGAACTACTGCACATGATACCTCCTTTAAATCATGAAGGGCACGAGTTATTTCATTTGCATGGACACATGACTGTGCCTCCACATTCATCCAAACACCTTCCAAAGAGCAGTTCCTTCTAGCCATGACTACATTTCCTCCATGACTTAACAAGCTGCTGATGATGCCGACTGGGCACGGCAAGAAAGCAGCCCCTCCAGCTGCAGTGTGATGCCAGTGAAAAGTTCCCCTGTCAGTTTTTGTGGTAGCTGCGTGGCAATACTGTGCATTGGAAGGGATTATTAACAAACGAGAGGTACTTATGTGTTTATAGCCTCCCTTGTGAGTGATATGACAGCTGTAGTATCCATTGTCTGCAACAGTTAGTTGTTTTATGTCCAAAGCAGTAGATATCACACTCTTTCCAGTGTCGAAGTTAAACAAAACTTTCATGTGCTTGTTGTTTGGGTCAGCAGTGACCAGATTATTGTCTTTGTACCACGTGATCTGTGTTCCAGGAATCCAGGTAGAGTTACATTCAAAGATGTAACTATCTCCCTTAAAAGCAATTTGGTCTCCCTGTGGGCCAAATGACCTGACTGGCAGTTCAAGATCATCACCTGTAAAAAGAGCCATACACTGTTAACTACATGTAGCTAGCTCTTTACCCTGACCATTATCAATTTTGTCCAAATTATTACAACACTCCAAGTTAACTTTTTTTCTTGGTGGCCATTTGGCCACTGACTCTTAAGACTTGGTCGCCAGTGAAAAATTTTAGTCGCCAGAATTAATTAATCAATTAATCGATTATTAATTAACTATTCAATTAATAATTAATATATCCTTTTACTGTATTTATTATAACCTTTTCATGAAACCACTTATAAACAGTTTTAACTCTCAAACAATTTTTAAACTTCGACTTTCGTCGATTTTCAATATTACAGTTACAGTACAAACTAGTTGTAATATCAACCAAAAACAATGGTCAAGATTGAAGAAATGTCATGCCTTTACTGCCAGTTCAGGAAATCAAATTTTCTAACACTTGTGACCCTTTAGCGTCCAAGTGTTTGCCTACATTATTGCTGTGGAAAACTGGACACTAAGGCCCCGTTTACACGGGTCAGGACAAATTTTTGCACGGACAAATTTTGTTCCTAGACCACCTGTTTACATGGATCCGTGCAAATTCTGTTACAGATTGCAGTGGTGTTTACACGGAACTTGCACACTTAGCCGTTCAAAAATTCGTCCAGTTCCACCGGTCCCGTGTAAACGCAAGGTGGAACCGTGCAAGTTTTTGTCCGTGCAAAAATTTGTCCGGACCCATGTAAACGGGGCCTAAATTCCACATTTGAAAACCTAACAGTTTACCCACGTGAAGCCACATGGTTTGAAGACAAAATGACGATGTATTTTCACAAACTAAACAATGAACAAAATGTTGTAAAACGAACAAGAAAACATGACATCCTGGCAACATTGTTGCTGTCATGTGCTGGTGCTCTGTTAACTTATCTTTGCATTGATGTACTTTTTAGCTAAATAGAGTACCGAAGTGATGACGTCACAAAAACTAAATTTGTGAAATTATGGGATTTGATTAGATATTCGGAAAGGGCATGACGAAAAATGCCCGCTTGCCAAAAATCAGCATCTTATTGCAATTTGGGGGTGAGATATTGGCACCGTTATGCTCTGATGACTCCATACAAACCTTTCTAATTTTTGCCTTGGTTCATTACGTAATGAACCAACTGAAGGCAAAAATTAGAAAGGTTTGTATGGAGTCATCAGAGCATAACGGTGCCAATATCTCACCCCCAAATTGCAATAAGATGCTGATTTTTGGCAAGCGAGCATTTTTCATCATGCCCTTTCCGAATATCTAATCAAATCCCATAATTTCACAAGTGTGACGTCACACTTCGGTACTCTATAGGATTTTTGCAAGAAGCGCTAGATTTGTTTGAAAAATGGCCATTTTTTCCCACGAAAATATCGGATTTTAAGATATATATATTAAGAATCAAAGCCACTAAACAAAAACACGGAAATGTCAGGATTGTTTAATATAATTCGTAATTCACAAAACAAAACACTAGTGTAACTGGTATAGTTTATTCAACAATCTTTCGAGAAATGAAACTAAAATCATGCGTAATTGTCCTGGCGTTTATATTTACATATTTTTATGCGAAGTGAATGCAAAAAAATCTTTCACGTTTGGAGGCAATCGCCAAGACATGATTTTTGTATCGAAGAAATCTTGAAAAACAGTAAAAAGGTAAATCCTGGTTCGTTCATACAAGTGAAATTTATTTGCCGTGGACCGGCGTAGCTGTTTTTAATTTTTATTGCGGTTTTATTTATAGAATCGATTACGGCTAGACTCGACACACGCGCTTTATTTATACCTCCCTTGTTGTCAAAATTGGCTGGCTTTTTAATATGAGGTATTTTTGTGTCCGCTGTAACAATATGTGTTTCTGAAATTCATTATGGATAAATTATATAAACGGTGGAACTTTCCAAGCTTCCGCAGTTCCTTGGGCACTTTCCATTCGACCAAAAATTCCGGTTTGAAATTCCGGGTATTCCGTGTGGCGAATGGAACAGTATTTTCCGGTTGGTTGTACCAGGCCATCACGTTTCAAGTTTCGCGCGAAAATACAAAATAAACCAAAGCAAAACAGTCAAAACAAATCTGACAAATGGAGGACTCGTTGCCTCTTTTACTGCTTTTGGAGTTGTTCGACAACTCTGAAGTTAAAACGAACGATATTTTAAGCGAGCACGATGATATCATTTTTTTCAGCGCAGCTAGCTGTTAACACATGCGAAGGAATTTTTAAAAATCGAGTTGGCGACTCGGCTTAGCTTTGTGCTCGTGACTTTAATATTACATTTGTTTAATACAAAAGCTTATATTAAGCATTTTTGTGCTACTTACCAGTCCTAGCTGTGGCCATTTCTGCTGTTGTACTAGGTATGTTACGTGAGCAATCAAGCTCGAGTAAGAGCTGATAAGCTTTCAGTGAAAAGCAAACGTTTTTAACACGCCATGCACCGATATTGAGACGCCATCTTGATTCCGGCTCGGAGAAACTGGGCCGAGCAGGAATGGTCGAATGGAACGGTATTTTCCGGTTGTTCGGATTTTCCGGAATTTGTCCTAGAATTCCGAAATTTTATTCTGGGAAATTTACGTTCCATTCGCTTCCCACCCGGAATTTCCGGAATTTTTGGTTGAATGGAAAGCGCCCCTTTTATTCTTGGAGGAAATTTTCGAGATTGCGTGTGCAGAATCACGCTCAAAGGTAACATTGTCATGTGCTAAAGTTCAGTCAAGTGGAACGAGCACAGCTCGTCTCATTCTGATCGAGAGATAAATCTCCGTTCTTTCTCACAGGTATATTTTATGGATAGAAGTGTTTTGTTTTCATTTACTCAATTTCTGCTGGTTTCAATCGTAAAACAAGTATTTTTTCAAGGTGAATTAAAAAAATTCGTAACGCATCAGAGCGTTCTCTGTTTTTTTTTTTACTCGGGCTTCGGATGATTGTCGCTCAAAATTTCGATTAGTCAAAATTTTAGTTGCCGGAATGGCGACTTGGGTTTAAATTTAGTCGCCATGGCGACTAAAGTGGTCGCAACTTGGAGTGTTGTATTAGTTGCTGTTAGGGGGGAGGAGAGGGGGGGAGAGGGGGGAGGAGACGGGGGAGAGGGGGGAGGAGAGGGGGGAGAGGAGGGGGGAGAGGGGGGAGGAGAGGGGGGGAGAGGGGGAGGGAGAGAGGAGGGGAGAGGGGGGCATGCTGCATGTCCCTGGCCTGAATTTCAAACCTTGTCTTTTTGCAATTTTGCGGAAGTTCACAATTTCAAGGAATCTTCTTGTCGCTTCTCTTCATTTCACTTTGCTGATGTCACTGCTTCAACCCCATGCCACTTGTCTGAATTAACCCTGACAGGGCCTCATTTATGACTACATTTTTGGATGTGATGATGAGTCAGTTATCACGTTTAGTAATAGGAAAAAGGTATTTTGAATAAAAAGAAGAGATGATTTAAGTTTTACGACACTGTCATTTTTTTTTTTCGAGGGGGGGGGGGGGGGGGGAGGATAACCTTACTATACCAACATACATACATACATAGTTACAAAAAAACATCAGTTACAAAGAAAGATAAAAACTGGTTTACATGTTTGCCGTGTGGGAGTACGAGGTGGACATAAGGCGAATGATTTCCTTATTAAACTTAACTCGTTAAGTCATGAAATTCAAAACAGTGAAAGCATCCGTTTGTTTGGCAAAAGACTTAAAAAATTCCTTCTTTCCTAGTCAGAAATACTCTTTGTTGAACTACGTACTTCTGTTTTCTTTTTCTTTTTTTTTCTTTTTAAAATAATACATTTTATATTTCATGCTGTCTCCATAATTCGTATGATGTACCCTACATGTGTACATGTATATTGTCAGAAAGCCTATAGTTCATAAGCCCACGGCTTCTATATGGGCTTCCTTGTCAATACCACCTTAAACATTTTGTAGTCTATTGTCCTTAAGTTATAATAAATTTCTACTGTATTGTATTATTATTATTATTTTTGGTTGTCCTGTGGTTTACGTGCAGTAAAATTTGAGATTTTTTGGTAGCCGGTCTTCCAAATGGCCGCCCCTATTGCTTTTTACAGGGGCTCATTTCCGCCGGAAGTTCCTTCGAACGCGTCTCCATAATCTCAGATTACTGCTAGTTATTATTATTATTATTATTATTATTATTATTATTATTATCATTATTATTATTATATATATTTTTATGTGGTTAATGGCAAATAAATGAATGAATGAATGAATGAATGAATGAATGGCTCTGACATTCTGTGGAAGATTATTCCACAACAGTGCCCCACTGTAGCAAAAACTGCGTTTTAAAAAAATTGTACGGGGCTTGGGCAGACAGAATTTGTTTTCCTTGTCTCTAAGTTCATAGTCTGTGCTGAAAGGTGTAAACCTGCCAATGACAAAGTTTGTTGTTCCATTTGTTATAAATGTCTAACTTACCATAAGTTAATATGGATGTAATAAACTAAAGGAGCTTGAGGTGAATTTGGTGGCATAAAGGGGGGAGAAACTTACATGTAACTACAATGTGGTTGCTATGGAAGAGTTCCAAACGTCATACAATGAGTTTCTTTACTTTCTCGGCTATGATGTTTGGTCACGTTCATTCTGTTAATGGTGCCATTAAATTTCATGAGTCAGCCATATTTGGTAAGTCACATGACCAGAACATAAAAACCCTTAAAACTCAAACATCTTACATTTTTTTTCCAATAAAACCAATGTCAACAGCTTAAGAACATCCTTATAAAAAATCTGTAGCAAGGATTTGTTAAAATTCATGTTATTGAAAAAGCTACATGTATGTCATAAAGGTGTTAGTATTTTAATACATTTTCTTTAATAGCTTTCCTTTTTTTGTCTAATGGTAATTCCATGCTACAGATTTTAAAAAACGTTGAATTGCTTATGATTTGCCAAAAAAAAATCAGATTTTAATTTCGTTTCCTTTGAGTTTTTGTGCTTTTTCATTCTTACGCGTGGTAAGGGACTGGCACTACAGTTCTACATGTGCAATGTCGATTTAGTGATGTCTCGTGTTCAGATTCATAGTTCCCACCACTTTATATTTAGCAGTTTATAACATGTGAGAAATGCTATTAAACCATGAAATAATGTCCCTAGCAACGACTCTAAAGCTGTAGTTAAGTTTCACCCCCCTTAAAAACATTCATTCTTACCACAAACCATCTCCTTCTTGTCAAGTTCTGTGATTTTCTTGTCCTTCACCACATACGGAAGCTCACACCTGCCAAGCACATTCAGGTTTTTGTTTCTCATGTTTACCATCCACTTTACCATCCACTTCAGGTTACAGTCGCAGATCAAACGATTTAGTTGAAGATCACTGAAATAAAAAAGTGTACCAATGAAACATTCAAAAGCAGCTAGAAATGATAAGAGAGATATGGGCTGGGGCTAAAACAGAGGGTAAACTAAATAAAAAAAAATGCTATTGTATTCTTGGTGGTTTGCACAGTGGCCATTTTGGATGACAGAAACAATAGAAACCATTTCCATGTAAAGAGGAAGCATTATTACAAAGTACAGGACTTTGAACCAGGGACACCTCTATATTACAGACAGTTCCCATAGTCTATACCAACATTCATACAAACCAAACCTCTTTTAAATTAACCCATTGACACCTGAGGATTTTTACGTTTTTGAGTGATTTTCTGCATACACACGCCCCATAGGATTTCGTGACTTCATATTTGGAGTTACCATTGAAAGTGCTGCTGTTCTATTAAACACTGAAGGCTCGAGTTTACTGGAAACGTCATTGTGACGATCTCATTTTGCTTGGTTGATTTGCAATAAAGGGTCCAATATGAATTATCTACGATTTTTGGTAAGTTCACAGCCATTTTTCATCTTTAGTAGCTGCCTGATGAGCATCATTAAGTTTGGAGGTAGTTCAGAGTCCACTTCTCAATGAAGCGAGTTAGGTGTTGTACTTCGTTTACGAATTTGGCTCGTTGCTCGTTGAACTGGAAAAATGGCCGCCTGGAAACGAAGTAGCTTTGGGACTCGACTCTGGATGAATTTCTCGACCTACCGCGGCATATTTTGGAAGTTGTGACCACAGGAGAACACAACAAGCGCGAAATTTCGGCGGTGGGTCAGAGTGGCTGTGGACTTAGTATATATATGAAAATTGTGGAGGATGGAATGAACGCTGTCGAAAAATCTGTTTATTTCCCAGCATGCAGTGCGGTGGTGATGTTGAAAATCGAGGCAAGGTGAGTATGCACTAAAATAAGAAGCTGTAGCTCGGCCCGAGCAACGAATAAGAGCAAAAAAATTCACTGCTAAGCTACCTGACTAGGACTGAATTTTGCTGTAAATGTTGACTTTTGGGTTTGCCACGATGATTTGAATTAAAAAAACTAAAGGCAAAAACGTGATTTTTGTTGTTTTTCTATGACGTTAAAAACGGTAATTTTTGTTATTGTCCAAATTCAAACGCTGATATTCTGCAGAAATCGCTGACTTTTTTGTGTTTCTTGGGTATCTCAATTTGAAAGACTTTCTAGTCAATGCTCACAACTGCTAGTTAAGGCAATGTTCGCACAATTGAGAAAGTTACAATTTTTTAAAGCAGTGGAGTCTTGTACGGGCGGTTCAGGTGTCAATGGGTTAATATGGACATGTATAATGCGGACACTTTGGAATGTCCCCTTGGTATCCATAATTATTATCAAGGAGGTTCCACTGTACAAGTATTGTACTCACAAGTAATAAATCATAATGAAACACAAGGTTAGCCCACTTCCCTCTCTATTAAGACACCGCCCTTAAACATGAAATAAAAAAAACCTGGGGTACCCTGCTTACAGAGTTTCCTTCCACCTTCCCAGAAAAATCGGGAAGAGGAAGGAGACTCTGCGACCTCGACAATTCCTACTGAGCATGTTCTAAATGCAAATGTAACCGAGCATTGCTCAGCCTCAGACCTCCAGGCTTGCATACAACAGTTGGTAGTCGCATCATTTCAGTAGGAAAATTGTGCTCTCCATGTCAACCCTTTACACAAGTTAATCCCCATCCTCTCGCAGGAACTTATTTAGTCGGCAATTAAGGAATTCAGAGGGGAGAGCGATTTTCCATGACCGGTCGAGAGACAGACAAGCGTATCATTGCCACACAGAAAGCTAAACAGAGACCTTGTTTGTGGTTCTGTGAGACTTGAAATATGGCCAAATTTAACTTTTGAGAGTGCCATATTTGTCGATCAAATGGACCTGTAAACAACATACTGTGGGCGCGTAAAAAAGGCAGTGATTCCTAATTAAACAGTGATCATGCCCAACAATGAAAACTGGTTTAATCACCTCTACACTGGACTGACTCTTCTTTTCCTTGGATGAGCGGCAAATCAAAGAAAGTCAAGGTCGTTAGCAGAGTCTCCTTCCTCTTCCCGATTTTTCTAGGAAGATCTAAGGAGACTCTGCAAGCATTGTAACCTGGGGGGCTAAAAAAGTTAATTTATGGCCATGGAGGGAGGGGTATAATTTATGGCAATAAAGTGTTATAATAATAATTATAATTTTCTTCTGTTTTAATATACAGATAATTGCAGATTAAAATGGCTTGACCATCTGCAGCATGACATGTACAGTGTACATTGTATTAGCAGCCCTTTATTGAAATTGTAAACAAAGTAACAATCTCACCATAGAATATACATGTATTAAATATGGGGATTAATATTCACAGAAGGTTCTCCCCAAGAATTTTAGGAAGGCTAGGGGGTATTCTGACTTGCATCAAATGGTCTTGTTGACATGGCCTTTGGCCACTGTCCGATGGCAAAATAGCAAAACACCAAGAAATCAAATACTGGTGATACAATTCATTTTAGCTGAGTATATTAAAGGAAAACTTGATGTGTATCCGATTTACATATTGTTCATTTAAACATTCATTTTTGTGTTTTCTTTAGTTTGTGAATAATATTAATGATAATAAAATAAACAAAAAAAAGACAATATGATCACTGAGGTGATCAGTATACAAAGATTGAGAAGAAAAAGTCTGAACTACATAAAATATACAGTATCTTCAAGCATGACGACATCTTTAGCAACACCTTTCTCAAGGCAGGTCAGGCTTTCAATTTTTCCAAAATCAGACCAGATGACCTGCCTGGCTTGAAAGGGCTGGCGAGAACACTGCAGTCACCATAAAACACAAATAGTTTCAAAGTCCACTTTACAATAACTCAGACTCTATTGGTCTGGTTTCAGACTTGTTTGATTTCTTTTTCTTTTTCACCAAATACTTTGTGCTCTCGCTCAGTTGATGGGAGTATGGTTCCACTACTTTACTCAGCATGTCCTTGACAGCTTCATGTTCCGCCATTATGTTATTATGCATCACCAAAATGACCTTGTCGAACGTTAAAATCAGCTGGCGCATAAACTGTACAAGCTTGCAAACATTGTCTTCAATTCTAGTCATTGTGTACTTTAATGATGTGATCATCTTTGCAAGGCATTCATTTGACAAATGCCCTTCTTCAGCCTGGATTGTGATAAACTTAACAGCAACTTTCATCGTTTCACAAACCATTACTAGCTCCTCAAGGCATTTGTTCAAATCACAGACCACATACCACTGCCCATTACGAATGGCCTCAAGTTTATCCATAGAGATGTACTACGTTATATGATTTTATTCTTCTTTAAAACTGTAAGTGAACTGAATATTTACTGGAACCCTCATTAAACATGTATGTACAATTTTGTCTCAAGCCAAATCAACTTCCATGTGGATTAAAAATTAATAATCATACATACATGTAGCTTGCATTAGCATCTTTTTCAGGAGCAGTTTTACCAGAGAATAATCATATTCACATGAACATGTAGTTATAAGCCAAGAATTATTTAATGGAGAAGCATATTAAATTTTTCAGCAAAACAAGAGAAAGTCCCATGCATGTAGCTACAGTAGGAAAAGCACTAATGTTGAGAAAATAAGATTAGTGTTGAGGAGCAGTTGAAGAAAGATGTTCTTAATTTAAAAAGTGATTATCAATGCATTAATACAATATTAATGAGTAACAAAAAACCACACACATTCCTTAAACATCTGGAGTACAGAGTTTTGTTAACCAAAATACTGTAATGTGACATTTTTCTTGCAATAGAAATAAGCCACAAACTTGAATTTATGTCATATTTTGTTTATAAATAAAAATAGTTTCATATTCAATATAATCCAGTGAAAAAGAAAATATCATTAAAAATTTTTACAGCTACTTAATTAGCGAGATATACAAAATGTACAGTAGGTTAAACTTCAAAACAAAACAA
Source organism: Dendrophyllia cribrosa (assembly GCA_024195265.1). Lineage (NCBI taxonomy): Eukaryota > Metazoa > Cnidaria > Anthozoa > Scleractinia > Dendrophylliidae > Dendrophyllia > Dendrophyllia cribrosa. The sequence goes on from JAJLRJ010000001.1 coordinate 19,078,305, forward strand.
AAACATATTAATTTAAATGTACAATCAGAAAATTATCAAAAAGGTGGTTATATGAAGGGTCATATTTATGCAACCATTTTTAGCTCGTGGATGACATGGTCATTCCATGGGCTTTTGGAGGCACTGTCAAATGGCACTCACTCACTCACTCACTCACTCACTCGATTCTCATTAATTTATTCATTAAACTTGGATTAAACAGTTTTCTCCAACCTCCGCTACTAAGTATTGATTTTGTCCCAAGAGTCTTATGTGCATATGTTTGGCACATTTTAGAGGGTACTAGAAAGGCGTACTTTTTTGCCCGATGCGATAACATGGAGAAGATGCGGTCGAGTGTGAAGATCTATTGTGGCCTGAAGATGGGTTTTCATTCAATGGAAAGCTAATAAGCCAAAGAACACTAGCTGTGAAAAATGGACATTGAATTTTTAAAGCAATATCAGTTGACAAATATCAACGGCGTTTCATTATTATTTGGACAAATTGCTTACATTTTTGCCCAATAACATGGAGTAGATGCGATCAAGTGTAAAGATCTATCAAGTCCTCAAGATGGGTTGTCGTTTAATGGAAAGCTAATGTGCCAAAAAACCCTAGCTGCGGCTGCGGCATCAAATTGATAAAGCAATGTTGACAAATAGAGCAGTTTTCATTGGAGTGTCGAAAGTAATTACACAATTGCTTTAGTTTTGCATTGCTACGCTTTGTGATTGGCTAAAATATCTCACGCCACTTTCTCGACCAATCAGAAGTCAAACCAAAACCAATCGTGACTTGCTCGCACGCGTTTTCCCGCGCTTGGCGCCGCCGACGTGTAATTGCTTCGAGCTCTGATTGGTTCATTGGATTGTTTACGACTGCTGTGATTGGTCAGAGTAATTACTTTGGTTTTGGTTTTACAACACTCAATTGAAAACTGCTCTATTGACTGTGGTTCATTATAATTATTATTTGGATGAATTGACTATTTGTCTTTTGAAATTGTCTCTCGGATCAGAGGAAAAATGCAACAGGAAATGAATGCTGTGTCATCTGGTTTTATATCCCGTTTGAATCAAAGAACCTGAGATTAAATTGCGTTAGTGGCTTTCTCGTGTATATGTTGTGGGTCAAAATTTGCCTTGGTTCAAAATATTTTGAGCTGAATGGGCCACCCTGGTTAAATAAAGTTTTACTTTACTTTACTAAATACATTGATATTTTTTTTTATAACTTTAAATCGCAAAGGGAAGTCAATTGCAAATTTTGCATTAAAATATTCTGAAATTTATGACATGCACCGAGGGTTATTTCTCATAGCAGATGTAAATGTAAAATATGTGCATTTGATAAGCAAGCAAAATACATATTAATTTTACAATCCCACCAATTATATTCGTCTTCTCCTTTTTATTCAACTATCTCTACATTAATCCAATTCATCCATGAGCTGGCTCACAGGAGCCTCTGATTAAAACCAAAATTAATCAATATTTAAAATGGTTTAGTTAAACAAAGAAAAATAACAAGGTAACTACATGTACAATACATAAGAATATTCTGCAAGTATAAAAATATATTTAAATATTTATTATGCTAAGTTCACCAATGCTGCTTCTTACGGAAATCTCGCGAAAACTGGAGCAATAGATATCCCGAAATATCGCGGATATTTCATTTCAGACAAAATCTTAAAATTTGCTGAGATATCGCAATTTTTGCAAAATCTTGCAAATATTGTTTACATTTCTTTTTTACAATATTGTATATGTGGGAAATTTTAATTTACATATTGCAGTTACCTTGACATTGGAGGCAAGGTGGTGTAGTGGTAAGCATGCAGGGTTCTTGTTAAGAGCCAATAACCGATTATTTTTACCATATATTCACATGAATGGTACCGGCTATCATGATAAAAATCGTACCAAGATATCCGACTTCGTCCCCTGCACCCCTACTGGAGCACTGCCCCTGGACCCCGGTGGGGGCCTCACCCCGCTTGAAGGCAGGTACACTGTAACAAAGTTACCTGGGAGTGCTAATTTGGGCTTATTACCTTCTTTTCAAAAACTTAACAATAACCCTGAGCATTAATTAAAGACTTTATTAATGTGTCAAATGTATTTCGTTTTCACAACTAACTGGGAACAAAAAAATTAAAATTATTTACAAATAAGAAATAATAATAATGTATATACAATTAAAATATGTAACATGTACAAATTATATAATAAAGCAATAGGTATATAAGAGGTAGTCTCTAAGAACTGCAAAGGTTACAGCAGCTATCGTTAGCATGCATGTTGGTCTTCAGATTCAAAGGTGGTTTGAGGTTTCCTTAAACAAGAAACTTTACTCCAGTCCATGTTGTCTCTCTCCACCCAGGTGTATAAATGGGTACCAGTGACAAAATGCTGTGTGTAACCCTGCGATGGACTAGCATCCTATTCAGGGGGACTGCCAATTATAGCAATATTCCTAATATATAGTTGCTTCATGCTACAGAAACCGGGTTTAGCTCCGGCCAAGTGGACCACCTTGGCTTGTGTAAACTTTACCTTGCCTTCCCTTACTTTGACAGTGGCATCATAATGACTCTGAAATGTCAGTGTTTGTGTTTTTGCTCATCTATTAAATTAATCAACTTAAGAGAAATAATGTGGTTCCAGAAATCCTTAGGGGGTGGCTGTTCTCAAAAGCCAAAGTTTTAAAAGGGAGGCATGAAGCTAAACTGGCATTCAAACCAAAACACTTTTCCTGGAGAGTGTTTGGATAGTTTCTGGAACAACACAAAAATAATGTTGTAATAAAAAAGGTAAAGTCACACACAAGCCACAAATGGGCCACATGGCAGAGCTTAACTCAGTTTCTGTAGGAATATTGCAAAATATTGTAAAAAGCATCGAGGCTGGTGTAACATGTAGATGCATTTTTAAGAACCTTTTATTATTATTATTATTGCTACCCCCCCCCCCCCCCCCCCCACCTCTGGATTGGATGCTAGTCCATCACTTTTTTCGAGTGATAGGCATGAGAATTTGTTCGTGAGAGTGCCAGGATTTCCGAATGCGACCCGATCAAATCTGAAAAGAACCCGACCTATCCCAAAGACATCCGAAATTGTCCGAAGATGTTCCGAAGAATTCGGAATTTCCATGGACCACAGACCTCTGTAATTGTAATGTTCAAAACGATAAAAACCTACAAAAAAGTGCCATATTTTCATGAACTTAACTATTTTTTAATTGGATCATGCGATCAGTTACATGTAAGGCTGATAGCTCAAATCTGTAAGTTAGGCGTGAGAAATTGCTCCATAGGCGTGAGTAGGCATGAGATCGGAGTTTTGGACTCGCAGGCGTGAGACTTGGCGGGGATGCATTTATACACCTGGGTGGAGAGAGACAATGTGGAGCAAAGTTTCTTGTCTAAGGAAATAACACAACGGCAATGACCAGACTCGAACCACCGACCTTCAGATTGAAAGTCCGACGCGCTAACCACTAGACCACCACACCTCCACAAATGTCGTAATAATTATTATAACTAGTGTATCCAAAAGATAGTAATCCACCGTAGGAAAAAAGATGGCGGCTGTTCATTTTACCACAATACCTTGTGGACCTAACACAGCACATAAGGCACAAAGAAAGCCAAATTTTTACAATATTTGTTCCAGTACTAAGGACAATGTGTAGACGAGGTTTGAAGATTTTATAACTTTTCTTTACATTTTTATGAACGTTGTTAAGGTTTTTGTGCGCTAAGAATTATGGGTAAATGTACCAGTCGCCATCTTTTTTCCTACCGAGGATTGCTGCGGTAAATTTGTTGTAATAATGCTGTTTTATCGCCTCGCTGGTATTACAGAATTTTCTCTTTCGTTTTTTGAGGGAAAGCAAAGCAAATGTAACCGGGATGAATCGACGAAAACTCCAGCTAATAAGACTAATTTTGTTTTGTAATTCACGCATCAAGTTCTTGCAATGTCTGTAGAATATTGTTGAGCAAAGGACGCGTTCACCACGAGGAAGGTGTGAAAATTTAGGTTTAACTTAATTATTGATAATGAATATGTTGCGTTACTAGCTAGCCGTATCGTGTTCGCATCTCCACACGCCCAGCTCAGGTTTCGCGTCCCCACGCGCTCAGCTTAGTCTCATCGACCGCTGTCGGAGTGATTTCAAAATAAATTTGTCTTTTATTCCGTACAATCTTCGAAAATCTTTGCTATCCAACGGTCCTATCACCATGCCTCACAGTCCTCGCTCAACTCGCGGTAGTCTTCGACACTTCAGTTCCGATTACGACTGGCACATGTTGGACCAAAATATTACAAATCTCATAGCCAACAGCTTGAAACAGCAAGCGAGGCTATTGTTCGTGGCGCAGTGAATTCTGGCCCAAAATGTGTGCGTGGCGCAGTGAATTCTGGTAAAAAGCGATCAAATCGAGATTTTTTGTAGCTTATATTTTTTTCTCATATATTTCTATTAAATCCTGATTATGTTGCTGCTCACTCGCTACGCTCGTTCTGCAGCAATGATAATAATTATTATTAATTATACTGTAGCTATACTCACATTCTCTGTACGTTACCAAGGGAAGTGAACAGTCCGTCAGGAAGAAATGACAATTTATTAGAGGAAAGTTGTCTGTGTGATATGAACAGAAATATAAAAATAACAAACAATCAAACACTTACTTGAATAAACAAAATTATATCAACTAAAAGTATTCAATGCCATTATCAAGACAATGAGAGAAGGGAAATTGAACGTGTACATCCTCGATACTTCAACTTACATGGTTTTGAGATTCTTGCACCCATTAAACTGAGTTTTATTTAGTACAAACAAATAGTTCTCCGAGAGATCTCTGGAATAAAGAGGAAAAAACAAATCTCAACATACATACATGTATGTACATGTACTAAAGATGGTTCTCATGGCAGCCATGTTGGTGCTCAGAAACAATAGAAATTGTTTGCATAAAAATTTAGTTTTATTTCCAAAGGATGGCAATTTCATTGTTCTCGCCACCAACATGGTAGCCATGAAAACCATCTACTGTACTGCATCCACACTTTTGTTTAATGAAATCAATAAGACTTAAGATGTTGCAGAGAAGGTGCTAAAGGGCGATTCATTCCAGATCATGTTGCACATAAAACAAAATAAAAGTAACTTCACTTTACACAATTCATCTGGTACATGACCATTAATTGTGCACAAACATGAGCAGTGGCTACAAATTCACAATAAGGTTCACAACAAATTAAAAACTAGATTTTACACACTGTAATTTACATTTCACTGTTAGAAAAACACTGAATTAGCAGACTACAATTCAATCCTCATACTAATAAATACAATGTACACTATACAGCTCACAAATATACCCCACGGGCTCAGTATAAAATACAGTTGTACATAATACTGTGATCTTAAAGACAATCTGTCTTTAAATTAATGCACATGTATGCACAAAAGGTAGTCTGAAAGTGCTGAAACTCAAAAAATTACTTTTTAACAGCAATTGTACTTCTACATGTAGCTAACTAAGGTCCCATACAGTGTGTACACAAAGTCATTTTTTTAAAAACATACAGTACATCAGGGTTCTCCGGAAGCTCCGGCGACCGGCGAAAATCGCCGTCTACTTGTCCAGGGGCCGCCGGCTAGTCAGAAAATATTTGGGGGGAAGATAAGGATAAAACCGTCTTATTTTCTTCCCAACACTTGTATGGCTATAAAAACAAATCCTTCGTAGCCGTAAAGATCAGGGCTCGAGACTAACGGTAGCCAACTAGCCAAAGACTAGTAAAAATTCAGTTTTGGCTAGTGGATTTATGTTTTCACTAGCCATTTGGGCTAGTGAAAATCGTAAAGCACCGGACAGAACCAAACTGAAAATTATTTCTGATGAATCGCAAAAGCCAATTGACAGACCAAAAACTGAAACATAGCTGTATAAACTGTAGACAGTCACAGATATCATATTTTTGATGCCTTCAACCAATAATTTGAAACAGCGATAAAGTTTTTTTTTTTTGGAAACCGATTTTCATTTTCTGGGTGACCAGGGTTTTTGTTAGAGCCGGAACACCGGGATCTCTACTTGGCTATTTCAATTCTTGTTTCGGCTATTTAATTCTTACGAAAAATGTGCTAATGTAGTGAAGTTCAGTACATTTAGTACAGTAACAGTCTTGTTCGTTCTACGTTTCTCCGTGTTTCGTTACGTGCGACGTATATCTTGTCTTCATAACAATTTTCGGTACGATATTAGTTATATCTTATTGAAGTTTCCCCGTACATTACACTAGTACGTTCGTAATAAGGTCTTATCTTACGTTTTCCCCTACGTTAGTACAGACTGTACGTTCGTAAGGTGTTAGTTTTATCTTCTCAACGTTTTCCGTACGTTAGTATACATGTACGTTCGTAAGGTATTACTAGTCTTATCTTTTCGACGTTTTTCCGTACGTTTGTTCGTTCGCAGGGTGTTAGTCTTATCTTCGCGACGTTTTTAGGGACGTTAGTACGCTCGTAAGATGTTAGTTTTATCTTCTCAATGTTTTTCCGTACATTTGTGCGTTCGTAAGATGTCAGTTTTATCTTCTCAACGTTTTTCTGTACGGTACGTTAGAACATCCGTAAGGTGTAGTCTTATTTTCTCGACGTTTCACCGCAGGTAAGTACGTTCGTAAGGTGTTAGTCTTATCTTCTCGACGTCTCTCCGTACGGCAGTACGTTGTAAGGTGATAGTATGAGATTAAAGAAGAAAACTAAAAGATCAATGTGTTTCCAAGTCTCATAGATTTTTGTTGTTAACCAGTATGACACGATCATGTTATTGCCTCCCCCCCCCTCCCTCCCCAAATCCCCACCCTACCTGTACAAGTCTGGCTAGTGAAAACACATTTTGGTTAGTGAATTCAAACCTGTCACTAGCCACTACGCTAGTAAGCTGAAAAGTTAGTCTCGAGCCCTGAAGATAAAACAAAAGTGATTTCTTTTGTATATAAAGCATATTAAGGGTAGCAATAATTTTTTTTAGTGAATAATAAAAAGGTTAAAAACTGGCTGAAAATGAAATGATTTTTTTTATCTCTGTTGTCCCCAAAATGCACCAGAATATGTCTCCAGTGTCTTCATTTTTAAAAAATTTCCGTGGGGGCATGCTGCCGCCCCCCCCCCCCCCCCCCAGATACTCGCGCCCTTTAGGCACTCGAATGCCAGGTGTCGCCTACTTTCAATTTACAGCCAGGTAGTCTAATTCTATGGAGAACCCTGGTACATGGAATTATATGATGCAAATTATTTTATACAAATCATGCAAATTTAATATCATTGGATGTAGGTATACTTCCCAGTTGGTTTTTGGCCTGTCTACATGTAGAGTCTCAACATTTAGCTGGTGGCAAAATTTGCTTAGAAGAATTCAAATGAACCCCCCCCCCCCCCCCCCCCCCCCCTTCTCCTCTTCCCTTTCACACATTCTGAGAAAAATCAAAATGTGACAATATATTACCAGATCAAAAGCCTTTATATTAGCCTTCTTTTTTATGCCACCCAGCTACACACCAGGAGGTGTTACATGTACTTGCCTGTTGGACAAGTAATGAATAAATCCTCAAGTTAAATAGAAAGATCCACTAACCCCTGACTATTGGACAGCACTTCCCTTGCATGCAGCCCATACCAGTTCAGGAAATTTTTCCAAGATACATGTAAATAAAATTGCATAGTACAAATGTATGTATAAAGAAAGAAAGAACTTACAAAATTTTAATATTTCTTAGTTTTCTAAAGGCATCTCCAGGAATTGAAGTTAATTTGTTTTGACTAAGGTCTCTGAAACATGAGGCAAAAATATAAATTATTAATAAATTATATACATGTATACCAATTAAACTACAAAAAAATGGAACCGAAGTCATTGGTTAAAATAGTTTAAATTAGTTACAAAACTAAAAGTATGATTATAAGTACTAATTATCGTTCATGTAGTGGGCAGGCGGGTAGGCCAGATGGGAGGCTCAAGCTCATGGCATACCTACATGTACACTGTAGTATACATGTAAGGGCACAGGGTGAAGAACATGCACAATGATTTTCCCAGCTGGCATGAGCCATCTCAGTCAATAAAAGCGTTATCTTTTTCAAGCTAAAGCTGATAAACAAAACACAATTCATTCAAATTACCAGAATATACCTTTTTCAGACCAAAGGGGAATCACCCTTATTAAAAACTCCAAGAAAAATCCTGCCGACTAGTACTAGAGAGGGTGCATAAACCACTCTTTCAATGCTTTAACCTTCATTAAATACCATTTATAAACTGAACATAATATGCACTTATTGACTGAGTGGGAGGGCCAGACGGGAAAATATTTGGCTCAAGGTCATGGTGTATGGAGCAAGCACAGCGATGGAGCAAGCACAGTGAGGTTCCGTGCGCCATGACCAAGAGCCAAATGTTTTCCTGTCAGGCGCAATCTAATTCAGTCAATAAGTATTTTATAACATGACTAGAAAGTACAAGAATAGTCGTACAGTGCGAGGTCACTTGAACTCGAGTGGGACCTGACAGCTTTTTCTGGACCGGCTCACATCAACCTGTCTGGCCCCGCTCACGTCACCTAGCGATTCTATTTTCTGTAGGATTGCATCAGCAAGGACGTACAGTCATATTATAAAAGGGCTTATTATAAAAAAAAATCATTATTAATACATTAGTTGTAACTGCTTTAAGAAAAGATTTTAAGCAGTTGCATTTGTTACCTTTACAGATCTAGTACTCCCCTACAATGGCCACCTTCTTCAGAAAGAATTTTCAATAAGAGGATTTGAGCCAATTGAGTAGGAGTTGGGGCAGGAAAGCATGGCAGTTGTAGAGAAGCGGGCGTAGTGTGGGAAAGTGTAGTTGATTAGTTCAGGCTGTAGATACATGATTGTATATGTACTGTATGATTTCTTTTTATATTAGTTCTTTGAAATCTGTCACAGACACATATAAAAATCTTGAAATGTTCTGCTTTTCTTTTCAACTTTGACACCCACACACTGTCCTCTCACAGACGCCCATGTAAACTACACTTGCATGACTCCGTTATCTTAATTAACTTAAGAAACATCTGACGGAAAACAATGGCTCAGTTATTTGCTTAAGGCTGCTAGGAGTATAAAAATAAAATAAATCTTATATCTAATCCACATAAACCAAACTGGGATTAACCTCTAATAATTAGAAGAGCTGAAAATAACATTAAGAAAAAGGTCCTTTATTTAATTTCCTGAAAGAATCTTGATCAAATGATTCCAAAAAAATATGGTCACGTTCTGAAAATTCTGTTTACATGTTGGTGTGTAGAATGTACAGAGGTTTTCAATTTCTATTCTATAAAGTGAGGCACAAACAAAGGGACTCAACTTACAGCTTTGTTAATTTGTTTAATCCGGAAAATGCATTTGGAGAAATTATCTTCAAGCCATTGCCGGACAAAATTCTGAAAGAAAAAAATCAACAAATTAAAACAAGATAAGAATTTTCGAATAACATCTTCAGGCGCTTGCTAATTCACATCGGAAATACAAATAAAAAATGTAAATAAATATTGCAAAGGATAAAGGCAAGATTAATTGTGGGAAGTTGAGACTTTTATTTGAATAGCATTTAATCCACTCGCTTGACGGTTTCTTTCTTCGGTTCATTTAAATTTTGTACTTACTGCACCGTCGGGAACGCAAAAAGAGGATCGGAGAAGAAATGGAATACAAATAAAGCGCGATTCTTCTCAAAACAAATCCAATGCAAATGAACACAAATAAAACATCACACTGTGATCATTTTTTATATTATTTTAGTTTTACAATGTAAGAAGCAGAGCGGAGAGAAACGCCTAGCCAAAATCGGAAGGAAACTGAAAATTCCTTTCCAATGAAAGCCGAGATGGTCCGAGATCGATTTTTCAGGCGCACAGATTAAAGTGGACACACACTGATATTGCTCTCTGTTATTAAGTACTCATTTAAGAAAACCACTGAGCCAGTGAAATGCATTACAAATTGAACAATGAACACTGCCAGGCAAAATAAGAATAAGGAACGCTTCAATTTGAATAAATTGATCGTGTCTAGCTAATGTTCAGTGGTAAAACCTAATAATAAGCTTCATCGTTTCACACATTTCTCTACTTAACACAGAAATCTTACAGCTTTTTAATTCTTGTCACATTTTCCCCTTTGAAGGCAAAGTCTCCGATGGATTCTATCTCATTACCAGAGAGGTCCCTGCAAACACACACAAGCAAAAATCAACACATGAATGCATGCCGATTGTTATTTTTAGCTTACTCAAAGATCAAAGCATGCACATTTGGCAGTAATAAGCCTGTAAATCAATTGCTTTTAACTTTAGCCTTTTGGAGACATTTTGAACGATCGTGATACAATAAATCAAGCAAAGTTACAATAAAAAGTTTAAAGAAAAGCCTATCAAAAGACGTATAATTTCCATCATACTTACAATTGTAGCGTGTTTTCGGGTAAATCGTTTGGATTCACTGGTTTTTTTAGTCCAAGGTTGTTACAATCAACTTTAAAGCCATTTTCTTTTCTTTCACACCCGCATCGTGGCGGGCAACTTAATGAAGGCCATACTCCAGATCCGAACCACAACAGCGACACAAAGATGAGATTTGTGAACGCTGTTTTCATAATGGCGCGCCACCGGCGTCAAAGATTCGTTGTTAGGTGACTAATGAACGAAAAACGGACGACCCTTCCACACACATCAATGAGGCGCATTAATCCAATTCTTCTATAATGTTTTGGAAACAATATTGCGGGATTCCCGGTGTTAGAAACTTGTAAACATTCTCAGTATTAACTTTAGTGGAGCTATTGAAGTTCAACCTTCCATAGGTGATTCATTTGCATCTCAATCAATGTCAAGTCAAAGACACAATAGACCTCTCACTGGAGGGGTGGATTTTAGCATTTTACATTCCATCATTTTTTACTTCAATGAATCTCCCTCGAAGTAAAATAAACAAACATTTTAATTTGTAACACATAAAAAAAATAAATAAAATTTTATCGTATTATTTTGATACTGAATGAAATGCATCAACATTTTCAATAATGGTGCGATTTTCAGATGTGGGTACCCCGATGGGTATAAAATAGCCGGTAAATTTGTGATATGTCCCCGGAGGGGTAAGAAAGTCTTCCGCACGTGGAAAGGTTTCAAACATGGCTGCATCGAGGGTTTTGATTTATGGCGGCAAAGGAGCGCTTGGAGCGACATGTGTGTCTTATTTTAAGGCCAAAGATTGGGTAAGCAAAATATTTTAACATTAATAATCTGATAATCGCGTTTACAACTGACTTGAAATTGCTTACAATCACGTACTAAAAGTGTTTTTACAGTGGCCTGAACGCCCGTCGGAACGTGACATGCCTGGTTCCTTGTTTTCTTTGCGACAAACTTATTAAAGACGAATGATGATTTCGTAAAATGTGTGTTTGTTTGCTTTAAGACAACATTTTTTTTATCTTTTTATGTATTTTACGTACTGTTTAGCTTACATGAACGTAGAAATATTCATGAAGGTAAGCTTATAAAGCTTATTGCGAAATTTAAGCTTAAGAATTTATTTTCATGCGTTTATAATTAAGACTTAAGCTTACATATACAGCGAGGTCTTGAAATTGGGCACCAGTAGACGGAATGACCCACAATTGCCTGTGCACCATGTGTTTGTTGTAGTTCTATTTTTTCCTTGGTTCAATTTTTATTTTCCTTTGTTTTATATTCATTAGCACATATTAGCATAGAAATAGAAATTGAACCAAGGATAAAACTGAACAACAACATGTACATATACATAAGCTTAAATGTGTAGTGCCACCTATTTAAAGAACCCTTTTCATTCAGGATACAACTGGCAGAGATGCCAACCCCTGGAGATTGAAAATAGGGAGTTTTTTCTGAGGGTGAAATTTTTTCGTGCCGAATGTCGCGAGCATCTAGGGGGGTCCAGAAAACTTATTTTGGCTTTACCCTCTATAGGTGCCATTTTCTGCATTCCTGAGACCCAAAAAGTGTTTGTGAAGTTAAGATATGATGAAAGACCGCATTTTTTTGGATTTTGGGAAAATTTGGGTTAAAATCTTAGCCTATACACCGAATGCAAATATGGCCGCACAACAATTTTTTGTTTGGACAGGTTCTCAAGAAAAGAAAAGCAATTGAATAATGATAAAGATCAGGTCGAAATAAGTCATTGTGTGGATTTTCAAGGCCATATTCTTATTTAAGGAGAAGTTATAGGCAATCAAATTTTGGGAAAAACATGAAAGCAAGGCTAGTGAGGCTAGAATGTCTTTTCTCGTACAAATGCTTATAATTTCAGTGAGCCATAACTTTGCAACCGTTTAACCAAAAACACTCAAACTTTGCAAGATGGTACACTTTGCAGCACTTGTTTACGTGATATCATTAATTTCTCTGAAAACTTGGCCAAACAAAAAACTGCCTGACGGCCATATTCGCATTCGGTGTATTGTAGAGAAAAGATCCAAAGTCGCTTTTATCCGGGAGATTTGGTGACCCATACGGGAGACCGGGAGATTGGAGATTCATTCCGTATCCTGGAGACTCCCGGAAAATCCGGGAGAGTTGGCATAAGTCAGTGAACAGTTTCGCTCCAGGCCTGGCTTCCAGTCTATATTTCATATGGGTAATACTGTACCAAAGATCTTTGCATGGATTTCAAAAGGCTGTGGCATATTGGCATAGAATTGCAGTCTTTGGCAAATTCCGGCATGTGTTCATTGATTCATTCATAATTATTTAGGTTTCATAGACTGCTAAGTAGCTTAGATTTTGAAAGGCTTTGGTATACATGTATATCTTTGGGATGAGATTAATGCAGAATGCACACTGGCCTGGCTTGAATTCTGAGGACTGAAGCACTCATATATCTGATTCTCAGTCAGTAACAATTTAAGGAATTGAAGGACCTCATGCAGAGGCTGGGCTCTCCCCTTGTTGAAAATTTGTAAGGCCTGAAGACCCTCCCATAATTTAAGACTCCAAAGAGCCTTGAAATTTGTTGAGCTGCCACCATATAAGCAGGTGTCAGGATCCACAGCTCATCTGAGATTGCAACAAATAGCGAAGCGCACAATTACTTTTTATAGAACTACAGCTGTAAACCTCAGACAAACAAACCAAAAGTGACTCTCAGGGGATTCCTAATAACAAATTTCTATTGTCAGAAATGCAAGAATAAAAAACAATAAATTATAAACTCAGACAAATATGAGTACTGACGTCATTTGTGCGCTTTGCTATTCATGTAACTTTTTTTCTTACAGTGGGTAGCTTCAGTAGACTTGGTTCCTAATGAAGATGCACATGCAAATGTTGTTGTTACCAAGACAGACTCGTGGACTGAACAAAATGAGGAGGTACTTGTACTGGAAAAATAAGGGATTGTTTGCATGACACCCATACAACTTTTATACCTAAGTTGGCAAACTAATCATTGCCACATGAAATGTATTCTGGAACATTAAATAGTTAAAACTTAAGGAGTATCAAACAGACTGTCATACCATGTTTGTGTGATACACCAATTTATATACAGCTGTACATGGATGAACTCACACCAAGTATGATTTCTATGGCCAGGTATAAGATTTTTGACCTGTATTGCCACAACTATGACATAACTGCAGAGTATGGCAACTTGATCTGAATTGTTGTGTTATTTTCACCAAGGCTGGACACCTTGTAAATGGTTGTAGTGGTTAGATTAGTTTTCAATTGAGTGTCAATCAAACCAAAACCAAAGTGATACCACTCTACCCAATCACAACAAATGCCGACAATCCTACATGTATGAACAAATCTTTAATCTTTAATCATTATTTATACACGGTAAAAATCATCAGGTACAATAAATTCCTATACAATGACTAACATACTAAAACCTAAGAACTCAAAGCAAATACGTGTAGCCAGTTCCAAGTGCGGAAAACATGTGAGCAAGTCATTGGTTGGTTTTGGTTTTACTTTTGATTGGAATATTAATAGGAAGTGGTGCAAGGTTTTATAGCCAATCAAAAAAATTAATTCAGCAATGTAAAATTAAAGCACTCAATTCACATTCAATGAATTATAAGATTTAATGTCATTTTTTCTTTTTCTAGCTCCAGCCAAAGGTTGATGCGCTTCTTGATGGTCACAAACTTGATGCCATAATTTGCGTTGCTGGTGGTTGGGCTGGTGGAAACGCCAAAAGCAAAGGTACATGTGGTTGATGCTGTATACATACATGTATTTGTATATACATGTAGTTTATTATTCATATGCCATAGACATTGTAACTGTGGAGGCGCAGTGTTCTAGTGGGTAGCAAGAGATTCAAGTCTTCAAGTCTTGTAATATTTTTTTTACTGCCATCATATTGTCTTCTAAAAGAAGAACCTACACTGTATGTGCATTGTGCTGTCTTTATCCAGCATATACCAGGGAAACCTATTAACACACTGCATTAAACTGGGGATTCAAGGAATAGTAATAGCCCAAGTCAGGCTTGGTGTTACCCCCCCTCTGGATGGTATGCTTGTCCATCAGTGTTACCCTGAGCATTAATTATATTGTCAGTGTGTACCCATTTATACTGTACACCTTGTCTCCCTCTGCAGTAGCCAATTCTTAGACTATCTGGGTCTGTTCACATTCACTCAGACCTAAACGGCTCGAAAACCATACCCTTTGGGGCACACATATAGCATGGTTGCCACAGGTCAGAAAATGGTCAAGGAAAAAAAATTCTGCCAAGGTCAGGGAAAAGTCAGGGAATTTCATTCCCAGTCGGGAAAAATTTAAGTCTTTGAGAGAAGTCAGGGAAAAGTGACATTTTGGTGCATTTTACGGACATGAAATGTGTTGGATTGGTAGAAATTGAACGACAAGCTGATGTTGGGTTTCCAAGAAAATCAATCCTTTTTCCATGTTATGTTAAGAAACTATCAATAAATTCATGTACACTGCATGTGGCTTTCTGAAAGCACAAATAAATGGGTGGAGAGGTTGGCTGTGAGGGGAGTTCGGAGGCCATTTCCAGGACTAATTTGTGAATTTCTATAGTTTACAATGTAGTTGGTCAGGGATATTTTACATTTGTCAGGGAATTTCAAAATCCTGTGGCTGTGGCGACCATGTATAGATCTTAAAGCTTTTATAAGGGAGTACCCCCCCCCCCCCCCCCAGGGATATTTCCACCAATCAGAGTCCATTCAGTCCCATTCTTGAAATTCCTGATGGAGAAAGAAGCATCTAACAACCACTCTGATTGGTGGAAATATTCAATGGTCAGATGACATTAAGAACACCCCTCAAACAACAGACATCAGATGGAGAGAGGTTGGTGTGAGTGGGAGATGCGACCTCAGACCATCTGGGAATAATCAGGGGTGTAGCCAGGACTTTTCAAGAAGTACGCACAATCAATTTTCAAACACTCCCCCTACCTGCCCCCCTCCCCCCGCCCCACCCTCAAGTCCCAAATCTTTCTTTTTTATTTTCAACTTTATCAGGTGCGTACGTGCATACAGGTTAAGCTATGCCTTGATCACCTCTACAGTGGAAGAAGAGAAATTAGATTGTATTTATGGTAACTTTGGCAGTTTCTTTTTTTTCAAGCTGTGGTAAAGAATGCTGACTTGATGTTTAAGCAGAGTGTATGGACATCTCTTATTGCTGCCAGTATTGCATCCAAACACTTGAAAGAGTAAGTTAACAATTTTAAGTGAGTCCATAGGGTGCATTGGAGTTAAATTTGACTGTAATTTCTGCTATTTTCACCGTGCAAATCAATTTTTTCAAAGCAAAACTATGAACATGTCCAAACAAAGTATCAGGCGATTTATGCTATGTGCCTGGTGAAACTTTATCCTCAAGCCAAAAGCTGCATACAACAATGACTGTGGGCATTTAAAGGGGCTACATGTATGTCGCGAGGTTTCGCCTAATTTTAGTAACTTTAATTTACACTTTTATCTGTCAAAATTCTTTTGTTCTCTGATATGAAACAGGACTCGAAACGGAACCAGTGGTCACGTACACAAGAGCTATTGCTTGTTTTGATTTTAGTCCAACAATTTCATCGCTCTTTTCTCAAGCGAAACAAAATCAGAAAAATGTTAGGTTTGTCTGTGGCGGTAAAGAAGTACAAAGCGAAGACTCTGGTACCATGTTAATATAATGAAGTGTACTATATTTAGCCAACAGAGAAGAAGAACGTTCGTCCATGACATTCCATGGTCAACTGATGTCTATCGCTGCACGTACATACTGAGATGTTTAGCCGTACAATTTCAGAATCGGAAAAATAACCAGGCCAAAATCAAGACAAATAGATTATTTACATATGTGAAAAATCTGAGACCGTGTGGTGAACACAGCACTGCAGGATTGAATGGATTCGACTATGACGTCGTAAACTTGAAAAACAGCCACCGGACGTTTTTTAGCTTGCGTGACTCCTCGCGACATAGCCCCTTTAACCAGGAGTACCAACAGTGGGGCT
Organism: Dendrophyllia cribrosa; assembly: GCA_024195265.1. Classification (NCBI taxonomy): domain Eukaryota; kingdom Metazoa; phylum Cnidaria; class Anthozoa; order Scleractinia; family Dendrophylliidae; genus Dendrophyllia; species Dendrophyllia cribrosa. The sequence continues at coordinate 19,094,899 of JAJLRJ010000001.1, forward strand.
ATTTCCTAACACTGTCTAACAGTTAAACTACATGTATAACTAGTAATGAGTGGCGAGCATTTCAGTCCCCAGGTGACCACTATCGGATTTTGAGGATAAAATTTCATTAGATGCATAACGTGACCGCCTGATGCTTTGTTCAGGCACATTCATAGTTCTACTCTAACAAAATTCATTCGCATGGTGAAAATGGAAGAAATTACAGTGTCACATATGACTCCTCCATGGCCTGTGGTGAGTCAGCTGTCTATTGCCCGTCCACTAGGCTTTATTTCAGTTGGTGAAGGTTTTGAACTTGTAAATTTTTAACTTTAACCCAAATGATCCTTTGCTCTTTCTTAGTAATGGACTACTCTCGCTGACTGGAGCCCAGCCTTCTTTGGCTGGTACACCAGGTGAGTCTACTACAGTATTGAACTTAGAGACTCTGTATGGATCTATCCAACGATATTGAAGTCGCAATTGATTGTCATTGATAAATCAACGATCGTACTGTAGGTACTGGTGTGACGATTTTCAAGTGATATCATCAGCTTTGAATTGTGGCAAAAATTGTACATAATTCCAATATAAAAGCGACAATTTAGTTAAAAAATTGATAAACGCCGACAATTAATTTTGTACAAAACAATGGACAAAATCAAAGTCTGTAGGTGCCCATTGGGAGGCTCAACTAAAGGTGGTTTACTACAGTTTCGAGGGACAATAATTTTTTGAGGGACAATAAATAATGCTTGCATGTCATGCAAGTAATACCATGTGAGCAAAAATCACACAAGTGATAAATGTTAGTAATGTAATGTTAGTAATGCGTGGTCAGGTAAATGGCCATGGTGTATGCAGTAGTGCACATGCTCAAAATGGAGAAATCTGGCCGTACGACCTATGCTCAATTTTTAATATTTTTAAATAGATCTCAACATTGATCAGGATAAAACAATAACAAAACTATATTGTTTGGATTTGTTTCTTAATCAGTTGTTTTTTATTCTGTATTAATTTTTAGGAATGTTGGGTTATGGAATGGCCAAAGCTGCAGTCCACCAGTTAGTAAAAGGACTTGCAGAAGAGAATGGAGGGCTTCCCAAAGATGCATCTGTTTTGGCTATTTTACCGTAAGTTGGGAGTTAAGCACATGTGACAAAATACCATGCAGGGATGTAGATAATAGCCGGGAACCGGGAAAATAACCCGGCTGTGAACTTCATTTTTCCGGCTGTAAAAGCCAAGTGCAGCTTTAAAGGACTACGTTTTTCTCTTTTTTACCCGTCTGTCAGTTCTATATTCCCGCCTATTAAAAACTGAATCTACATCTCTGCCATGTGAAATATGAAAGGAGATTATATGTAATTATAGAGATTTTATGTAAGCTTTATTATCATATGCTTGTTTGGTAACCAGCATAAGTTATACATTTATGTAGGATCAGGCGTGTTTGGATTTAACAACTAGTGTGAACAATGAAATTGCAAACATGTTTATGGGAAACATGTTATGTGAAACATGTTTATTCTAAACATGTTTTGGTACCGATATGAACACAGCATTAGTTATATTAACATGAACAGCTACTGAAAGCAGATAATTTATTGTTGTCACTGCAGTATGACCCTGGACACACCTGGGAACAGGAAAGGTATGCCTAATGCTGATTTCACGCAATGGACACCTCTGGAGTATGTGGCAAAGTAAGTTGACAATAAAAAATTATGACTGCGATTTGTTCAAAGAATCATTTTGGCTGTGTAAAACAACTGATACTTCTAAAAATACTAGTCTGCCCCCATGAATAATAGTGTAGGCATGTAAACGGTAGCCTAGTAAGTCTACACTGCTTGCATTTGTTGTCGGTTTCTGTTTTAGCATAAGACAAAGCAACAGGGATATTGGTCCCCCCCCCCCCCCCCCCAGTCCACATTTTTATGCAGGTTTATAACTGAAGGGTTGAGGGCATAACCAGTCTACGTTGAATTTTAAAATATTTCACTCACAAATTTTGTCAAGAGCCAAAAAAGCACCCTCTTGCTAAAATAATGACAGGTTCATGTAAGTTAAAGTAAACTGAAGAGAGTCAATCAGGCCAAAACATCCTGTATTTTCACGCACAAAAAAATATGAAATACATTTTCACTACAATGTGGGATGTTTTTGTAAGTGGACCACTTACACACTACATCATCAGGACTCACTGCTTTTTAATTTGTATCAATCTCTTATTAACTTTTGACCATAACTCACTATAAATTGAGGAAAATATTAATCAAAAAATTATTGTACTTCTTTACTAATGTTTTTCTTTCTTTCTTGTTATTTATTTCTTTTATTTATGTTTTTGCATTTCACAGTTTGTTGTTTGAATGGGCCCAAGGTAGCAAAGTCCCCAAGAGAGGAAGCCTGGTGAAACTAAACACAAAAGATGGAAACTCCTCCTACGAAATTCACACTGGAGAACTGATCTAAAAGGACAACAAAAACCATCCCTACTTGACTACTAGCTCTCTTAGATTTTTATTACTACAAAATTTCAACTTCAAAATGTCTTTAGTTTTTTCTCCCAAGGGAAGAGCTAAATGGCTGAATAAGTGGATTTGTTGTAGCCAGAATGAAGAAAGCTATGGGAACACAAGACGGGAGTAAACATTTTAATTATTTGCGTGTTACAAAAGAGACCTTTTTGATCTCGAATTTCTAAGACGTTTTAGAATAAATAGAGTAGGCAATTGGGTGTAAATTAATTTCTGTATCTTCACCGTTGGAAATGGTAAATAAAGTATAGGTTTGTAATTTTGTTCTGACTTTCGTTATAACTAGGGGTAGGGGTTCATACGTTGTGCTGGCATAATTTTGAGCGTGATATGACTATAGTTGTAGCATCAAAGCATAATGCCGGCATAATAATGCTATTATGTTAAAACGTATATTTTTATATTTATCTAACCAAACTTAACCCCCCCCCCCTTTATTGGAGGGCGCTAAATCCTTGCGCAAATTTATTGCTTGGGTTTATATATTCCCCTGACTAAAAAAGCGAACTGTCAACTTGTGGCAACTCTAGATTTTAGTAAAAAAAATAAATAGCAAAAATAAGAGATTTCCCGTATAATAGAAGAAAATACCCTAACCTGCGAGCAGAGCCTCTTTCGATCCTCGAAATTTTTCTAGAAGAATCAAAAGAGGCTCTGCTCGCAGGGTAAAAATACCCAGAAAGATATCAGAAATACGGGAAGTTACACTCTGAATTCAGTTCATAGAGACGAATGCCGACTTACTTTAATATTTTTAGTACATCAGAATATGAGAACAATTTTGTCAGTTTAGGAGCTAAGACATACCCTATGAGCAGAGGTTATTTTCTTGCAAAGTGCCGACACGCCGGTACCTAACTTACGGCGAAAAGGACAAGAACATATCAGAAATATAGCAAGTTACACTCTGAAACATGCTTGAGATAAGGTACGGAAAAATCAGTTTTCGGTTTAGAACTATGAATTTCGGTAAGTATCCCGGTTGGAATAAAGATCTCCATCATGATGCAATCTAATCCAACTGTCCAAAGATACCCGTACTTTACTGAACGTTTTCATACCGAAACCCGGTCGTTCAAGTTGAATACATCAGTCGGTGAGGCTAAAATGGGGTATAAAGATATATAAGCAAAATGGTTGAACAATACACAGTAAATAATGGAAAATGTGAATGTTGAAAGTGCCAAAAATTAGAAATGTTTCAGAAGTTTCGGGCCTAGCCCTTCTTCAGTGAAATGTCAATTTTTTTATGAAGATATTAGCTATACCAAGGACTAAAGTTGACTCGAGGTTTTGAACAACCTAGCATTTTCACGCAAGAAAATTTAACTTTAATGATCCGCATAAGAAGGACAGAGCTGAATGGCTATGCACGATGGAATGTCAACTTTTTTCATTGTTACAACTAGTGATCTCATTGGCCTAGACTAAAAAACTGCTCAAAAGTTAAGGTTCAAGGTGCATTTTGTCTAATTTTTTTAAGGTTTCAAGAAATTTGAGACCCAATCGCACAACATGCAAGTTTTAAAAGATATTGTATTCGGCCGGGAACTTCATCAAAGAAGCAAACTTATTAACTGTTGTATTCTGCTATTCTGATTGGTTAAGGAACGGCCAAACGAACGCAACATTTCAGCGCAACATCTTGCAACATTGTTGGATTGTGTTGTGACGGAGCTGGCCAAACGCGCGCAACATGTTGCAACATGTTGGATGGTGTTGGATTTCCTTTATTTTTATAATGAAATATAATTATGAACCATCAGCTCCTCCTCTAGCTATTCTTGAAACCAAAGATATTCTATGTAATGTGGAAAAGAGCCAAAGCCACAGAACAATGAAGTTTACCATAGTTCTTTTATTATGTGGAGCATTACTTAAGTTATATGATAGGGTCTAAATTTCCGGATCTAGATAAGTAATGAACACAAATGGGTGTTGACTGAAATCATTTTTTATTAATTAAGCTTATCCAGTGCATAAAACATTTTAATTTGCTAATAGCTACTGCTCTGCCGAACAAAAAGAGCTACTTGACTCGATACTTTTGTACCGTTTTATGTTAGCATTAAGCTTACTTGTTCTTGACATATGTTCTAATATAGCGGCAATTCTCTAAACCATTCCAAAGTTCTTCTTTTCCGACATGGTCGTTCTTCTTCGTTGCACTAAGTCGTTTTTCTTCGAGCGTTCTATTTTTCTGTGAATGCAATGGCGGCAAAACAACTGGAGGAAGAATTTCAGGCAAAGGAGTTTTTTTCCGTTTTCCTTCGTTTCCATCTACTTCTGTGGAATTTTGATGAATGAAACTTCTCTGAGCGGAATAATTTGGCTCTTTTACTTTCATCTCGTCGTTTCCTACCTTGTTTAGAAAACAAAACTTAGGCCTGCTGGCTTCACTACAGCAACTTCGGCTTCGTTGTACGAAAATTCCCTTGCTCGCTAGAATTCTTTGCATGTCTGGAAAAACATTGAAAGAATTGGACGCAGTGTGGCTGTAATCGAAACCAACTTTCCGAGAATGTTTTCCTTTGTGTTTAGAATTGTTCTTCTTGGTTATCAAGTTTTGCGGCCCCCAATTTCCTGACCTTGAGGACAACTGGTCTTCCGAAGTCAACCATACATGAGACACGGTGTTTGTTGTTAAATGGTCGCGAAACCCAATTTTTCCTGTAGAATTTCTTCTTCGCGAGACAAAAAAATTATAAACAGCCTCATTTTGAGCTTTCGAAAGTCTCTTTTCCTCAGCTGATCGTTGTTTTTCCAAGCTCTTGCAAACTTTTTCAAGTCGTTTTTCTTCTCGAGAATTCAGGGTAAAAATCTTCCTCGCTTCAGAACTTTCCAAAGTGAATGCCATGCCAAAATCATTTTCTGACTTGGGTTTTGTCGTGTAGCCTTCCATTTCTTTTCAAACATAAAAAAGCAGTGTGATAACCCGATGTTGAAATATTCTACCTAGCCCTGAAACTTAGTCTGAACGACTTCGAGAAGCCTTTCAAACCATTTTTGCTGCGCAGAACTGAAGCCGTTCATTCACCTGCTCGGTTTGTTCTGCTGTGGACTACTGGCAAGTGGCAAACATTGAAAGAAAGAAATGGCAGGGATTTTTTTACGCGCGGAAACATTGATCAGAAACAATACATACTGATAAAGGAGGATAAACGGAGCCTGATGGCCGGCCAGAACGGAAACCACAGTTTATCATCCCGTTTTAATTGAAACCGTAATTTACATCATATATATGGATTATGTCATTCAGTTCTGTCAGTTCTGCGCAGCAAAAAAGGTTTGATATATGTCATATGGATAGTGAAAAGATTGTTTTTCACTAATGATCCTTGGTCATGTTTATAAAATAACAGCGACCAAATTTGAAAATTGTTTTCAATGCAGTGCATTTTCTACTGTCCGAATTTCATCCTTCTTCTTTCTTTTTCTGAATTGATCAGAAATTGCCCTACTTTGTTAAACGACCTGAGGGTATACCTGAGTGAAATTTCAGGCTCCATTAATTAACACCGGCGGGATCATATCCTTTTCGACGTCCGCGGTGAAAAATTGATCTAGAGAACTCGGTCTTTGATATAAAATAAGCAAGGAAATGATCCGCGACAACGGGGCTTGAGCGGAAACTCTACTTGGTTACACGTCTACAGATAAAATGTGATAAACAACAATACGATAATGTTAACTTTTTAAAAAATGTTCTGTTATGTTAGAAAATGCGGCAATGCCAGTGCCAGAAAATGCGAAAATGCCAGTGATTTATCGGCAAAGATGTTTTTGCCAATATCTAGCTAGTGGCCATGGTAATACAATAAATTCCCGATTCACTTTTATATTTTCTTCGGATGTCCATTCGGTTTTGACTTGACCGCAAGCAAGAGAAAAAAAAATCAGTCGAGTTATTTTTCGGAAAATGTTTTTTATCCATCTTTATATTTATGACCTCGATTGACTCGATTTTGTTCAGACAGCCATTGCAAGGCACTCGGGCAGTAATGCATAGCAGTTTTCTGATTTCATTGATTTTTGATGCAGTGGTAGATGTCGTCGGTAAACAAGCTCTAAAACAGACCATAATTCATTTTAATTTTGTTTACGAGAGTAGAAACAATAAAAACCCGGATTCAGTGCTGGGGAGTACTTGGAAATATGTGGGGCAAAACTGAACAGTCAAGTGTTAAAGTGTTGAAGTGCGCTAAAGCGTATTCATCGATCCCGGGGGGTACTCCCTTATATGACCTATACGGGAACGTGCTGCTGGACAGGGTATGGTTTTTGGCATTTTTGTCCTGAACAGGGTATATAATTTAAGGTGATTCCCTAGTTTTGCATTGCGCATCACTACTGCGCATAATAAATTGCGTCATTTGCGCGTGCACGAGCGCGCGCGCACTCCGAAGCAAGGATTTCGCGCTGGTCGGGAACAATAGCTTGACAACTAGCACGGTGACCCCCAATTTTTAATGCAGAAATTTAAATGACACACGGTTGACTACAATATATCGCGATTTAAAGAAAAGTTAAAAATTCTGCTTTGAAATATTTGTATTTGAATGCTGTAAAGAACACGTTTTCAGGTAGTGTTGGGTATGCGCGCACGCCGCGAATTCTTTAATTTCTTTCATAAACTTAATTCCTGGTCAACTAAAATAGTTTATAATGTAAGATCAAAGTCAATTTTGTTGAACTGCTCTATTATTTTAATCCAAGCAATGCGATGCTCATAACATAATTACCATCTGGACCAAGTTTTAGAAAATCGTAAAAATTCCTCCTTTTTCAATGAAATCACCTTAACGTGAGTCTGTCCTAAACAGGGTCTGAATCTGTCCTAAACAGGGTATGGTTCCAGTTAACTTAGCATTTTTTTTACTTCCCTTGTCGTGATTGGTATATTCATGCGAAGGCGAAGTCGTTTTCTTTTCAAAGGATCCGTCTACCATTTTTTTAAAGCTTAGATCAATAACCACGCACAAGCCGTGTCCTAGGCAGGGTCCTAAAATAGACATTTAGATCGTTACACCGTGCTGATGAGTTGCAATAACAACGAAACAATTGTCCACGGTTACGATCCTACTTTATCGGTTTCTGTCGTGATGGTGTCTCGCAAAGTTTACTTTTTTACGTGGTCACATCAGCCTTGCAGTTCATTGTTTTTGTTCATGAATTTTTTGGCTGGTTAGGTCTCTCGTAGATCCTACGTATCATTGTTGGTTGGGCGAGTTGTCTCGCCTCGGCAGGTAGGGTAACCCTGGCAGGCGGGAAAACTTTTTCTCATATAAACACTTTGGCTCGCCTACCCGGGACAACTCACGGCGTTCTGCGTGTCACGGAAAGCCAAGTTTTTAGGTTTAAGAACACAAATTCGCATTAAAGAAGTCAAATGGGTAAGATTTCCGTACAACCCCATACATTAATTATACATGTATGCGCTATTGTTTTTCTTCAGGCGTTTTATTGTTTTGGCTTTTGTTTTAGTTTTGTTTTAGTTTTGTTTTGTTTTTAGTTTCCGTAAAATGTAAATCAGCAAAGCCCACAGTGATCGAATGAATGAAACAAAGTCAAAAGAACAGGTATACGATATTTGTGTTTAGATTTGAATATTTAAGTAGGGCCAACGTTTACTCGTTCAGCTGGGACAACAATTCTCATATAAACACTCGGCAAAGTTGTCTCGGGGGGGGGGGGGGGGGGGGGGGGGGGGGGGTACCCGAGACCATATAAACAGGCCCTAAGACAGCTAAAAATTAAATATCAGCCACTATCGTAATACTAGACACCTGACCAGAGTCCGAGTCAGTGATTTATTTCATGTATTTTGTTCCGGAAACAGCTAAAAAAAACGACCGGGAAAAAGATTAACAGAGACGAAGACGAGGTAATATTTACTGTCCCTTACAGTAGCTAAAATTAGGTGATATGACTTCTTAACAGGCTCCTGATCTTAAATAACAACAACTTTCATATCACGTCAAGAATTAGCACAAGCTTATAACGTAGGCTGCTCTTATGAGCTTCTGGAATTAGCCAAAGGCATGTTTGTATTCATGGAAACCCAAATGACGATGGTCGATCCAGTTTTGTTTAAAACTACCATACATGACTATATATACTGGTGCGCTGAAACTGTAAATAAGTACCTTTGGCTACAAAGTGGTCAGGATAAAACGGAGTGCAACTTGAAAAAGATCGGGCAGATTTTCTTCAAGTTTCTTCTTTCTTCCTCTCAGATTTCTTAGACCATTTTGTGTATACTGAAAATGTTGTGACCCCAAGACATAAAAATACCCACGACTATGGCTCCTGCTATGACATAGCCCCTAATGTCCCCGCTATAGTAATGTTCTCTTGGCGTTGCCTTGTGGAAATTCTTTGATTATATATCGGGTTAAAAGAAACTAATGTCAAGAGTTTGAATGTCTTTACTTAGGCCATCTAGACTAAGTTCCCATGACGAGCTTCAAAGTGCTTTGAAATATTATGCAAATTAGCTAAGTGCACATTCAATGTGCACTCAGCTAATTTGCATAACTAACCTTACGCCATTGTACATCACCTTGCGGTTTTAGCGACCTTTAGATTTGACTACGAGTACGAAATCGAGTACGAGTACGACTTTAGAATTTCGAGATAATTGTTTGCCCTGAACTATAACTCTTTTCTGTTGCTGACTAACACATAAACAAACGTTGGGGATAAGATTGGTGCGATAAGAAATTATATGAGGCACACGAATTTGGTTTGAAAACTCGTACTCGTACTCAATCTCGTACTCGTAGTCCAATCTAAAGGTCGCTTTTATAAAGACCGGGTGAGTACCGCAAAGGATGACAATGTTGAAAGATGATGCTAACTACTTATGCAAATTAGCTGAGTGCACATAATTTGCATAATAAATTTAAAGCACTCTCTAAAGCTCGTCATGAGCTTAGTTTTCAAAGTCCCTGTTGGTGTCAACACTATACTCTCAATGATATTTTGCCCAAAGTGTGCAAGGTAACAGGTGTAAAGTGAAAAACAAGTCACTGTCTTCGTCGCTTCGTCCCTTTTAAATGCGGGTACAGAGGAGAAATCAATACGCGGCAGAACTGGTCATCGTAACGTTCAGACCAGTTATTTGTGTATGAGAAGGCCAATGAAATGAAAATGAACAGTAAAGGATTGGTCTTAGGGCCAGCTTACTCGTAGTACTAAAGGTTCAATTTTCAAGAAGAGAAAGTATCAAGCCTTTTCAAGAGTTCATTCGTCATTGATTGGCTGTTTACTTCCAATGTATAATTAATAAATTCGAGAATGTTTTTCAAACTTCGTCTGCAGCAGTGATACCTGAGTACAACAAAATTTGAAAGCAATGCGCCGGTGTTGCTATGGTAACCGCCGTCGCTTGGAAATAGGCCTTGGCCCTTTGTGGCAGCATACAAGCACCCGAGTTGTAGTAGCTTGTAAACCAATAAAAATTATAAAAATCCATATTCGAAAAACGTGCTAAATACTATAATTATTTACTTCTGAATTATCTTATCGCTGTTATATACACAGAAAAAATACCTGAGGAAGGCTGGTCTGACCAGCTGAAATATTGTACCAAACAAAATATACGCTGTTTTCAGCTTTGCTTTAAAGTTTTATATTCATTTTGTGAGCAAAATTTTGGAATCTAGGACCATAATTTGTGAACTTTGACATAATTTTTGGCATAAATGAAAGCAATCGAAGCATGTCTTCCTTGCGAAATTTTGATTTCAAAAGATACAACCCACGACAAAAAATGTTGCGAGCCTCCTGAATTGAAGTTCCCTAGTTTGAGACGTCGTTCTCAATTCTCTCCCACTCTCTCCCCCAAGACCCTACCCCTATCACATGGGCGTGGCGGAAATCCCTTTAAATTTGCTCTTGGAAGTCTGGGACCTTTTTGGACAGAATTTTAAGATGGCGGCCAAATCTCTGCTGTTCTGTCGTTCGTCACGATATATGACCCCATATATTTCTCCCACAGTCAGAGCTCTTTGTTCGAAGGTGAGTCGACATTAAGAGGCATTAAAAGGTAAAGCAAATTTGTCGATGATAATTTTCCATGTAATCTCTTCTAGGCCGTCATCGATCGCGGCGTAGTTTTAGGCATGTACGAAACCGAAAGCAAGGACGAGGGAGTGGAGAGCCTCTTGACTGACGCCGCGAAAAAATTCAATTCAAGAACGTCAGGAAGGCTAAAAGAAATGATTAAACTGTAAGAGAAGAACTCGTGAGTTTTTGTGAGATGTTATTCGTCGTTTTAATGATCGTTTGGCGGTATAAAAAGGCAAAGCCCCACGCCGAATCTAATGCAAATGAGCAAGAACAATAGAATGTGCTCATTTGCATAAGTACATTGGACAGTCCAGCCGCCTTTTATATCGCGGGTTTGGCTCTTATGTTAAAAGGTTCTGTGGAATGTTCCCAGCCTTTTTGTAAGGGGTGGCAGGGGGGGTAGGTTCCATCTCGTCCGAAATAATGCTGTGTTCACACTAGGGTAAAAAAAAAGTCTGATGCATCATGGGTAATCGGGGCAGCATGGTGGAAAATATAAAGGTTTGTATTGAAATTGAGAGCGAAAAAATTCACACTAGATTGCATATGAATTTGTTATAACTTTCTCTATACAAAATCTAGCTAACAGGAATTCAAAGAAGTAACATAATCAATTTCTGGTAAGGACAAAACATGGTCCGTGGACCACCATGTTGGGCCGGGTCCATGGACCCCCTTTTTTTCTTACCTTAAAAATATCAACTAAAATAATAAAAATAGAAAGAAAGAAAGGACTACCTCTGCCTTGTCAGTGTGTGAGAACATCAATGAAAAGATAGAACATTAAATTTTGATGCTCCCCAAACGCGCTACTGTTGTTTCCAGAACATTCTTACTGGAAAACTAAAGATATATATTTTCAAACATGGCATGAATTTTTTTCTTGCAATGGAAATAATTGTTCAATTTTAAGTTTTTGAGGGTCCACACACCTCACATTTGAGCACCCATAGCGTCGGTGCTAGAGCTCAGATTGACTAGCCATTAACACACATAGCTTCTTAAAGATTGAACTTTCCGGTAATGTCAATTTAGTTAGCTACCATGGCAACACGGCAATGACATCACCCAATTTACATATTGTCCATTTTCATGAGAACCTGACCTAAACTTTTAAAACCACCTACCGTACGTTATACTTCAAAGGTAGGGCTACAAGTACTGCAAGTTTGGGCAAAATCTCAGAGAGCATTTTCGAGAAAATCAGGGCTACTTTATTCTTTGTTGAAATTAGCAATTTGATATTGCTTTACTTTAATCACGAATTAAAGGAGTCTAATACGCTTTTTTAAATAATTTTTTGGGTTGGAGAAGGTACCCTTGGCTTCAGGCTATTTTGAGAAAGAGGGTGAAGCAAATTGCTTTTTCCGATTTCCATCGAGGCTGCACTATATAAGATGGTATATTTACTCATTTTTTTTAATTTTGTAGTGCTCCTGTGAAAAATGCAATTATAAAAAAACTTAATGTTTACTTGAAAATGTCTGGGAGTTTCAAGGACATTGAATAATTTATTGGTAAGGCTGTCAAATAATCACAAACGCACAGGGAAGTTTTGCATTCTTAAACGCAAGCTCCTTCATCAAAAGTCTTGTTGAATCCTTGTACGTTGCCATTCTTTTCCCTTTGTTATAAGTGTACATATTATTTGTGTACCTTCTCCAACCCAAAAAATTATTTTAAAAAGCGTATTACACTCCTTTAATTTGTGATTAAAGTAAAGCAATATCAAATTGCTAATTTTAACAAAGAATAAAGTAGCCCGGATTTTCTTAAAAACGCTCTCTGAGATTTTGCCCAAACTTGCAGTACTTGTAGCCCTACCTTTGAAGTATAACGTGTGGTAGGTGGTTTTAAAAGTTTAGGTCAGGTTCTCATGAAAATGGACAATATGTAAATTGGGTGACATCATTGCCGTGTTGCCATGGTAGCTCTGATGCTAATTCAATGGACATTACCGGAAAGTTCAATCTTTAAGAAGCTATGTGTGTTAACGGCTAGTCAATTCGAGCTCTAGCACCGACGCTATGAGCGCTCAAATGTAAGGTGTGTGGACCCTCAAAAACTGCCACGAGCCACCTTAAATTTGTTGCTTATCATTGTCATATTCAAGGTCTGGATTTGAGGGGAAGATTGGTAAATCAAAGACATACTTTGGCATTGACAAGGTTTGTATTATGTAGCTGTATCCTTACTCCGTCATCAGACATTGTAATGGTCAGATAAATTTCTAAAATGTTACCCTGAATGCCAGGTGTTTTTCCCCAGCATGTTTTCAATTTGTGAAGCAGTCGGCTAAATCAGAGTCGATCAGTTTTCTGTAGATCCAAAATTGTGTGGGAGGTCATTGGGATTGTGTCTGCCATATCAGTCAAGATCTTGTATATATTAGTGCTTAAAAAGAACCAGCTTGTGATGTCTTGAAGGAATCACCAATTATATACACCAGATGATTACATGTACCTGGCAGCACAAAATAGAGATAATAATTTATAATACCCAGAGTGCAGCAAATATGACTGACTACATTTGAAAATGTGCTCTGATGTGATGACTAAAATTTTGTCTTGTCTGTTAATTGATCGCATCTTTCTTTTTTAAAGAATTTTAAAATAATTATGTTCTATCTTTAGTTTCATTGCAAAACACTCTTTGGCTAACATGTAGGTAAACTTGGTATAAATTACCTAGTACATGTATGATACCAAATTTCTCTTTCTTTTTTCAAATTCAAATGACTCATATACATGTATTTGAGACCACAGGTAAAAGTGATCATCTCTCATGCGTGGCGAAGAAGTTTCTTTGGGTTTGGGTGTTCAGTTATGGAAGTTTGGACTGATATGTCTGATCAAATTTTAAAGTTCTAAAATACCCTGTAAAGGTGGATTTCCACTGTCGCGTAATTTTTACGTGCGTAAATAAAAATAAGAGACGATGTATGAACAGCTTGCGCAAACTTTTACGCAAGCTGTTCATACATCGTCTCTTATTTTTATTTACGCACGTAAAAATTACGCGACAGTGGAAATCCACCCTAAAGCAAGGAAAATTATTAGCCCTCTAATTACTGGCCATTAGAAAATTATTAGCCATCCAACACAGACTTCAAAGAAGTCTCTTTTTTGTCTTTTTAGTTTGTGGTATACATGAAAACTGGTGCTAAACAAATGTTTGATTGATTGATTGATTGATTGATTGACTGATTGATTGATTGATTGACGGACTTCACTGAATGAACCAAACTGATTTTAAACAACAGAGGAACCTTGTTTAAAGTAGTGATGGAATAAATTATGTTTTCACTATAGGATTATCCATGTGTTGTAGTTGTTGGTCTGGGCAAGAAAGACATTGATTCAAACACAGAAACAAGTGAAGAAAAAGAAAGTAGTGCCAATCTTAGGCAAGCATCTGGAGGTACAGTAAGATGTCACTATACATGTACATTATTTTTTTTATAGATTGTATATCAAGTAACCTAAACTGTGCTTAAATTAAACCATGCTGTTTATAACCTACAGGATAAAGAACTAAGAATTAATTTACTAATTTACTAAAAAAATTTAATACAGTGTACACTGTAATGTACTAAAAATGAATAAGAAACGATGAACATACAGATTACAAAAAGATGAAAGATGTTTGTCTAGAAGTTGTGAAGCCAGTTGCCACCAATGTGGATGTCCTTAGGGCTCATCATGTTCTTCTCTCCCATGAATAGACAAATTCGGCTAACGCATTGTTGTACCCAATTCAAACCTTTTGGGATTAGAACTCTTTGTTCGTCATATTTCCATATCAATGAAGCATAACATGAAAATTATATGGAAATATTTTAAACAAAGAATCTCATTCCCAGAAGGTTTGAATTGGGTACAACAATGCGTTAGCCGAATTTGTCTATGTCTGCTAGCTTAACAGAGCTGTCATTTGCTTTCTAACAAGCTGTGCAGATTAAATCCAAAGAAGCAATGAATCGTGATTCACTGTCTTGTAGTTTAAACTGACAACTTTTGAAATAAACCAAATGAATGCTCTTGAAAGAGTATCTTTAGTTTTAATTTAAGTGCATGGAATGATTTCAAAGCTAAAACAGTTCATTTTGGAGAGCTTATATATACTTTATTGATTATTACATGTACCTTTAAAACTGAAACTGTCAAAAAATTTTAAACCAAAGACAAATTTGAACCACAATATTATAATCTATTGAATATTTAGCATCTTAACTATGGGACTTACTTTTTTAACAGTTGGTGTTAAGATTCTAAGGGACTGCGGAGTGCAGATAACAGAAGTAGATGCCTGTTCTGACCCTCAAGGTACAACTAGAAAAACTGAAATATATTTTTACCATCCTAGATCATCAGAGTTATGGAATTAGTACATCTTTAAACAGAGTACAGTAATTTATGGTTCCCTAATAGTTTACACAACTTAATATACACATTCTGATTCATTTACCATGGTTGGAGAGAATCATGCAATGTGTATTAATTAAAAGTGACTTATGTCTAAAGAATGAATGCCATGCAGAGTCCATGGCTGGGTCTCCCTTCAGCTTCATCTTGACTTTATTTCACCTTTTGTTTAAACTAGCTTTTCAAACCATGTCGACAGAGCAAACTTAAATCTTTGTTTAAGCCTCAAACCGCCAAGCAAAAGTATGATACGCTAAAAATATAATTTAAGCATGCCCTTTTAGCATGCAAGTCGTACTTTAAAAGCTTACTTCAAGTGAGTGAGTGGGGAAAGTTTGCACTTGCCTGACACAAAAATCTACTTGTCCTGGGTGATCGGACAGGACTTTTTTTAAGCCCTGCTATATAACCACTTGATCACGATGCCATTAACAACAGTACTATACGTACTTCTAGACTAGCAGTAATCACAGATTATGGAGACGCGTTTGAAGGAATTTCTAGCGGAAATGAGCCCCTGAAAAAAAAAACAATAGGGGTGGCCGTTTGGAAGACCGGCCACCAAAAAATCTCAAATTTTACTGCACATAAACCACAGGACAACCGACACGAAATTAGGATTGCACGCGATCACCTATGACAACAGTCGGCGGGGTCTTTCCTTTACTACGTTAATTTTTTTATAAGAGTGTATCTGACTTTCTTGTCTTTTTAGTTAATAGACGATGATACAATGCAGCCCCTCTCAACTCGTTATCTTCACTGTTTACAGTGAAGACAACATTGATTGATATGTGTCAAGATATCATTTACTCACTTTGTTTGCAGCGATAGCTGAGGGAGCGGCCCTCGCTCTCTTCAACTATGAAAACCTGAAATCTTCCAAGAAGTTACAAGTGGATCTTCAACCTCATGAGCACATTAAAGAAAGTGAACTTCGGAGGTAAATACAGTCAGCTACAATTGTATCAAAGGGGCATTATCTTGGTTGTTTCATATAAAACTGCATCTTTTAAAAAACTGCATGACCCCTTAACATTTTTATAAAGCCAACAAATTTTATGCCAAATGATTTAGTCAGATAACAAAACATGTTTAAAAAACAAAATTTGGAACCAAAACTACAATTTATTAAACCTCGACATAAACATGGATATCCTGCAGGCCAACAATAAATTCAATGTGCATAACACTCATAACTGCTGTCTGTTCAATTATCCTCAAAATGAAGCCAAAAAGATCTGTATTTTTAATTTATTTAGCCAAGCAATGGAAAGATTTACTCAAGCTACATGTAACTGCATAATTAACATGAAACAGTACATGTACCTTCAAAGTTCTTTTAAATAACTGTTCTGCAGTTCAGTATCAATTGTGATAATTATACATGCAAAGATTAAGTGATCAATGTGTTAGGCATTCATTACTTAATAAAAACAGTTTTAATTTATTTGATTTTTTTTTTCTAAGTAAAGAAGAAAAATCTCATTTACACACATGGCATCAGCTTTGGCAAGATGGGTTGCTGCTCTCTAGAGCACAAAATTTTGCAAGAGAGCTGATGGAGACGCCGTCAAACCTGATGACACCCACAATTTTTGCCGATACACTCACTAAACAGCTTTCTGATCTGGAAACTGTAGAAGTGTATGCTAGGTATGTAGAGATCATTAAGCTGTGACTTAACTAAAACTTGGGCTTATACATGTATTTATACCACTGTAAAATGTAGGTGTGTTGTGTTTGGCATTATGCTTTATAGTCGAGCCTTAAATACTTAGTGTCATGGTAATAAACAAACAAACTTTAATCTTGAATTCGTTTCTGCATTTAGCGAAACTACAGTACAACATGAAAACCCGAGCAACCACACGAAAGCGCGAGGTCCGTAAAACTACATGCGCACATGCGCATGTGCTATATGCTAATTTCTCATGACATCTCCCTCTCTGAGCTCTTCAGGGAGCAGATAATGAAACTGATGTACCAACTTAGAAATAAACTGAACAATGACAACACTCGTATCGAACTGTCAATGTCTCTGACTAATGAATCAAATGTTGATCAATAAATCAAATGTCAAAATCAAATGTCCTCTCGAAAGCGGATTAGTTTCCTCACAACTCGACCGCTCGAGGTTCTGACTTCTGCCCCAGACGACTTAGTGACAGTTTTAAGAGGCCTCGTCAGATCAGGGTGTGGCTGTCTAACTAGTGGCACTTTGCACTGAGTCACAGTTGGAGGTAACTCTCGCACATCATCAGTTGGACTATAATTCTGTTCTGGTTCTATATCTGGTTCTAGTTCTGCGAACTTCTCAACATCATTAGAGCTTGTCGTCGGGCGCAAGTGTCTCCTGTTTCGACGCACTATACTTTGGGGTGTTTTGATAACGTAAGATCTAGGTGTAGAACTTTTGGCGATGACTACTCCTGGGGTTTTCCATCCCTTCTGCTGATCTAGCTTCGTGTGGACAGCATCTCCGGGTTGTAATTCTGATAGCGCTCGCACACCATGTCTTTTGTCAAAGGACTGTCGATAGGCTGTCTTGCTTTTCTCATCTCTTTCAGCAACGGCTTCATAGCTTACTGAGAGTGGCTTCAGGTTAGACTCCAACGTAGGAAGGAGAGTCCGCATTTCTCTTCCCATCATCAACTGACTAGGGCTTACACCAGTGGCTGTGTGGGGTGTAGCTCTATAGCTCATCAAAGCAACAAATGGATCACTCTGCTTAAGGATCTTCTTGGCAATACGGACACCACTTTCGGCTTCGCCATTTGCTTGCGGGTGATAAGGGCTTGTTGTGGTATGTTTGAAGTCATACTCTTGGCTGAATTTGCAGAACAGTTCTGAAGAAAATTGTGGTCCATTATCACTAACAACTTCCTCGGGTATTCCCCATCGAGCAAAAATGTCTTTCAGTTTATTGATCACATGATCACTTGTGGTACTGGACATATAGGCAATTTCGGGAAATCTTGAGTAATAGTCAATAACGACTAGAAACTGTTTTCCTTTGTGTTCACAGAGATCTGCACTAATCTTCTTCCATGCTCTGTTAGGGAGTGGTGTAGTGACTAACGGCTCTTTCCTCTGGCTAGGTAGATTCTCTTGGCAGAATGTGCATGTGGACACTTTGTTTTGAATGTCATGGCTAATGCCTGGCCACCACACAGCCATGTTGGCTCTTTCACGGGACTTAGCCACGCCCTGGTGACCATCATGGATACGGTCCAAGACTTCTGAACGTAGAGCTGGAGGTACAACAATTCGGTTGCAATAGATGATTTTGCCATTTACTACAGACAAGTCACCACGAACTGTGTAGTACTGACGAACCTGTTCTGGAACATTCTTTGCATACTTTGGCCATCCATTTATTGTGTAATTCAGTACAAGACTGAGCTGTGTGTCAGACAGTGTAGCTTGCTTGATCTGCTCCAGTTTCTCAAGTGATACTGGTTGTGACATCTCAGCTGCATCAACGTAAGCTTTGACATCATCTTCTGAGTCTGTTGACTCCGCGACATTTACAAGCGGGTTTCTGGAGAGGGTATCGGCAACAACGAGTTCCTTTCCTGGCACGTGTTCTGCCTTAGGTTTGAATCTCATCATACGCATGAGAAGACGTTGGCATCGTAAGGGTACTTTATCCAGGTCTTGGCGGTTGAACAGGGGTACTAGTTGCTTGTGATCCGTCAACAGCCTGAACGACTCCAGACCACAAAGATAGCGTGAGAACTTTTCACAGGCCCACACTGATGCCAAGCATTCCTTTTCAATTTGTGCATATCTTCTTTCAGCATCTGTCATCGTGCGTGAGGCAAATGCTACAGGGCGTAATTGATCACCGTGTTTCTGAAGGACACCACCTAGGCCGTAGCTGCTGGCATCTGCGCTGACTACAGTAGGTTTGTTGACATCATAGAAGGCTAACACTGGTGTAGTGGTCACCATGGCCTTAACTTTCTCAAAGGCTTGTTGTTGCCTATGGGACCAAGTCCAGGCAGTATCTAATTTCAGCAACTCACTCATTGGACTTATCACTGTTGATAAATTTGGAAGGAACCTGCCAAGGTAATTGATCATGCCCAGCACTTGTCGCAATTGGGATACATTCTGTGGTTGCGGGAGTTCCTGAATTGCTCTTACTTTATCTGGATCTGGGCTGACTCCTTGCTCACTGATAACACTTCCAAAGTAGCAGATTTTGGGCTTGCGGATTTCACATTTCTATTCATTGAGCTTCAGACCTGACTTGGCAATGGTCTCGAATACTTCCTGCAGTCTCTTGTCATGTTCTGCTACACTTCTCCCATAGACTATGATATCATCTTGAATAGCTGCTGCGCCTTCTTGGTCTTTAAGTAGACTTGTCATTCTGTGCTGAAATATTTCAGGTGCTGAGGTTATCCCAAATGGCAGGCGGCGGAAACAGAAGTGACCCATTGGAGTTATGAACGTTGTGAGCCTTGTGCTGTCAGGGTGCAAGGGTATCTGCCAATAACCACTTGATGCATCTAACTTAGAGAATACTTTTGCTCCAGCTTATTTTGGGGCTACATCTTCCAAGGTAGTGAGAATGTATCTCTCTCGCTTCACAGCTTCATTTAGTTTCCTCAGGTCAACGCAAATTCTGATTTTTCCATTGGGTTTCACAACTGGAACCATAGGAGCACACCAATCCGTCGGTTCTGTGACTTCGATAATTCCAGCTTCAAGCATGCGTGTAAGTTCCTCTTTTACTTTGGGAAGAAGTGGAAAGGGAATTTTCCTCGCTGCATTAATACAATAAGGCTGTGCATCATCTGATAACTCAATTTTTGCTACATCACAGTCCATGAGACCAATGTCTCCGTAAACATCTGCGGTGGTTTCATTGACGCGTTGGACTAAGCCCATCCGACATGCTGCTTGTCGACTAAGAAGATTGTTTACACATGGACCTTCAATTACGTAAATATCTTCACTGTAGGTGTTCTTATTTAAAGCGATGTTAGCAGTAAACTGACCTTTACAGTTAAGCTTTCCTCCTGGGCTGGATAAGGTCGCAGTCGAAGGTTTAAGCTGAGGGCACCGTGGAAGAGCTTGATATGTTGACTCTGACATCATGGAGATATCAGCTCCAGTGTCAATTTTGAACTGCACAGGCTTCTTGTTGATGTGTAACATGACGCTCCATGGTTCTTCACCACTGTCGCCCGATTTAATAGCTCCAAGAAAGAAATGCTGGCTAGTTTCTTGGGGAGTATGTGTTACCTCTCCCACCACCGAACGGCAAACTACAGCAAAATGTCCCTTTTTCTTGCATTTAGAACATTTGGCTCCCGTCGCCGGGCATGTCTCGTCAGGCTTATGAGCAGGGTTGCATCTAGAACATAGCTGAATCGAAGGAGCTTCAGGTCGCCTAAAATTCCTGCCACGCTGAGTAAGACCTTGTCTTCTATTTGCATTCGGCCTCCAATTCTTTCGATTTACTTCTCCGAGGTGTTTGTTGTCTACTTGGCCTGCGACTTGAACTTTTACCTGCTCTGATTGACGCGCCATTTGTATAGCCGTGTCAAGGTTCAGATCGGATTTCATCTGCAGCTTTTGCGAGAGTGATTTGTCCAAAATTCCAATCACTATCCTGTCTCGAATTTGTTCGTCCCTCTGTAGACCAAATTCACAATGTTCCGCTAGTTCGTAGAGGTTTCGAATAAAGGCTTCAACAGTTTCTCCATCCTTGTGCACTCGTCGATGAAAACATGCTCGCTCGTGGATAATATTTCGCTTTGGCACGAAATGTTCCTCAAATTTGCCTAACACCACGTCGTATTTCTTCTCATCGTCTTCTGCGAACGTAAATGCGTTAAATATGTGTTCTGCCTCCTTGCCCATTGTATAGATCAGAGCATTGATTTGAAGTTCCTCGTCTTCTTTGTTTAGCTTCGTCGCACATCTAAAGCGATCGAAACGCTGCTTCCAGTTTGGCCACTCTTGCGGCTTTGAAAAGTCGAGCTTTTCCGGTGGATCAAGCTTCAACATCGTTTAGCTGTCGTTTTTACCGCTGCCACCATGTCATGGTAATAAACAAACAAACTTTAATCTTGAATTCGTTTCTGCATTTAGCGAAACTACAGTACAACATGAAAACCCGAGCAACAACACGAAAGCACGAGGTCCGTAAAACTACATGCGCACATGCGCATTGGCTATATGCTAATTTCTCATGACACTTAGTATGTAATAATGTATTTGGATCAGATGTGAAGGTTAGAGTAGATTGTCGGGACAGATAGAAATTATAAAGAACTTCAAGCAATGAAGTAGGGGTGAGCATGAAAGACGATGCAGAGATAGAAGTTGCAAATATTTCCTTGACCTTTCGCTCTCACCTGCCTCCCAAACCACCGAACTGCCATTGATTCGCCAGAAGTGAACCGGAAATACAATGTACACTGCAGACAGCAGTGTTTTATACAAATTTATGCACATGTGTGCAAATCTTAACAAATAAATGATGATCTTATGCAAACAGATGCAAATGTTTGTTAGCTCTATGAACAGCTTAGTACATTTGATGTATTTTTTCTTATGTCAAGTTAGAACACTAAGACAAGTCAAGTGTTGGCCTTATATGTAGCATGTATGAGTTGGGTTGCTTGGCTTGTAAAAACACTTGATTAATTATGCCATTAAGTAGCATACTTTTTTTTTCACAAGAGACCAATCTTGGGCTGAAGAAAACAAAATGAGTGCTTTTCTCAGCGTTGGCAAAGGCTCAACTGAACCCAGCGTATTCTTGGAAATGAAGTATTTTGGTGCAGATAAAAATGGCTCATCTCCTTTAGTATTTGTAGGAAAAGGTAAGTGCTCACAGCAACATGTTTATTCTGCAGTTATTGGAACTTTGGAGCAATACAAGATTGTTATATGAGACACTGGAAACAATAAGTCACAGATGACATCAGTCTTTTCAAGTTTGTTAAAAATAATTAACCCATTTAAGCCCCAGTCTTGATCAGCAATGCATACATGTAATCAATAATGATTTTTAATTATGAGAGAGGTCTTGAAAATTAAGGATCAGATCACCTGAGATGAATTGCCTTGATATTTTAACTTCTGCCCTCTTAAGTGCTATAAGAGATGTACATGGAAACAATAAAGGAGAAGTTGTATTTTAGAGGGTTAAGTCTTTTACTGCCACATGAGTGCATGATCAAAATTGAGTTTCAAGAAAAGCAAACAGTGCCACCGGAAAGTATTGCTAAAAGAGACTTACATAATACTGTAGAGTTCCAAAAAAAGTGGCCTTGTTACTTTTGGGATTAGCAGGCCTCAGGAGCCTCAACCTGTGGGTAGCTGTTTCATTTGGGCAGCTAAAAACATATTAGGTAATTAAGGGAAATTACATGGTTAACACAACTGCACAATAAGCAAAATGTGACTTTAATTCTCTCTTTCTCATTGATTCTTTGGCATTCTTGTACAGTAAAACACTAAACTATTTCATCTGCATGGAGACGTCACTATTAATGGTATTTTCAATTGGACCGTTACTTTTGGGTGTGTAATTACTTGCAGAAATTATTAGAAGGTACTCTATGGTAAATCTCAAGGTTTGACTGGGAAACTAAATGAGGGTTTATCCAGATACAAATTCCTAAGTTTATAAAAGAAACTGTATTAAATTATCAAGTTGGCAGAAGCTGACAAAAACTTCTTCCTTTCTTGCAGGTGTTACATTTGACAGGTATGTTATTCTGATTATCAACAGTTGTATGCTGTAGTATTGTGCAATTTGTATATTACATCCGCACTACATGTACGTACTTCTAAGTTGTTTTGAAATATCTATTATACGACACAGTATTTTAGAGTGCGAATACATGCCAAAATGAGTGCAAATGTGACATGTTATTACACCCATATGACCGCTCCCTAAGCAAAACACTTTCAAAAACATAGACTTGGGGGAAGATAACTGTCACATTGTATAATAAACAATTTATTCAGCAAACAGTTGTGTAATACGATTAGGCATATTTACTTGTCTGCACCTGACTCATAAGGAGGCGCAGTGGTATAGTGGTTAGCATGTCGGACTTTCAACCTGAAGGTCGGTGATTCAAGCCTAGTCTCTGCGGTCGTGTTGTTTCCTTAGACAAGAAACTTTGCTCCATGTTGTCTCTCTCCACCCAGGTGTATAAATGGATGTACCGGCAACATAATGCTGGGGGGTAACCTTGCAATGGACTAGCATCCCATCCAGGGGGGAGTAGTAATACTCTCAGTTGCTTCATGCTGCAGAAACTGGGTTAAGCTCCAGCAGTTGTGAGCTATTAGGCTTGTGAAGAACCACCTAACTAAAAAATACCCAACCATATTATGCAACTTTCCCCTAAATAACCTCAGTCTATGTATTTCAAAATAAGTAAAATGTATGTACAATATTACATAAATTTGTAACTATAGATGATACATGGGTTCAAGGAGATATGAACTTCTCTTCGAGAACTCAATGTCAAGTTGAACATGAGAAGGTAAATTTTATATCTCCAAGCACCCATGTGCATGTATTATTAATCAAATATTTTTGTTGGTGATTTTCATCCACAGTGATCGTCATCATCCACAGTGAAGATAAAATTGATGTCTTTACATGTGTCAAGATGATTTTTCTCAGTGGCAGAAATTATTGTAATTTGTTTAGTTTATAGTTTACCAAATGATTGAATTCTTTTTCTACTTTTCAGTGGTGGTATCAGCATCAAGCCATCAGCTGGAATGGGAGAAATGAAGGCTGACATGGGAGGAGCTGCTACAGTTAGTGCTGCTTTTGAAGCCATAGCAAGGCTTCAAGTGCCGATCAATGTCACTGCTCTCATTCCATTGTGTGAGAATATGCCGTCAGGAAGTGCTAATAAGCCTGGAGATGTTGTGACTGCAATGAATGGGAAGACTATTGAGGTTAGTGAGACAAAATAAACCTTCAAATCAAATGTCTGCAGAACTTTGTAGGTTGTTAATTAAATGTACATTTACATGTATCTTATTGTATAGTTGTAAACTTGAATAAAAATCAAAGGCTCATACTGTAATGTTTAGTCACTAACGCACACAAGCGACATGTTTAGACTCAAGATGTTTATCAAAGATCCCAGTAGTTTTACATAATCACGTGCACCACTAACTTAATATGCTAA
Organism: Dendrophyllia cribrosa; assembly: GCA_024195265.1. NCBI lineage: Eukaryota > Metazoa > Cnidaria > Anthozoa > Scleractinia > Dendrophylliidae > Dendrophyllia > Dendrophyllia cribrosa. Next base: position 19,119,112 of record JAJLRJ010000001.1, read on the forward strand.
TTTACATAATGTATGCTAATAGGCCTTTTCAAGGTTTTTCCCGCCATCTTGTAGGGGGTGCAAAAACACTGGGGCGAGCGCGCGGCCAAATGGCGGACAGGAATGATTGTACAGTCAACAATGCCAAAACATGCCCGCTGTGCAGTTGGCTATTGCGATAACGATAAACGGTATCCAGATTTTTTTGTAAAAAGGTCTCATGTTGCAGAACTGGTCTTCCATAAATGGCCCAAAGACGAAAAGTTGGCCGAAATTTGGCGCAAGCAAGTGGCAACGAGTAGAAGCGACAACTTCAATCCTGTGCCTGGCGCCAAGGGTACTTATGTGTGTTCTAATCATTTTCCTCGGGGAAAACGAACACCACTCGTCCCGAAACAGATTACCCATCCATTTTTATGACAGTTTCGGAGCATTTTCAATCTAGCACCCCTAAAAAGCGAAAGAGAAATCTACTTCAAGATAGGGGAAGTTCGCACAAGACGAAACGCAGCCTGCCCTTTGACTGCGAATCAGAGGATGATGAACAGCCAGAAGAAGATCCCACTACCGTCATACCTACGCCATTTGAACAGTTAACGAGAGATGCTGACGTAAGATTTTATACGGGGTTACCTTCAACAGAAGCTTTTAAGTGTCTATTTGACTATCTTTTACCGAAAGCAAAAAATATGCAGTATTGGAGAGGATGTAAACAAACACAAAAAAAAAGGCCAAAAGACCCCACACCTTTCCAGCAGTATACCGGCGGACGTGGTAGCAGAACAGGGCCACCTAGAAAGTCGAGGTTAGAAGAAGAGTTTTTCCTGACTTTAATGAAACTGAGACTGGCCCTTTTGTTAGAGGATTTGGCTTTCAGGTTCCAAATCTCATTAGGGTCAGCTAGCAGTATTTTTATTACCTGGGTAAAATTGTGCTCAAAGGAACTTTCAGTTCTCATCATTTGGCCAGGCCGCAATCAAATAAAAAAAAAACACTACCCAGTTGCTTTCGAAAAATCTACCCCAAAGTAAGGTGTATCATCGACTGCTTTGAATGCTTTACTGCGACACCAAGTGGTCTGGATCTCGCGGCCACAATGTGGAGTGAATATAAACACCATTACAACTTTAAAGTGTTAGTTGTCATCACACCAAATGGTGCTATTTCTTATGTATCTTCTGCTTATGGAGGTAGAGCTACTGACATATTTATAGTGAAGGACTGTGGTTTTTTATCTCGTTAATGCGCATGCGCATAAACGAGATTTAGGAATGAATACAAAAAGGACAAAAGTTGTTAACAAAAGGCCATTGTTAACTTTTGTCCGGGGGGGTTACTTCTTTCTTCTTTATAGAAGCTATTTAGGGTATTGAGGATATGGTTGGTTAAACCAGTTAGGATTTCAAGAAGGGCGTCACATACCGCCACTAAAATTTTTGAGGAGCACCCCCGGACCTATTGTTAATTTCCCTAGGGTATTAGGATGTCAGAACTTGTCATGAACTTGTCATATCTCACATTACGTCACCGCAAAGGTATTAAAGTTCTTATAAAGTTTAGATATCTCACGTTACCTATCGAGAAATATCAATGTTTCAAATTTTCAATCATTTGTCGAAAAGCCATTAAAGCTGCTTTAGAAGGGTAAAAATAGGTTAAATGCGTTTCCTTGGGAAACGCAGTTTGAGAATTTCACGGTGTATTTTTACGAATGGAGACGTTTTAAGGAAGTTAAAAGTTTGTGTTTTACTGATGAGCGATATGGCAGAGCAAAATAGCATGATCTTTGGGTTTGTTCTATTTTGGAATACTGAATAATTGCTATAAAATTACGGTTTGATTATGCAATACTATGGGAAAGACGTCATAGTTTTGGTGATTTAGCTACCGTGCACGAGCAAATTTTTGCGGAAGGAAAATTCTGCGGATTGCCCGACTGAATTTGTTTTGCGGGAGGAAATTTTTGCGGGTCGAGACAGCTAAAATTTCTGCTTGGAGGAAATGTTTGCGGATTTCTGGTCAAGTATAAATGAAATCCAAGGCATCGGTATTAAACTGCAATTTTACTTCCTGACCGGAGGTTTCTATAGGTTCACTGTTAAAAAGTTCCTGTTAAGCCGATATACATCATTAAAACAAGTAATTTTTTTCTGCGGGAGTATATTTCTGCGGTGGAAAATTTAATACAAAATAAAATAATACTGAATAATAATGCAACAACAGACAACCTTGTCGAACTCCCCGTTCGAGCGAAAAGGCCGACGAGAGCCATCCATTGTTTATAACGTGTAAACGATGTTTACCCAGCGCTGAAAATTTTGGCCGAAATTAAAGCGCTCTAAAACGGATTGCAAAAAGCCGTGAATAACCCGGTCGAAAGCCTTTTCCTGATCCAGGCTAATAACAGCGGCCGAAAGCTGTTTATGGTTTAAAAAGGTTTTCAAAAATACTGCGGTCAGGAATTCCGCATGTTTGATCTTCGCTTAAATAAGCGGTATAACCTTACGTAGTCGGTTGGCTAGTACTTTAGTACAAATTTTATAATGTGTTTAACAGAGAAATTGGTTGCCAGTTTTTCGAGTCTAACTTGTCGTCCTTCTTGTAAAGCAGGCGGATAATTCCTTGACGTTGTGTGTCAGAGAGTGATCCGTGTTAAAGAGTAATTTAGCATGTCTGATCTACTCCAGAAGCGACGATGAAATTCAACCAGAAATCCAGCGATTTGCCTGATTGCATTTGTGAAAGGGCCTCTTGACACTCGAAGAGTGTGAGGTCACCTTCGCATTTCTCGTGGTCTTCGGATGCCAGAGTATTATCCAGTTGGACTAAAACCCAGTCTTGGCTAGATAAATAAACTTGTTCAGCCGAATAGAGGTTACGATAAAAATCGCGACATTCGCGAAGAATATTTTTATTGGAAGTCACGGTTGAATTGTTGGCACGTAACTCTGTAATTGAGTCGCGTGTCTGTCGCTGATTTTCGAGCTGGTGGAAATACTTGGTCTGTTTTTCCCCCAGCTCTATCCACTGTTCTTTACTGCGAATGATGGCTCCTTGGATTACAAAATTTAAATAAGAAAGGAAAAACTAAATGAATTCTGGTAGTTGTAGTCAAATGACGCCATCGTGCAAATGGCCTATTTTGGTTACAGGGGGGGGATGTCGTTGCTGGTTGCGGTAGTGGGGGCCGGGGGGGGGCCTCTGGTGTTCCCCCGGGCGCTGGAGCCTCGTGTTTCGCCTCACGGCGTTCGCTTTCGGGCAGTCTCAGAGACTCTGGGGCAGTCTTTAACAACGTGCTCGGAAGACAGGCACCGGTAGCATAGTATTGGCTGGCCCGTGTACTTAAAAAAAAAACTCGAGCCCTTGAGTGACTAAGTTGCGTGCCTTTTGCCCGGGGGGGGGGGGGGGGGGGGGGGGGGGGGGGGGGGGGGGGGGGGGGGGGGGGGGGGGGGGGGGGGGGGGGGGGGGGGGGGGGGGGGGGGGGGGGGGGGGGGGGGGGGGGGGGGGGGGGGGGGTTACTCAACAAAGCTTTGTACGGGGATGCTCCGCCCCGAGGTCCAAACCCTTATCCTTTCATATACCGTTTTTGACAGAAAAGGTACCCCTTTCATATACCTTTCATTGAAAATGGTATCCCTTTCATATACCTTTCGTTGAAAATGGTACCCCTTTCATATAGCCTTTGCGTGCGTCTGTTTGATATATTTTGAAAGGCCTTATTTATATTACTTAAATTGCAGTTTTCCCTACCTTTTTTATGCTTCAACTCGTGTTTTCGCTACCATTTCCTATTCTTCGTGAAATCCCTATTCTTTCACATACTTCAACTCGTGAAATCCCGACCCTTTCATATACCTCCAGCATCAAAAAGGTACCCCTTTCGGGCGGAGCATTCCCGTATAGCCCATTATAGGGAGTACCCCCCCTGGGGCCTTTTTTAAACGTGCGAATTCTACGACACGGATACCGTTCTCGATATGCTCGTAGCCCGGGGCTTTGAAGCAAAGCCGGCGGACTGCTCGCGCTTTGAGGTCGCCGTATTGTTCCAGGAGTTGTAGCAGGTTTTCATCGGGGAATTCAACGCATGACACGTGTAGTCGTGTAGTGCTTTTTGCCTTAAAGGCGTAAAGGGATAACGCGGCTTTCGTAGTCAAAGCCCGATGCCGCCAACCGCGTGGCCGATTCTGTAGATCGGGTCGAGGGTGATGTCGAAGCACTTTCCTCCGTAGAGGGGTACAACCCCAACGATTTCTTCCTTAAAGTCCGGTAACGACTGCGCTATACTGAGCGAATCAAGAGCCAGGTTTTCCTGCGCTATCAAGCGGACAGTTCTAGTGTGGGCGAACGGCTGGTGCGCGGGACGCGCGGCCATCTCCACGTAACGCAAGGGCGAGAAAACTCGCGAGACCAAGACCAAAACCAAAACCACAAAATTGAAAAGCACGCACTCACCAAAGCGAAGACAGATGGTTACCACACGCTTTCTTGCTTGTGGTGAAAAAACAGCACCAAATCTTGTGAAAAAAAGCTCTCCTTAGTCGTCGAAGTTGAGGATTATTCTGGCTTTTGGCCTTGAAAAAGTGGAGCACTGATAAGAACAGATCCCCTAATGCTGTACAGGAAAGTTGTTAGCAGAGGGGCACGGGTTCCCCTCCTTTTGCAAAAAAAAAAATAATGATAAGGCCCAGCCTATAACATTTTCTAAACACGACACGTCTATTGTATAACCAAATTATAGACCTTATTTTAGTCACTAGCGTGAAAATGTAAACTTTGTAATCGAAAATTAGTGATTTCCTGTTTTTAATACCCCAAATGGCTACTAAAATAAAACTACGCCCATTTCGCGAACATAAATTTCTATTGGCTGATTTGCATCATGTGATGCTTTCATGTACGTATGTACGTGAGTAGACGTATTGTAAAGGTGCGCTACAACGGCATCTTTACCATATTCACTATCAATTCTTCTATTTTTTTTTATTAACCTCACGTTCTAACGCATTAACGAGATGGCTTTAAGAGCCCTTTGATTGAATCTCCTTGAGCCCTACGATGAAGTGATGGCGGACCGGGGATTTAAAATCCGCGAGGAGCTAATGATGAAGATGGCAACACTTTGCATCCCACCAAGTAAAGCTGCATCCATGCAAATGCTTCCTTCAGATGTTAGGAAGACTTCAAGTATAGCAAATGTTCGAATATATGTAGAACAGGCAATTGGTCGAATAAAAGTCTTCCATATTCTAAAACACGAACTACCAATTAATCTTCTTTCTGTAGCAGATGACATTGTAAGGGTACGTGGTGCATTATGTAACCTCCTACCTCCACTTGCTTCTTAAATTGTTTAGATTTAATTAGGCCTTGTATTATCATGGTGGGCCAGGGCTTTTCTGTATACTGGCATCCAAGGGTTTTAAACTTAAGTGTACAGACAACAAGTTTAGTTTTTGTACATGTATTTAACACAACTTGCATATAGTAATTATGTTACCCATTGCATAAATCAAAGCTCACAACATTAAATTGGTAACCTTTTCTCAGATAATTAAACATACATGTATAAGAACGTGAAGCTTAAGTGATCACTTTACCACTGAGTGATATTCAATCACTGTAATTATGATTACATTATTATTTTATAGTGCTATCAAGGAATGCAAGACTGTTCTGCATCTTGCAATTGTATAAAATAATTTGAAAGTGAAAATTAAAGTTGCACTTGTACAAATGATGCTTTGATCCTTTACTTGATTTGGTAAAATGCCAGACTTTTCTAATCTGAGGAGCAATAGTTGCACATTAATTGACTTGAGCTTGAGATTTCTTCATGGTTGCTTGCGCCATGCATGAACAGCTTTTTTGCAAATAGAGCAGACATGTTCTCCGCCCACAGGTATGGTAGAAATTGAACAAACACTGCAAATTGTATTCAAACTGTCAAGGTTGTCTGCATCATTAGGGGCAATTTCTATGTCTGAATCATTATCGACCAAATCTGCAATGTCTGTCAGACATCTGGAACAAAACCATGGTTCTTCTGAGGCAATACAGCTTTCATCTAGTCCTGCACAAGGCAAGTGCCACCAAACACCGCATTTGTCACAACAGACACTGTTCTCTTTGTCTGGAATATTAATTTCGGGTTTCGGGTTGTGCACTTTGGACATTGCAAAATATTCCTGTAGCCCAAGACACAAGGCAAAACATAAGCCTTGTAGAATATGGTTATGTAGTTTACTCTAGATTCACAAAAGTCATGGTCTATTTAAATTCTTTCAATTAGAGGTTTGTGTCCTTGGGTCCACACAACAAACCAACCGTGATCAACACCTCTCACCCACATTTGTGCTTGCTTTTGAGTATAATACTTGTGTGTGCGTTTAATTCTTGGACTGCCATTATGTTCTTCTAAATATTCAGCACGATCATACACTTCTTTGAGGTGCAAATTATCATGACGCACAGAGTATGGGCATTTTGCCTCCACTGTTGATGCTCCACAGCACTTGCAAGTAAACATTCCATCCGGAGAGGCAGCAAGGTAGGGGTATTCAGGCCTTACAAACAAACCACATTCTTTAAATCCATCTAGTCCGCCTTCATGCTGTGAGGTTGTCTCAGCCATAAAAGCTTTGATGGCATCTTTCTCGTGTTCTAAACCCCACTTTATCTGGGGAAGATGGGAAATATCATCCCCCTTGCTTATTACATTTGCCACCAATTTGCTATACTGTGGCTTCTTTTTTCCCCTTCCCTTTAGTATACTCTCAGCTTTAGTATACACCTGATGAAAATTAGAGGCCGTTATGCGGCCGACTCTCTGCTCCTTTCATTCAACATTTGAATGTTGTCCTCGAGATTCTTTCTCAATCCGCTTTGTTTGTTCACTTGTCATCTGGCAATATTCAAGAAACAAAGGTGCTGTTTCTTCGAGTGGCTTTGCCTTTGCATTGTCTGATGACATAAACTCTAGTGCTTTTGTGGTAAGAGATGGAGGAAGACCATCTCTGCCATGTTCAATAGAGTATAACACACAGGCTGATGGCACCCTTTCTTTTATGTCATTCAAGATCTCGGAGACTCGCTCATTAGTGATCATGCTGTCCTGCGGTTTTCGTGGATCGAATGCTTTTCTTAGCGACTGATCAATGACTGGATTCCTGTCGGTTTCCTTTCTATTTTTTTTTTGTCTTTCCGAAAGGTTAGATCACCAATTAAGCTGGGTTGGACCTCCCGCTTTGTCCCTTTGTTCCAGCCCTGGGGTACACTTGTGCAGGCAGGAGAGATGTAACTTTTCTTGAATGCATAATTTACTTTTTAAAGTAGAGCAATGACATGATTACATGCTTCTCCTGATCCAGCTGTACAAGTGCACCAAGACGTGAGAAGTTTGCAGTCACTCTTTGTACCCTCAATGCAAATCCAGACTTCATGGGGATCATCACGAATCCTTTGAGATGGACAGACTTTTCCTTTAAGAAATTTCAATTTGCTGTTCACGAGACATTTTGCCAAGTAAACTGTGTCAACAAAACCACTCATCCAATAGGAATAGGCCTTTTGGTCCTTATATACCCCAATATATTCAACATCAACAGCTTTACTCGTAAAATGTAACCAAACAGTTTTCCATCATCGATTTCCGGCCATTCAGAGATGTCATCTTTCCATTCTTCAGCGGGTAAATAGTTCGGATCTGTTACTATTCCGTACCGCGAAAGTCTTGAAGTGTACTCGCGTTTAAGGTTTGATGAAATTTGTTCTTGAGAGAACTTTATTGGAACATTTAACTCATATGCACCGAATGCTCGAGCTACAAGCTCAGCCTTTTTACCAGTCAGTTTTGACCCTCGGAGTGCCAGGAAGTCTTTTAACGAACTTACAGTCCAACTTAAGAAGTCAACGTACTCGAGGACTTCTGCGCCTTGTCTGGGCGCCTTGTCCAGCTCTGTTTGATGATCACATTAACACGCAGTTGAGTAAAAATGAATTACGTTGCCTTTTTTATACCCCCTGTTCTCACAGCAAACTGTAAAAGATGAAAAGAGATCACAAAAACTACTAACATCGAGTTATCGGATCGTCCGCCATTTGTATTTCTTATTTGGCCGCGCGCTCGCCCCAGTGTTTTTGCACCCCCTACAAGATGGCAGAAAAAACCTTGAAAAGGCCTATTAAATACAATCATGACATCTCCCTTTTAAAAAAAAGGAGTTAAACCAATCATCCATGTGACAACATTTATGGAAACTGTTTAGAAAATGACTGTTATAAATAATGTTGCCACTGCTATAAATTTATATAAAGTTTCAACTGGAACAAGTTCATAATCAAACATAAACATGCCCTGTAAGCAACTGTAAGGGCCAATAGTCAATAAAAGTCAACAGCAAATTTGGCGCAAATGTTTGTTCACTGTCATAATATATACAGTTCAGTTCATGATATAGTCCTCGGAATCTCACTGGTAATCTGACAGTCCGGCCACTGGAAGTACACTTTGTAGGTGTCTGTGAAGGATTTCTGTCATTAGTGGAGCCCGGAGCTAGTGACTCAGCATTCCTGGCAGCAACCGGGGGTGTGACAGCAACTGGGGGTGTAACTGGTTCATCATAGGCTGGTCCTGTGATCACCGGCAGGGGACTCGTCTGTTGGCAGCAGGTGACGACGGTTTCGTCTGTAGGCAGTGCCATCAGGTGTTGTGACTATGAAGGATCTTGGGGCTGTATGCTTTCCAGTGACAATGGCTGGCTCCTAAGTCTTTCCTTTTCTTATTCAGACTGTCTCACGTTCCTTAATCTGAGGTAACGGTTTCGCATTCCGATCGTAGTACGTCTTCTGCTTATGACTCCGTTCCTCCAGCTTTTCTTTTGCCTTCTCAACGACTTTCGGTTTAAGGAGGGACGCTGAAGTAGGCAATTTAGATTTCAGCATTCTGCTCATTAACAGCTGCACGGGTGACTCCTTTAGTCCTGACACAGCAGTGTTTCTGTATTCAAGGAGAGCTATGTAGGGGTCATTTCCATCTTCACACGCCTTCCTAAGTAGGTTCTTGATGGTTTGGATTGCTCTTTCACTCATCCCGTTGAACTGTGGGTACCTGGGACTTGACGTAGAGACTTTGAATCCCCAAGCCCTTGCAAACTGACAGAAACTTTTGCTTAAGAAGGGTATATTATCAGCAACAACTTCATCCGGAATCCCATGGCGGGCAAATATCGATTTCATGCTAGTTATAACAGAACCAGCTGTCTTGTCTTTTAACAGACAAAGTTCAGGATATTTTGAGTAATAGTCAACTACAACTATGTACTATATCTATACTATATCTATACTATACTATATATATATACTATACTATACTATACTATACTATACTATACTATACTATACTATACTATACTATACTATACTATACTATACTATACTACTATACTATACTATACTACTATACTATACTATACTATACTATGCTATGCTATGCTATGCTATGCTATGCTATACTATACTATACTATATATATACACATATAGTATATATATATATATATACTATATATATATATACTATACTATACTATACTATGTACCATTTAATAAACTCGCAGCAGTGTTTTATCAGGTATAAAATCCCGAGGGTGAAGCCCGAGGGATTTTATACCTGATAAAACACGTGCTGCGAGTTTATTAAATGACTTAAAACACGCTTATTGAATGAGTTTATTGAATGACTTAAAAAAAATCGTTAATAATTCATGACCATTTTGTCCAATATCGATGAAACTATGTGGAGTGATATGAGAAAACAAAAGAAGGTTGTTTGCATTTGGGAATTGAACAACAATAATGAAGGAGAAATAAAATTAGAAATTTAAATATGCAGAACTATGTCAGTATTTTATTCGAATGCAGTCTTTTGATACTTCGCTTGCATTAGTAAAACATATGATGCCCGATTTAGGGTGTTAGCTCTATTGTACATTGTACACATTCATTGTATTAGGTAAAATTATGTATTCTAATATATTCTATGGTATTGTATTCTATTGTATTGTCGTTCTTTTGTGCTCTAATATTCTATTGTTTTAACAAAAGAATAAGTGTTACCCCTAAATCGCGCATGGTATATAGTAAAAACATGCCTCCGAAGCGGGCGTTTAGGCCACCAAAGTCTAAAGAAGAAGAGAAAAACGCATTGGAAGAGTGTATTCCAAAGGCCACACGTTCGTCTACAAAGTGGTCGTTTAAAGTATTTTCTGAATGGCAAATAAGTCGAGTTAACAAAGATCCTTCGAAAGAGCAGCGTTCTTTTGAGGTGGACGTGGAAAAAGTACAGTCATTAGAAACGAATATTGCCAATATGAATGCAGAATCCCTGAACTTTTGGAAAGTTAGCACAAAATAAATGTGTTGCGTGAAATTAATGGTTGTTCTCAGTATTTAATTCCTACTGTATATAAACTTGAAGCATTATATAATATCACATGTGGCATTATATATGAATATTGATAGATAATGCAACGTGGGTCATTATATAATGCTTCACGTTCATTTGTATGCCATTGTTTTTCTATTATACCCCATTATTCCCCTGGGCCACATTCAAAACCCTCCCCGGGCTTTTTAGTTTCAAGCGTATTTTATGTGGTAAAGAGTGCTTTCCTCGTGACTAGAGAGGAGCATCGGATTGGACAAAATGGTCATGAATTATTAATGAGTTTTTTAAACTATATATACTATATATACTATATCTATACTATATCTATACTATATTATATGAATGGTTGCTAAGTGCTCAGTATGTCTCAAGCACCAGAGAGAGAATCAGAAGGAGCCCCTGTTACCTCATAAAGCACCTCAGAGGCCATGGCAAAAGCTTGGTGCAGACATTTTTGAACTGAACTCTAACTACAACTAATGGTGAAGATTCGGCTTGGTTTTCCAATTTACCTGTCGGCGGAACATCGGTTAAATTCAAACTGGATACAGGAGCCGAAGCCAATGTATTGCCACTCAGTATTTACTCCAAACTCAAGAACAAAACACCGTTGCTGAAAACAAGCGTTGTTCTTTCATCGTATGGAGACTTCAAGGTGAAACCCGAAGGAACACTGAGCTCAGAGAGTGAAAGAAAACCTTCCGTTTTTCGTCGCTGCTGTTGAGTCCCCACTAATTCTAGGACTTTCTGCTTGCCAGAAATTAAATCTAGTCAGAAGAGTTGAAAGTGTTGCCCAGGCCCCGCTCACAAAGAAAGAAATTACCGAGGAGTTTCCTGATGTGTTTACTGGATTGGGCCGCATGGAAGGCGAGTATCACATCGAATTGGATGACAATGTTGAGCCCGTCATTCATCCACCTCGAAGAGTGCCGTATAGTCTGCTCGAGAAGTTGAAACAGAAACTCCAAGAGCTAGAGGAGAAGGATGTAATCCAGAAAGTGGACAGACCCACTCCCTGGGTCAACAGTCTAGTCATTGTAGAAAAACGTGACGGGTCATTGAGATTATGTTTGGATCCAAGAGATCTTAACAAGGCAATTCGCCGCGAGCACCACAGAATTCCCACTGCAGAGGACATAGCAAGTCGGCTTAGTGGCAAGAAAGTCTTCTCTATCGTGGATGAAAAAGATGGCTTCTGGCAGGTACCGCTAGATGATGAAAGCTCCCACCTTTGCACATTCAATACTCCATACGGGCGTTATTGTTTTAAAAGGATGCCCTTTGAAATTAAGTCTGCCCCAGAGGTTTTCCAGAAGAAGAATGAATCCATATTCGGAGACATTGAAGGTGTGGAAGTCATATTTGATGACATTATCGTCGCTGCCGCAGATGAGCAGGTGCATGATCAGATCATGAGAAAGCTGTTACAAAGAGCCCGAGAGGCAAACGTCAAGTTCAATTCAGCAAAATTCCAGTACAAAGTCAGCGAAGTCAAGTACATGGGAAACATTATCGGAGTCAGGGCTGAAACCAGATGTTGAGAAAGTGCGTGCTATAATTCAGATGCCCACTCCTCAGAGCAAGGAAGAATTGCAGAGATTCTTGGGAATGGTGAATTATTTCTCTCAGTTTATTCCCAATCAGTCGGAAATTACTGCACCATTGCGACACCTCTTGAAGAAAGAAGCAGTGTGGACCTGGTCACACGAACACACACAATTAGTGGAGCATCTCAAGCAAATCCTGTCAAGTAAGCCTGTTCTAAAGTTCTTTGATCCTACCAAGCCAGTCAAGTTGAAAGTGGATGCCTCTAAGTCAGGTCTGGGAGTATGCGTCCTTCAGGATGGACACCCAATAGCGTACGCTTCGCGATCCCTCACCCAAGCTGAAGAAAACTATTCTCAGATAGAGAAAGAACTCCATGCAGTTGTATTCGGATGTGAGAGATTTAACCACTATGTGTATGGCAGACCAGTAGATGTGGACTCTGACCATAAGCCACTTGTTCCAATCACAAAGAAGCCACTGGTCAAATCCCCTCCAAGGCTTCAGCGGCTGCTTCTAAGACTCCAGAAGTACGACATCAAGATTGCCTATGTTCCTGGCAAGTACATGCATGTAGCAGACACTCTCTCAAGAGCCTCTTTGAATGAGAAGCCTACAGATGTTGAACTAAACGATGACATGGAAGTAGTAGTCCACAGTCTTGTAACAAACCTTCCCATGACGGAAGAGAAGCTTACGCAAATGAAGTCTGCAACAGCTCAAGATAATGCTCTTCAGGAATTACGTAAAGTTGTCAAGAATGGTTGGCCTTCTCTCAGAAGCAAAGTACCCTCATCAATTGCACACTACTGGCACTTACGTGGTGAAGTTCATGAAGCCGAAGGTTTATTGTTCCTAGGCAAGAAGCTTATCATTCCACAAGAAATGAGGCAAGACGTGTTGAACTGCATTCATGAAAGTCACCTTGGTGACCTTTGCACGTCAAGAGCCAGAGCTGTGGTTTATTGGCCTGGAATGTCTACAGCAATTGAAAGAATGGTTGCTAAGTGCTCAGTATGTCTCAAGCACCAGAGAGAGAATCAGAAGGAGCCCCTGTTACCTCATAAAGTACCTCAGAGGCCATGGCAAAAGCTTGGTGCAGACATTTTTAACAGGGGCTCCTTCTGATTCTCTCTCTGGTGCTTGAGACATACTGAGCACTTAGCAACCATTCTTTCAATTGCTGTAGACATTCCAGGCCAATAAACCACAGCTCTGGCTCTTGACTTGCATTTCTCTATACCAAGGTGACTTTCATGAATGCAGTTCAACACGTCTTGCCTTATTTCTTGCGGAATGGTAAGCTTCTCGCCTAGGAACAATAAAAAAATAGTGAAAATAGTGATTTTTCCCTTTGCAGTAGAGACAAAGCCTTCCAAACGCTGGACAAGATTTCGGCAAATGCTTAGTTCCACATTTCTTGCAGTTAAACTGCTGTTGTTGGCGCGGTTTTGATTTCGGTTTCACAACATGCACGGGCTTCTTTTCCGCAGTTTGCAATTCCTTCAGTTGAGTCTTGCTAGCTTCGGCCGCTCTGCAAAGACTTGCCGCTTTTTCCAATGTAAGATCTGATGATTCACGAAGTAGTCGCTCTTTTAGTCGAGTATCGCTCACACCAAACACAATTCGATCTCGAATCATGCTGTCATGCTGGTCGCCAAATTCGCAGGACTTCGCACGTGTTTTCAATTCAGTGATAAACTGGTCGATCGTTTCGCCTTCTTGTTGCTTGTACTCCCAAAATTTGTATCTCTCAAACACAGTGTTTTTTCTCGGATTCACATACTCCTCGAACTTCGATTTTAGAACATCAAGCTTGTGACGATCGTCTTCGTTGACGAATTGGAAAGTATTGTATATCTCCAGCGCTTCTTCGCCGACCACATGGAGCAGAATCGCGCACTGAACATCCGCTTTCTCCTTTATCTTCCCGGACGCCGTCAAATATAGGTCAAACCGTTGGACCCACCGTCTCCAGTTTTCACGGAGATTCCCTTGAAGCGACAAAGCTTCTGGAGGCTTGAATAACTCCATTATTTTCCTCCTGGTACCATGTAATGTTTAGTCACTAACGCACACAAGCGACATGTTTAGACTCAAGATGTTTATCAAAGATCCCAGTAGTTTTACATAATCACGTGCACCACTAACTTATGCTAATTTACATAATGTGTGCTAATTAAATACAATCATGACACATACGAGCAAACTCGTGAAGATGAAAGGCTCTAAATAAGATATTTTTTACTGAAATATTTCATAGCTTTGCAATAAAATTATAAAAGAAGAAAGTTGCAAAGCTGATGCACTGATCGATTTTTTGCCCGATATGTTGTACTTACTCTATATTTTCAAGCATTTCAGTTGGGCATTGTTGCATTACAGTGTAGCTTTAAATAGGTTATGATGTCAAGATAATTGCGCCACTAAACCAACATCGTGTGGTAAACACGGTTCAATTTTTCTTAAAAGTGAACGACTTCAAACGCAAAAATAAAATAAAAAGATACTTGACTTTCACAATGTCCGGTGAGTTTGGAAAAAAAAGAAGGGAAATAGAGAAATATATTGGATGCCCTCGCCAGGATTCAAACCTGGTTCATTGGTACTGGAAAGCAACATTTAGACCACTCGACCATATCGGAATAGGTGCTTAATAAAGGTTAAATTTTAATATTTTAAATCACATGACCAAGAAAAGTTTACAGCTGAGTGATCACCCGACCCACTGAAGTGGTGACCATGCAGTTTGCATATGTGTCCCCATATACTATATGCGTTCAATGCTTTGCATTTTCACAAGTCATCGATGAGACACTGCAATTGTTTCAGCCCTGTAACACTGTGACCGTTACAGTCCCTTATTTTATATTTCTTGCTGTTATTAATGTTAGGTGAAATCACAGGAGACTGAATACAAAAAACACTCCAGACACTTATTCTGATGTGTGAATTTAGCAAATGTTTTGAACAAAAATTGGCCATTTTGTTTTGTAAAAGTGATATGATCATTTTATCAACTTTCACTCAGTATTTATAATAATAGCTGGTGTATTGCAGATTGACAACACAGATGCAGAAGGGAGGCTCATCCTTGCTGACGCTCTCTGTTATGCTAATGATCTTAAACCTCTTGCCATCATTGACGTTGCTACTCTAACTGGTAACTACTGCATGATTTTTATTTACTTTTATTTTATTTATTTATTTTATGATTTACGTCTCAAAAACCAGCCTGTGATTGGTTGAAAATTTCCTGCGGCAATTTAATGGGTTCCTTGCGTAGAAAACCAAAATTTAAAATTATCTTCAAAGGAGGGACAAAAATGTTGATTACTTTGTCAAGTTTGGCAGATAAACAACGCTGTATTCGATGCAACGACCCTTTCATCGAAAGTTAACGATAAGATGAGTTTAAAAGCTGCTTTTGTTCGTTTGAACGGTTTGTTTACATTGAGCTGTGCTGTGCGCGCGCTATCACGCCATCATAATTGAAAAAAAGTTTTGGGCTAAAACCTCGCCAAGTTTGCATTATTTACTCATTTTTTCGACATTTGTAACTTTGAAAAACTTCAAAAAGATGTTCTATCAAATTTGTTCTATTTCAATGAGCAATTTATAGCGTGAAAAGTCCGTGTTTTTGAAACTTTTTTGCAAAACAAAAATATGATAACGCGTACAAAACGTCGTGTACGTCAGCTCGTTACTAGTAAGAAGTTCAGCTTTGATCAGCACAAGTTATCTCAGTTTTGCTTTCTTTTTGCCCGAAAAACAGTTGAATCATGATACAAAACTAATTTTGATTTTGAGGCGTCAATACTGCATTATATTGACGGCTTCGCGACTCCGCCCAATACGGAATATATTTTCTTCCAACTAGCCGTCAATATAATGCAGTATTGACGCCTCCAAATCGAAATTAGTTTATAGTATAGAATGAAGTACTGCCTCATAATCATAAATTCAAATAAGTTTTCACCAAGAAACTGCTGGTGTTTATGAAAAATGACTTAAAATTGTATAAAGATTATTTAAAAGCTCAAAATTCATATTTGAAAAATGTAAGTGGTTTGTTTACCAGCAGTGTGTATATTCATGTATTGATCACAACATGTTAGCATAGTTGCCCATTTTTGTGTAACTCTGTTAACATGTTATGATTCCTGGATGTCATTTACACATCGGCACTTAAACATGCATTGCTGGATAATGTTATAGTATTTGAACTGAAATTGTTAAGTTGCTTATTTTTATTTCATGTTATTTATTTTATTCTATTCTTGGTTTTCACTGTCACGCCATAAAATTTTAGTGAACGAAGCCAAGTATTTGTAATGTTATAAAAGAGTAACAAATAAACAACTTCGCTAAGTCTCAGATCTGTGCAGTATCCTGTTGTTGAATTATTCGCCGAAGCATTGGACTCAAATTTACAGAGCTTTGTATGTAAACGCCGGAGGGAAACCATGATGGCCGCCGGAAATCAATAAAAACGTCTGGACTTCACTTTTGCTCTGAAAGCGATTACTTTTCTCTTGCCATTTCTGAGTGGCTGTGCTCTTTTTCTTTCACAGTTATTTCCTTTTAATGATTTCTGTACTTTTGTATTAAGAGCACAATAAAGATTGTTGTTGTTGTTGTATTCATTTGCATTAACTGCCCTCCTAATACTTTATCTGCTCAAAGTGCTAAAAATAACAAGGAGAGGCTTTTCTTACATAGGAAAAAGCTTTGTCACGGATGCCATGTTGGTGTCACGTAGGGTGAAAAGTCAGAAATTCAAAATGCTGTATTTTCAGAACGATCGAAAGAATATGAAAAGATTTATTTTTAAGTCATCTTCAACCTGGTGGACATATAAACTCAGTTTCACAACTGGTGCAGATATTTCAAACCAGAGTCCACCACTGAAATATGATGGTACATGTAACCTGTGTTCTGACAGGTTATCACAGGGTGTATCAATTTATTTGATAGATCCCAGATGTCATTAGTTACACCAAGAATTAGCGTTGTATATTAACCCCTTTCCCCGTCAAAAATTAATGATAGGTACTGATATAGCCTCTTTAATTGTCATACTTAGGAGCGATTGCTATTGCCTTGGGACAGGGAGCAACAGGGGTATTTACCAACTCCCTCACATTATGGCACCACATCTTTCAGGTATGGACGACTTGCTAACAACTGTAAGTTGCATTGTGTTCTATACATGTAGTTTAAATTCCTGCATTTTGTGTATCATTAACATGGGAGTTTTAATCATTTAATTTCACTTTCGAAAATGGAAACTGTCTGGCTCATAATGCCAACAAACACTGGTTGTGCAAAGACCAGTCAGTAAGCATATAGATTTGTGACCCTCTGCTACCTCTTTTTGTGACCAAAAACATTCATCACATATAAATAATATATCATATTATTATTATTATATGTAATGAACTAATAAGTACTAAGAGCTGCAGAATTTACTTGACATGGTCATGTGATATTGTTTGCAGAGAATCAGTGACAAATGCAGTACCTTTTGCTTGTTATTTTTGTTGTTACTGTTGATTTGAACATTACACAGGTCTCAACTTGTCTTTTCTTACATGTACATGAAAGCACCACAACTTGGTATTTCTACAGGCTGGGTTTAATTGTGGAGAGAGAATGTGGCGCATGCCTTTATACAAGCACTACAGTGAGCAGATAGAATCCGATGTAGCTGATATCCGCAATACAGGAAAGAAGAGGTATGGTCAGACCGTGAATGTAACTTGTCACGGCGACAAAATTCGGCACTGTGACGAACTCTTTAACTCTCTTAAAGTGTGTCAAACATCAAAATTCAAGAAAAATACCAAATTTCATTTTGTAAAATATTGAAAAACAAATGGAACCATGCAAAAGTACTGCTGAAGAGGTTTCATTTGAATGGTCATACTTTAGTATTTTATTGATAGCCCTCAAAAGTTAAAAGTGCACTACACTGTACATGTCTCCGTTACTGACTCTGGGAGTCAAAGTGTTACAGGGTTCTCAATAACTTTGTTATCGACTTTTCCATTAATGTTAACAGCCATAACAATGTGGCACATAGCCAAAAGGTCTTACTAAACTTTGTATTGTGTTACACAGCTGTAACACTAACTAGTGACACCCCTCACAGGTGTCACGGGTTACGGGTTTAACTGAGAACAATGAGAACAGTAGCTTAAGGCCTCACTTGATCCATTTACTCGTTATACAAGATGCTACTGAAGGACAACTTCAACCGTTTAAGAACACTGGGTTAGTTCTCTGTTTCTCCGTTTGTTTGGGTTCAATCCTCTTGAGCTCCCTTGCAATGAGAGGAAATCACAGTGAAATATCGTGTTTTTAAAATATTTTAGAATGTTTGCGTAACTTATCATTACAAACAAAAAATGGATTTTAATTATTAAATCGGATCCTTCTGGTTTAATTTACTTTTTCCTCAAAGTTGCAGGTTTTTATATCTTCTATGAGATAGCCATAGGATTTCATTGATTTAATGTTTTAAGAAGTCTTCTGTTTTAAACTTGTTAAGCGCTGCTTGTGAATTAGGAACTAGTTAAAGAGGAAAGTGATTAATATAAAATTGTTTCTTGAAAGGTTCATTTACTAATAAGAGTCTTAGTTTTTTAATTTGTCACTTTTATTTTGTTAATATTAATTTGTTATTATTTATACAGTACATGTATATATGAATGTTATACCCTTGAATTGAATATTAAATATTGAATGTGTCCTTGAAATATTATTTTGCTGCACAAGAAAGAGTAAATGTTTATGAATAAAATAATATTAAAACATAAGAAATTATTCCTTCGTAGAGGTGCGTGTTTACCAAGATGTAGAATTTGCAGTACTTTGGCAAGTACATTTCTAAGACTTTTAGAACTGTTCTTCAGGTTTGAAGGTGTCCATTTAATTCCGTTTGTATCCCTTTAAGGTCAACCAATGAGAGTGATGGCCCTGTGTTTAATCACGAAGATGAATAACTAACTGACTAACTAATAGCAGTGATGGTGTTTAGGCCACAAAAAAATAGAGAAATATTTACTTCCTTCTTGAGGGAATGCGCATATTGGTCATAAATTTAAGAATTTGTGTTTTAAAAATTTAAGTGGTTTGTTTACCAGCAGTGTGTATATTCATGTATGAATCGCAACATTTTAGCATAGTTACTAATTTTTTGTAACTCTGATAACACGTTACGATTCCTCTATGTCTCACTTACACATCGGCACTTAACATGCATTGCTGGATAATGTAATAGTATTATAGTTCTGAAATTGTTAATTAAGTTTCTTATTTTATTTTATATTATTTATTTTATTCTATTAGCTTCGCCACAACATAATAATAACAATAATAATAATAATAATAACAACAATAATGTTACATCTAATCAGTGTCAACAGATAACAATTTCGTATCAGCATGCCTGGCTCCAACTATGGTATTTTTTTTATATATATATTTATCTGTTTTTATCCATAAGTTAAGTGTACAGTACTGACATGGTACTGGTGCATAAGTAATAAGTAATTATCTACAATAAATAAAATAAATATTTCAATGTCATCTAAAGACAATTAAGAATAATGATATAAATAATTGCCTAATATAAACTCGAATAAGAATTAATTAGAGATGATATAAGCTATATATAGAATCATATTTATAATATAACAAAGTTACAGTTTAACAGCAAATTGTAATAAAAAATTAAAGGAAATATCCATTTATATTTACTTCATCTCATATGGATAACTTACATTGTAGCACATTCTTGTCTAGAACTGTTCATGTCTGGAACTGTTCTGTGTTGTGTTTTTCTTTAGTGTTCATTTGGAAGTGTTTGAACACATGTTCCGATGTAGCGAAGTTATCATGTCTTTAAATTTTCTGTATAGTCATGGTAACTGTCAGCTGTATTTGTACATGCTTAGATGTTCAACTCATATCAAGCACTTAGCTATAATTAGTATAATGTAAGCCTCTGTAATCCAGTTTCTGTTGTAATTGAGGAGTCGTTTTTTGTTTAAATGATCTATCATCTATTTATAATATAATTAAATAATTCTCTGTAAAACTGCATTCAAATACATATATAACTACATATATCCCACCTAAATATAGAGGTTTTTCTTCCCTAATTTCCATGTTATATCGCCAAATGCCCCCAAACGACAGCTACAATAGTTAAAAGATTCTATAGAGCAAAAGAAAACAAGTAGTTTGGAGATAAAGAGCAGGATTACAAGGATGGAAAGGGATTACAGGTCATCAAATTTGATTTCATGACAGAAGATTCAGAAATGAAAATTGCGATTCTGTTTTTAATTTTGAGATTTTGTAGCCGTTGCTTTGTCTCTAGTTTATATTTCTTTGCTTTTATCACTTGGCAATTTTTTTCTTTCAAATTCAAGATAATAAAGCAAGCTCAGTAAAGCAAGCTCCCGGCCATCATGAAAACATGAAATTTCAGCCGGGACACTGTCCCCTTTTGAAGGGAGAGTGCAGTTTAAAAGTAGTTTAAAGTAGTTCCAAGCACTTTAAAAGTAGTTTAAAGTAATTCCAAGCACTTTAAAAGTAGTTTAAAGTAGTTCCAAGCAGTTTAAAGTTAGTTTAAAGTAGTTCCAAGCACTTTAAAAGTAGTTTAAAGTAGTTCCAAGCAGTTTAAAAGTAGTTCCAAGCAGTTTTAAAGTAGTTCCAAGCACTTTAAAAGTAGTTTAAAGTAGTTCCAAGCACTTTAAAAGTAGTTTAAAGTAATTCCAAGCACTTTAAAAGTGGTTTAAAGTAGTTCCAAGCAGTTTAAAGTTAGTTTAAAGTAGTTCCAAGCACTTTAAAAGTAGTTTAAAGTAGTTCCAAGCAGTTTAAAAGTAGTTCCAAGCAGTTTAAAAGTAGTTTAAAGTAGTTCGAAGCAGTTTAAAAGTAGTTTAAAGTAGTTCCAAGAAGTTTAAAAGTAGTTTAAAATAGTTCGAAGCAGTTTAAAAGTAGTTTAAAGTAGTTCCAAGTAGTTTAAAAGTAGTTCGAAGCAGTTAAAAAGTAGTTTAAAGTAGTTCCAAGAAGTTTAAAAGTAGTTTAAAATAGTTCGAAGCAGTTTAAAAGTAGTTTAAAGTAGTTCCAAGTAGTTTAAAAGTAGTTAAAAGTAGTTCCAAGCAGTTTAAAAGTAGTTTAAAGTAGTTCCAAGAAGTTTAAAAGTAGTTTAAAATAGTTCGAAGCAGTTTAAAAGTAGTTTAAAGTAGTTCCAAGCAGTTTAAAAGTAGTTCAAAGTAGATTCAGTATCACAACAGGATACGTTACAATTTTGTTTCTTGAAGAGGGAATAAGTATGATAATGATACAGTTTGACATTGAATTTCTGTCTTTAGGTTCGCTGGGTCATGTACTGCAGCAGCTTTCCTTAAGGTACGCGTTTGAATTACCGTAAACTGTCCAAGAAGATAGGCTCCCTCTCTAATAAGCATTCCTTTTAGTACTTACATAATATATAATACTCCCACCCCCTTCATTATCTGATATATAGCATATTAGTGGTGTTTTGGTATTTCCATTCTGCAATACAGACTTAGAACAAGTACCAACTGCCAACTCCCCACAATGCCCATGTGTTATTGTCCCCGTCACCGATACTGATTTCCCTTTCGTAAATGGTCGATGCCATCATTAACATTCAATAGTAGCCAAGTGTTTTCTAATGGTCGATGTCATTTCTGCTCTGGTTTGTGCCTGGATTAGGACAATTAAGTAGGCTTTCATAATTAGAAAAGCGATTATTAAACCTAAGCTAGATTCATGCTTAGGTTAGATATAGGGATAGGGTCACCCGATATAGATATTAAGAAAAGCATTTTATAATTACTTTTTCCGTGAGTTTTCTGGATCAACGCAGTGGTGTAGTGGTGAAGGAAGGATGTTAGCATGCAAAGGTTCCAGCTTCAATTCAATTATAACCAATGACAGCGATGGCACTGAAGTCACTAAAAAGACAGAAATATTTACTTCTTGGGAGAATATGTATATATGTATACCTTGGTCATAAAATTAAAAATTCGTATGTAAAAAATTGAAGTGTTTTGTTTGCAAGCAGTGTGTAAACGCATGTATTGATCACGACAAGTTAGCATACTTAATCATTTTTGTGTAAGCATGATAGCTTGTTATTATTTCTGTATGTCTTACTTACATATAGGCACTTCAACATGCATTGCTGAATGTTATACATGGTATTCTAACTGTAATTGTTAAGTTTCTTTTTCTTTTCTTTTAAGTGGTCTGTTTGTCAGCAGCGTGTGTATACTCATGTAGTGATCTCAACAAGTTAGCAAAATTGCCCAGTTTTTGTGTAACTTTGTTTACTTGTTATGATTCTTATGATTCGTAACAGATTAACTTGTTTACATGTAGCTGTTGTACATGTAAGTCTGAACAGGACCTAAGCTTCTTTGCACGTTTTTAAATTTATCCCAAACTATTTGGATAATAGTCTGTTAAAAAGGTTTTTGCTTGGTGGAAAATCTCGCCATATCGTAAACACATAGGACCGGTTAATTAAAGATTGAAACGAACTTTAGACAGTGTTTAACAAAAGCACGGTCTAAACCAATTTCAATTTGACCAACCGTAATATTTACAGTACAACCACACGAGACAAATTTGAAATTTGCCATGGTTCGTGTGGTCGCACTGTAAATACTTTTCATAGTAAACAGTGTCACAAAGGCATACAGTACAAACTAGAAAAACATTTATTTACTTAAAATGGCCTACTTATAAACAGATTTGGAGGTCCATTAATTATCTTATGCCGTGTTCTAAGTTAGACTTGATTTAAATACATGCAATCGGCTTATATTGTTTCGGTAATATTAATTTGCTAATGACGTCAGCCATTGGTCTGTCCACTTAATGAGAATAAACATTAGCCAATGAGCATGCGCGAAGTTTTACAGTTATTTTGTGAGTACCAAGTTAACTTCCACGTTGATAGTAAACCAAGTTTCCGTTTTGTAGGATTTTGTGCAAGTGACACACTGGGCCCATTTTGACATCGCTGGTGTGATGGACAACAGTGCAAATGCAATTCCTTATCTGAACAAAGGCATGTCAGGTAGAGTTCATTTTCTTTTCAAGCTGACCATAGAGCGAGTGATTTCACGAAACTCCTGAAACAAAATTATGCTATTTCCGGAGTTACCGTGAGACCACTCTAAAAGCATATTGTTTATTTCTACTTCGCAAACTCATTAATAATTCATCACAAACAAACAAACCTTCGGTTTCTCTGATTTAATGATCAGTTTGAGAAGCTTTATCAAATATTCAGATGAGTGTTTCAACAAAACAGACACCTCGACTAAAGTCGGTTAAAAAAACTCGGCAGCACCTCGTTTTCCCAATCCACTTCTCGGTGTTTTGAAATCTTTATGAAACACTCTTCCTCGTGTTTGATATATTACATCCATCATTTCTTGTCATGCGCTTATTGTGAACAACTTGTCACATTTTGCTTATTTTTTTTTCTTCGTCGACAGGGCGACCAACAAGAGCGCTCGTGGAAATAGCAAGAAGGCTTTCAGTCAACAAACTGGACTAAAATACTTGAACTAAAATGAATGTAAAGTACAATGCAAAAGAAGGGAGAACTAGAGAAAATAAAATGAATGTAACTAAACTAAACTAAAATGAATGTAAAGTACAATGCAAAAGAAGGGAGAACTAGAGAAAACTATCAGTGCAGTGTCTAATGAAGGGTGATGGGAGATCATTCGAGAATGCCTATGAAAAAACTATCCTGTGAACAGCCCACCAGCAAGGCTGATACTACATAGAACATTTAACTCGATACAGCGACATGAAGAGCCCAAACTGAAAGTCAAAATGCAACCGTGGACAGCTGTGTCGACTTGGTTGGGTCTCGACAGCACGGTGTAGCAGCAGAAAGATAGAAAAACTAGCGCGAACGCCAATTCTCTACCAAATCGCACGTGATAATGGCTACAGATGAGTTCGAATTGTTCGCGCTAGTTTTTCTATCTTTTTGTCTATCTACCACGACAGACATTACTATCATGATTCTCTGAATCAAGAATTATTTCGACTAATTCGTATAAATTTGAATCAATCGCTGTAACATCATAGTCATATTAGTCTGAATTAACGCTTGGCTAATCAAATTTTTGCCAATTCGAATTTATGAATTAGTTAATTTGCCCTGACCAAGAATTACATTTGGCCGTTATGTACATCTAGAAAACAAAGCCTAACATATCGCGTTCGAAGAACGCAATTCTAATTTCGTGTTGGTTGCCCTGCCCCTTGCATGCAGTAAAATTTGAGATTTTTTGGTGTCCGGTCTTCCAAATGGCCGCCCGTATATTGCCTTTTTCAGGAGCTCATTTCCGCCGGAAATTCCTGCGACCTGCGGCTTGCGTGCCACTTTTTTGGGGAATAAGTTCGTGTTCCAGTATCCTATATGATGCCTAGTGATGTTAGATGATGTCTAGTTCCATTAGATGATTTCTAGGGAAGTTGATTAGGTCTAGCAACGTGCGATGATGTGTAGTGATGTTCCATGACGGGTGGTTAGGATTGGTGGTGGTTTAGGGGACAACATTGTTATTGATTTTCAATTTGGTGTACTGGAACACGAACTTATTACCCTTTTTTGTTCTTACCACATTTTGACGTCATCTGTGATCTATAACTGAACAGACGGCACGGCCAAATGGAAGCTATTTGTTAAATGGATGCACGCGGGAAGTTTGGAGAGCACGAGGAAAGTGTAAACTCTAGCTTCTCAAGTGCTCTCCCGCTGAAACTTCCCAAGAGCATCCATAACTCGATAGATGCACAGCTAAAAGCATGAACCAATTCTTTTATAACATAGCAAAAGGAAAAGAGTAAAAGAAAAAACATATTGATCGCATGACTGAACGAAAAACGGCACGAAATTTGCTGTAGCGTATCGCGGTTCACCTTGTAGCCTGTTCCAGGCGTTAAGTCTGTGTCGCACGAAAGAAAAATCCAGTTTTCCCTCGCGCCGACCCTATAGCGCCGCGCGCTGCTTTTCGCTGCTCCCCACAATCTAAACGCCTGGAACAGGCTATTCACATTAGCGAAGCTGAATGAAAGTTCACCTTGGCAAAGCTGTTCAAAAAGCTTGATCACGAACAAGGCACAATTTTCTGAAAATGTCTTCCAGTTATTGGCTTTGAAATATGGTATATGCTTTATGCTTCTTTGAAAATGTTCGGCTAAACATTGTCATTGTTTACAGACACGATTCTCTTCCATTCTACTGTTATATTTCATGTTGTCTGTCGCTTTATAATAGGTATAATTTCCGTAGAAAGCCTCGGTTTGTGAAATTTTAGCGTAGCATGGAGTAAACTTGTAAACATCGCGTCGCCAAGATAAAAAACTAACAAAGGGACACTGTCACCTATTTTTAGTATCACTTTGAAAAGCCAAAAAACATATTTGTTTCAATGGAAACCTTGAAATAATGGTCCAGTTTTGTTAACAAATACTCTTCGAGTGCACAGAAACTAGTATTCGTTATCTTTGGCTGCGGATGGACAAGATGGAAATGGATTTCAACTTGAAAAAATTGGCCAATTTTTTCAAGTTCCTCCCAAGAGTCGTGGAAAAATCGCAGAAAAACTTATTATGGTTTGTTCTTCCTTGAAGAAATCACTTGATGTTATCGTCTTGGTGTTCTAAAAGCAATTTTATGTTTGAACAAAGGTACTTAGTCCCCGAGGGGGGGGGGGGGGGAAGGGTACTTGACCAATATTTGGGTATAGGGGTGCCGCTGAGGGTCTGAGACCCTGATCCTGTTTAGGACAAAAATAAACGAAAATACCTACCCTGTGTAGGACAACACCCTCTATTTTAGGACCCTGTCTAGGACACGCCTCGAGCGTGGTTATTGATCTGAGCTTTAAAAAATGGTAGACGGATCCTTTGAAAAGAAAACGACTTTGCCTTCGCATGAATATACTAATCACGACAAGGTAAGTCGCCACAAGCGCTAAAGCAACTGGAACCATACCCTGTTTAGGACAGATTCAGACCCTGTTTAGGACAGACTCGCGTTAAATTATATACCCTGTTCAGGACAAAAATGCCAAAAACCATACCCTGTCCAGCGGCACGTCCCCGTATAGGTCATATAAGGGAGTACACCCCCCGGGACTTAGTCATATATTTAGTGTATTTTGACCAAAACACAGCAAAATCTGCGTGACAATGCCCATTGTCAATGGCAATATATAAACACTTGAGGTTTCATTTGTGTAGACTTTTGCTTCCACCCGGATATTTACGATGTTGTTCTCCTGATTTAAAACGCGTTGAAAAGGAGTGAGCAAATTAGTGAGCGAGAAAAATTATGCTCAGTGGCATAAACACACGTCATTTCTATGATAAAAACTCCAATAGATCATAGGCAACGACCAATCACAGAGCGAGTAGTATTCAGTTCATTGTATAATTTTTATATACGCACGGGCGTGCGTATGTTCAGTTATAGATGCACGCTCGCGCTATTGAATTACATTGGACGAATTCCCTAGCTATGTTATAAAATGATTTTTCACATCATATATCGCTTATATAGGAGGGTATACCTTTACACTAACTCCTCTCACCCGCGTTATTAAAATCTGTCTTGGAAATAATTGATGTTTGCCATCACTGCCTTCATCAGAAAAATGGTCTGCGGAGCCCCCGCAGAGGGCAATCACTGCAAAGATTTGTGATAACTTGATGAAACTGTGTGAAACTGAGGAAACAAACCGGCTTAGGGAGAAATAATTACGTGTGTTTTTAAAGAAGGTTCAATAAATGCTAAGCTAGAATAAACAGAGGAAAAGTTATTCCGGAACAATTTTTAATAAAGCGCTGATGGGTAAAATTTAATAGTTTCGATTCGGTCTGCTTACCAGAGAACGCATTGTTGTGAAATAGCGGGGTATGCATATTCTGTAATTAGCTTTTCACAAGCCACTTCCAGCTTGGTAAAGGAGTTGACACCACTTCTCAATGCAAAGATCTGTGATATATTGAAGAAATAAAGCAAGAAAGTGTTACTAAACGTTCTGGGGAGACAAACCGGTAGAGATGGTTCAATAAATGCTAACCTAAAATAAAAAGAGGAAAAGTCATATTTCGGATTCATTTTTAATACAGCTCCGATCGGTGACATTAAATATTTCGACTTTGACGGATCCGTTCACCAGACAACTCAACGCTTTGAATTAGCAGGGCATATCCCGCCGAAGTGAACAATTAGCGAAAATAGAATATTTATTTGAGAACATCAGGATCGAATGAAAAGAGAAGGCGGAAGATATATAGCTATTAGCACTATGGCTGGTACAGATTTTCTGAGACTTGTCCTTCTTTTGGTGACCACTCCATTTTATATCATTGGATTTATCGGAAATGTGTTGGTTGTCCGAATTGTCCATAAAACCACAGCAATGCACACGACAACTAATTACTTACTTGCAAACCTGGCTGTTAGCGATGTCACTTACATTTTGCTTGCACCACTAAATTATTTTGCCACTCTACCGGGATATCTAAGTGATGGATTTGGAAAATTCGCTTGCAAGTTCTTAGTCCTCACTGATATTTCCATAGGAGTCTCATCGTTTACTCTAACTGTGCTAGCCGTTGAAAGGCATCATGCATTACTTAAGCCTTTCCGAACAGCATTGCGGTTAAGTGAAGACAACATCAAACAAGTCGTTCCTATTATTTGGATCTCAAGTGCTGTGATCTGTTTGCCAATTCTTAGTTTTCAGGAATGGAGCGAAACATATTCAATATGTACTGGTCCTACGGATGAAGCAAGCAAAGTTTATGCGATCATAAGCTTTGTATTGCGGGGTTATATTCCAATGGCAGTAATGGTTTATTGCTACGGATCCTTGATTAAAGGATTGTACTTTTCCAACACGATATGTGCCTCAGACACTATCGAAGACAGAAGGTCGGAGAAGAAGAAACTTGTTATTACATTTGTCATGGCTACAACTGGATTTGTTATTGGCTATGCGCCAATTATATTTGTTTACACAGCCATAATATCAGGACACGACGAACAGATAGAGTTGTACTATATCCTATTATTTATTTTTACTCTTGTGTACGATTGTAGTTTATGTTTAAACCCTATATTATACGCCTTTCGCAGTTCAAACTTCAAGGATGGGTTTAAACGAATAGTCTTTTGTCGCGGACCGACTCCATCCAACGAAATTGAGTTGAGATGATTATTTCAACGGTCTCTTGACCTAGGCCTGTATTTAAAGATATTTGATTTTTGATGTCATGAAAATTTTAATGTGATATGCTTTGCTGGTGGAACTGTGTTAAGGTCAGGCGGCACTGACTGGAGGATAACATTGTCAATCAAGGCATCACTTTTTTTTTAAATTTCAAAACAAGCATGGTCAAACTCATTTTAAAACGCACATATACATCCGATCGAAAATTCTTTGGAGAAAAGAAATATATTGCTCTGAGTTCTTAACAAATTTATCACCAAACGCCGTGTCATGTAGTTACAAAACCAGAATCAGATTCATTTTAGCGCTCGAGATAATTTGTATAGGTAATAGGACTAAAATCCTATCCCATTTGGAAATAATTGGATGAAAAATTGAAATGAATCCAGTCATTTCCAAACTGTACAGGCATGTATTCCTGCCACTAGTTAAGTACATTGAGGCATGTTGATACGCTTTTGTTCGTGTTTTTTCTGTTTTGGTTTTCTTCCATCATGGCGTTTAAACTTGTCTCCGCTATCTCGGGAAACCTGCTATCTTTTTGCCGGTTCCCTGCTGGCTGTTCGTCCGCAAAAACCTCATTGAATAAATCACTTGAAACAAAACTCTTACTCGCTATTTTGCATAACACTTGTTAGTATATACTGAAACAGTGGATAGCATTGTTGGCGCGCTCTGATTGGCTACTGAAACTCGGAATAGCAAGTGCTATTCACCTCCCAGCAATTTGCGCGCGAAAATTGTAATCGTTGACAGGAATAAATGAGTTAAAAAGCATCATTTTCGTTATATTATCTCACTGTTTCAGTATATACTAAAACAACTATTCACCTCAGTGTAGGTGGGTAGTGGTGGATATTTACCTCGCCGCTCGGTAAATATCCACCACTACCCACCTCCACTTCGGTGAATAGTTGCTAACTACACGGCTGAGTCTGCTGTACGCCTCGCGCTGATTGGTTAAAATTTCATTTCTATTGTTTTTCTTGAGTTTTGATCAGCGGAAAGAAACTATCCAATTTCTGAATCGAACCATTGGATGGTTTCAACTTTCTTAAGAAAGTCCATACGAAAACTATCCAAATTAATCTTTAATTTGGACAGTTTAAAAAATATGAAAAATACCATAATTGCTTTCATGGGATTATAGATCTAGATGATATAATTATATGCTTAATACTCAACGGAAGGCGTTTATCAGGGGTGGGCGTTTCTGTTTTGTTATAAACATCTTTGTGTGTCGTCGGTGAAAGTCGTGGTAAAACATTAGACATTTTAACAGTAACTAACAATACGGTGATGGTTGAGTTAAGCCTGTACATGTAAAGAGAAAGTCAGAATACTCACTTGTCTTTTCTATGTCAATATCAGGAGCCATAATCGCTTTAATAGTAAACTTACTAGCAGGTATATATCCAAATATATTATTCACATATAAGCTATGTCTTCTACTTCTCAAATTAATAAATGCTAGCAAAGTAGTTATGACAACAAGTGTGTGTGTTTCACTGGATTTTAGCGAACTTGCGCTGGTTTGTGAACGCCGCTTTGAGAAAATTTATGATAGTACATTTTCCTGAAAAAAGTGACCAAAGCCACTTCGACTAAAAAGTATTTTAGAGCATTTTTGTCTTGAACAAAAATCGTGAACTAAGTCAGTTATTGTTTTCATTTGCGGAAAAAAAAAACAATTGAGTTAAATGTCGTTAAGTGTTTTGTCAGGAAGTCTTCTGGCGGATGTCTCTCAGCCGAGTAAACAAGTAAATGAGTTTTTCTTCGATACGCTGCACGTTCTGTTAAAATAGTTGGTTATGATTCATCTGACGCCAGTGTCTATTCTGCTGAGTCCTGTCCGGTAGTTAAAAATATAATGTTGTTCTTTTGTACATTTCTAGCGTCGACGCAAAAACTTGATTTGCAATAAACAAGCCCGAACAGACTCGTATTTTTCATATAAGGTAGTATGTATGTATGTATGTATGTTTGTATGTATGTATGTATGTGCGCGTGCTCCTATTTCGCCAACTCGCGTGAATTAAGGCATAGCTCCTCGTGTAATATTGGGTTTTCATCATTTTTTCTAGCTTCATTCAGCGTCCCCTAATATTTTATCGTATAACCATGCACTAAGAAACAAAACAATGTTTGGATGGTACCCTGTGTCTGTTGGGGTCACATGACCAGCCACGCCCTACATTATGCAAAATTTGGAATTTTCAGATTACGGCATGAAAATTCAATCAAAAACTCCCGTTTTTCCTTCCTTAGTCTTACAGAGTAATAAGTCAAATTAAACGGGGAATTTCGAAAACTGTTATTGCTACATAATTATTCATTGTTTTCCTTTAGTCCCAGTTTCTCTTTAAAATTAAAACGTTAATATTTTCCCAATATCTCGTAAATTTGGATTGAAAAAAAATTCTAAAAATTGGGCGTGGTAAGTCATGTGACTTAGCAAGTCCATTCATGTAAGCGAAAAAAAATATTCAACAATTAAAAGTCTCCTAGAAAGTTTAAAGTCAATAAGTCAAATATGTTTTAAAACAAATCACGCCCCCTTTAAATCGAACGAGACCTATTCCTTAATTCACCTGAGAAGGGGTGCATAAAATTTGTGCTAAAAATAGCCCAACACGCCCTTTACATGAGTTTGTGTGGGTCCTACGCTTGCGGTCTCCGTTACCGATTATAACTCCTGTCAATATAAAGCTTCTTTTGTCTCCGTTATTAGTAAGGAACGCCATATGCATACTTAACTTCACCAATCAATACGCTTTCATCTGACTCCCTGCTTTGACATCTGGGTATCACTAGACTCTGACGCGGTCCAGGAAATGGTACCCACTCCTTAAACCTGAGACTGATATGGAACATTGAAGCTTGTGAAGCAGGAACTGGCGCGCCACTTCTCACAACTTCCTCGGGTTGATACGGGTTTTTAACCATACCAATTCAACCTCTACAGACTGAAATGCTGGGGATCTTTGCAACTGACCCGGCTCTTGTACATTTCTTGAGAAGGCCTTCGGAGAAAGTGACTACTCAGGTAGACAATGGGAAGGTTTTGAAAAGCGGACTACGCTTCTGTGACGACGCTTTTCAGGTTTTGCTGTATACTCCACAATGCGAACTTTACCACCAGACAGGGCTTTAAAAACCTTCCAGGGGAATTGCTTCCTTCTTGCCCTAGTCCAGCTGATAGTACAGGTGTTGAACCCATTTGAATTCGTGGACACTGTTATTGTAGGACAGCACAGTCTTGTCATATTGCCCGCCCAATATATACTGGCGATGATCATATTTTAACTTGAGCACGATCGTCACAGGCCTACTTGTCCATAACCCTGAGCAGTTCATTAAACGCTCCGACGTGTCAAAGCGCTCTAATAGAAACGCACAAGCTCTTGATATCCCACTATTTAGATCTGCAAGTGGACAGAGACCTTTTAGATATCAGGTTGTTAGTCTTTGAAACTCTCTGAAACCTAAACTTAAACTTTGTCAACCTCAGAGCGAATTTAAACAGTCCTTAAAGCGTCAACTCTTAACGAAATTCTTAAGTTAATTCTTAACTTTAATTTTTATTATTTATAGTATTTTCATAACATGTATTTATAGGTTTAAGTATAATTATTACTCCTGCGCAAAGCGCAATGAGTTAAAAAAATGCCCTTCGTTTTTCTTTTTTTTTTCTTTTTCTTCTTCTTCTTCTTATTATTATTATAGAAATGAATACTTCTTAAATCACGTACACAAGAATGATATTTCTTACATTTCGTATATAAATATGTATATATATATATATTTCTCTTAATAAGTTTTTTTTTTAACTAGGGTTTTTAATATTTTGTAAACATTGTAAATTAGTGGTTGATGATTTAATTATTACTAATATTAATAATAGGTAGGTAGGCTATTCAAATTTATACAAAAAATTATTTCTCGGAAAAACTTTTAAAGGACAAAAAATTTGTACATTTTTTTAAATACATGTAAGAATCAAGTTTGTATGAAAGTTACTCAATAAAGTTTCATTAATGATAAGCTATTATTACTATTTTTGTGTCACGATTTTTGATGCAAATTTATGAACGCATATTTTAATTGTGCACTTCCGGTTCATAGCTTTGCCATTTACACTTCCTGTTTAGTGACTTCCGGCTACTCTCACTTCCGGTAAAACAGCGTTACTGAAGTGTCACGACAGCGTCTCTTACAAACCTTCTAACATTACTGATTTTCACGTTTGGTATATATTAGACTTCGAAGAATCAGTGGCTTCATTGTGGTACACCCTTCGTTTACAAAACATTCAGTAGTAAACAACGCGGTTTGCAGGAACGATGATTGAATGAAAGGAGTAACTTTCTTCATGTCGGACATCTTCTTATCATGTTTAAAATATATCATAAAACTTTATTACGCATGCGTAGAGTATAGGCTGCTTGAAGCATCTTGTTTAACTCAGAAAAGTCTCATCAGGGATGAGTTTGTAAAGTGTGTATGTACGTTAAGCCTGCCTCAATTAAATGACACAGCCTCTTGAAGACTTATCCATTGATTATATTACGTTAATATATTTTTTCTGTACATTAAAGAGATTCCTCCACAAAAAGAGGTTAATTCGGTCCCTACTACACTACTAGCGTGGAGATGCTAGCGTTAATGTATTCCTCTGTAAAATATTGAGATTCCTTCTCACCCTCTGGCCAATGCAACACAAGTTTATCTCCTTTTCCTTCAGCATCACAACTGCCAACTCACAACTTGAGTAAGGGCAGGATCCCGACCCAACCTTGAGATGCACCATGTACGTTAAGTTGGTTACCAACACTAAAGCGCTAGTTGCTAACATGCTTGGCCACCATCCCCACCATGGATAACCATAGAGATTCAATATGCGCTTGCAGTATTTCTTTTCTCTGTTTGGGACGAATCTCTGCCGGGTGGCGCCTGAATTGGTTGTACGGAACTTGTGTCAATGATATGCTGCATTCTCTTTGCAGTACTTAAATCCAATGGCACTTGCGTAGCACACGTAGCATACTTAGGTGCCTCCGTTTTTCCTCCCCAGGAACCGATGGATAAAAACAGCGAAAGCTGACGCCATCAGCGAGAACTCTAGCCCAAACATAGAATTCGTTTATGAGAAAATCGTCTAAAATAGATGGAATAAACGTGAAGATGTTTGTTGACAATCCAGACGTGACAATGGGGGGTGAGCGGGAATGAATGTTGCAACTGAAAAATAAAACATAACCGGAGCTGAACTGATCCGTGTTTCAGTGGATTATAAGAACAACTGAGTTTCAAAATTCCATTTTTCCAAGCATTCCTGACTTATTCTACTAAACGTGCAATTTAAAATCCTGTGATTCACTCAATTTGGGCTATGGAATTTATATTCTGCGTATCCTGCATTTCCTGCCCTTGTCTGAACGCCCGTTCTTACAGCACTTTGACAATATTATGACGAAATGTATTATCAATAACAGAGCAGACGCATAAAACACGGGCGTCGCTACAGTTATGTAAACACCATCTTACTGGATCGCAGTTTCAAAGTTTTATTAGGAACTTTATGTCAACTAATACTTCTTGCGCAAGGCTTGTTCATACAAACACGATGCGCTGCGGCACCATCAAGCTGAAATGTTGCCTTTATTTTATAGTAAGACATTATTATAGTAGCATATTGGCTGCCCCAAGTACAGGCTTTTGACGATTTTCAATAAATTTACGCTACGAAATAATGTATAATCCACGTTCGTCTCTCTCAGTCCTTGAATTCACTGCAAAGACGTCGACCCCTTTATTTTGGTTTGGCATTTCCATTAACGTGGGTGTCGTCATAAGCCATTGTCTTATTTGCATGAATAAAATGGAGAGGAATATCATTAACCTGCTATGGAAAACATTAACATAAGATGATGTCGAGTTATATTTTTAGGTTACCATCAGCAACAAAGCACTAAACCATTTTTTTTTTGCTGTTAAGGAAGCAAAAAAACTCCAAGGAAGGTTTCTATTTGAGTAAGACTTATTTGAATCCTTTCAACCTGCCGACCTTAATGAGCGCTCAGATTTTACCTAGTGCCCATGTTTTGTGGTTTTATCACATTACATTATATTCATTAGTATTCTTCGTGCACGTGCTTGCTTGTTTATGGCTGACTGAGTGATAAAATAGAATATCACTTGACCTGGACGTTTCTTGAGGTTATACCAGGTATCTATCATGAAGTCACTCAAAGAATCGAAAGAATGAAGCTTCCTGATAACAAAATGGCCACGTCGGACAATATCGCAATGAGAATTCAAATTGAACAACGTAACCTCTATTTCTGAAAAATATATGAAGTTAATGAGCACGACCAACAAGATAGAAACAATTAATGTATATGTTGTAGTTGGATAACAAATAGAACACAAACCGCGGTGATAAACATATTGAACTTATTCATTTTTATAAAACTTGACGTTTCGTATGCTACTACATACATTTTCAAAGTGACCGTTACAGTGTTGAAAACTATACTTATATAGTATTGAAAAGGGACTGGGACCGAGATTAAGTACAAAACTTAACAGTTGATCTATAAAAAGAAACAGCTGTTTGTGTTCTATTTCTTATCAAGCTACGATGGCCCCAGAACAAAAGTCTTTATGTTGTAGTTAATTTTTTATCTCAGGTAATTTTTATTTTTCTATTTTTTTTGGGGGTATGGTAATATATGCTAATGAATTTGAAACAAAGGAAAAACAAAAATTACCTGGAATAAAAAATTAACTGCAACATATATATCAGAAAATAATCAAGAGAAGCGCAGCCTCGAGGAGCCTGGTGATGGCAAAATATGTACTGGCAGACAAAATGTTGCTATAATGTCTCGAAGAAGATAAGCATGAAACAAACCCTGAACAAGATTATTTCAGCAAGGTTGGACAACAAGTTAGCAAAATTGCCCAGTTTTTGTGTAACTTTGTTTACTTGTTATGATTCTTATGATTCTTAACAGATTAACTTGTTTAGCTGTTGTACATGTAAGTCTGAACGGGACCTAAGCTTCTTTATACGATTTAAATTTTGGGATAATATTCTGTTAAAAAGGTTTTTGTTTGGTGGAAAATCTCGCCATATCGTAAACACATAGGACCGGTTAATTAAAGATTGAAACGAACTTTAGACAGTGTTTAAACAAAGCATGGTCTCAACCAATTTCAATTTGACCAACCGTAATATTTACAGTACAACCACACGAGACAAATTTTGAAATTTGCCATGGTTCGTGTGGTCGCACTGTAAACACTTTTCAAAGTAAACAGTGTCACAAAGGCATACAGCACAAACTAGAAAAACATTTATTTACTTAAAATGGCCTACTTATAAACAGATTTGGAGGTCCATTAATTATCTTATGCCGTGTTCTAAGTTAGACTTGATTTAAATACATGCAATCGGCTTATATTGTTTCGGTAATATTAATTTGCTAATGACGTCAGCCATTGGTCTGTCCACTTAATGAGAATAAACATTAGCCAATGAGCATGCGCGAAGTTTTACAGTTATTTTGTGAGTATCTTGTTAACTTCCACGTTGGTAGTAAACCAAGTTTCCACTTTGTAGGAATTTGTGCAAGTGACACACTGGGTCCATTTTGACATCGCTGGTGTGATGGACAACAGTGCAAATGCAATTCCTTATCTGAACAAAGGCATGTCAGGTAGAGAATGGTTCATTTTCTTTTCGAGCTGACCATAGAGCGAGTTATTTCACTAAACTCCTGAAACAAAATTAAGCTATTTCCGGAGTTACTGTGAGACCACTCTAAATGCATATTGCATATTTCTACTTCTCAAACTCATTGATAATTCATCAGTTTGAACAAACAAACCTTCGTTTTCTCTGATTTAATGATCAGTTTGAGAAGCTTTATCAAATATTCAAATGAGTGTTTCAACAAAACAAACACCTCGACTAAAGTCGGTTAAAACAAACTCGGCAGCACCTCGTTTTCTCAATCCACTTCTCGGTGTTTTGAAATCCTTATGAAACACTCTTCCTCGTGTTTGATATATTACATCAATCATTTCTTGTCATGCGCTTATTGTGAACAACTTTGTCACATTTTGCTTATTATATATTTTTTCTTCATCGACAGGGAGACCAACAAGAGCGCTCGTGGAAATAGCAAGAAGGCTTTCAGTCAACAAACTGGACTAAAATACTAGAACTAAGATGAATGTAAAGTACAATGCAAAAGAAGAGAGAACTAGAGAAAACTATCAGTGCAGTGTCTAATGAAGGGTGATGGGAGATCATTCGAGAATGCCTATGAAAAAAACAATCCCGTGAACAGGCCACCAGCCTTCTCTCCCCCTCCCCTCTCCCCCCCTCCCCTCTTCCCCCCCTCCCCTCTCCCCCCTCCCCCCTCCCCCCTCCCCTCTCCCCCTCCCCTTCAGCCACCGACATTGAAACGATTTCCATCTGAACGTGGGAGAAAGTTACATAAAGAAATACATCGTAATACATGATCATTTTACTGACTTTACGGACTTTAAGATATCTCATTTTCTTGACTCGTATCAAAGTGATACTCATATTAATACTAACGTGCAGTCACAAGTGATCAAGGACATTTGTATGACAACTGACTAAGATCTATGTTAATTTATTCAAAACTATGCGAATAAAAATTATTTTTGAACTTCCTTGTTGTGAATTGGTTAGTTGTGTTGTTTCCGCTTCCTCAGATGTGTACAAATATTCCTGAAAACCACTGCTTTTCTCCAGTTTAAAGTGCTACTACGATCATATGGGAAAAATTTCATTTCTATCTACTAGGCCGCTTAAATAAAGTTTAGGCCACGCAAACGGAGAATGTCAAACTTTGAGAAGTCGTTTTTTCCGCCATTTTAGATTTATGTACCATCAAAGTAAAGCTATTGTTTGGTGCCGTGACGTCATTTTTAACTCGTGATTACGCGAAGCGTTGGAACAAGTTGCAGCGTTTGGGTAAAAATTTCACTCGCTCGATCGGCTGTTAAAGGGACAACAAAATTTCGCCTGTCTTAAACCGGTCTTTGTGCCAAACCCGATTTTATAAATTCCCTTTTTTTTTCTGGGCGAAATTTTGACGATAAGCATAGTGCGTTAAGTCGACGTAAGTGTACTTCGTAAGCTTAAGTGTTCTTTAGCGTTCAGACATGTTGGTAACGCAAATGTTTCTTAAAAGTTCTAGTTTTTAGTGCTTTCAAGATAGAGAACAGATAAATTGTAGATATCATTTTCAATGTTTGCTTTGATAACGTTATTCACGGCACACAAAACAGCAAGCATTTTAAAAAATGCATTAGCAAATAATTTTCGCACTTTAATGACATTCCTACATACCTTACAGCTTATCAGAGGTGGATATACCTTTTTAGGCCACTGAAATGATGTTTAGGCTCCGCAAAGGGAGAATAGCAAGCTCGGAAAAGTGGTGATTTTGGAGTCCGCCATCAAACTTATTGTTTAGTGCCGTGATTACAGACAATTTAAACCACAGGCTTTCAAAGTTATCACGGTCGCATTCACTTACGATCGGGAAGCTGTAATGGACTATGTTGATTTGACTAAAAAAATATCAGTATTTTGGAAAAGTGATCGTTTACGAAATGTGGCCGCAAACGAATGCTCGACGGTATGTCCGTTTTAAAAAAATGTCACCTATGTCAACAGTCGGCGGGGTCTTTCCGTTACTAATAGTGTATCTGACTTAGGGCCTGTCGCAATAGGGAAATTTTGATTAAATTTGTGTTTGTTTCAGATAAAAATCTGTCATCACATCAAGTTTCCTAATGCGATCGGTGTTTCGCAAATTTGAAAAAAATTGGAAATTCCGGCTAAACTACAGTTTACAGTCAAGAGTTCTTCAAAATAACGTTGAAACAATCCGGAGAGTTGTACTGTCTATTTTTTAACAAATATTGTGTGTGTAGCGATTTCTATATAAAAATCACGTAATTAATTTGACTGGCCTGCCAAGATTACCTTTTGCTACCTGCGGGCCTGTCTTGTAAATTGTGTAATAATCAACTAATAAATGCTGCTGGTGTACGTAGGATCTGGAGAAGATCTAGTCAGCCAAAAATAGCGATAAAATCGAAGTATAAAGCAAGGCTGATACTACATAGAACATTTAACGCGATACAGCGACATGAAGAGCCCAAACTGAAAGTCAAAATGCAACCGTGGACAGCTGTGTCGACTTGGTTGGGTCTCGACAGCACAGTGTAGCAGCAGAAAGATAGAAAAACTAGCGCGAACGCCAGTTCTCTACCAAATCGCACGTGATAATGGCTACAGATGAGTTCGAATTGTTCGCGCTAGTTTTTCTATCTTTTTGTCTATCTACCACGACAGACATTACTATCATGATTCTCTGAATCAAGAATTATTTCGACTAATTCGTATAAATTTGAATCAATCGCTGTAACATCATAGTCATATTAGTCTGAATTGACGCTTGGCTAATCAAATTTTTGCCAATTCGAATTGGTTAATATAATAACTTTTATGAATTAGTTAATTTGCCCTGACCAAGAATTATATTTGGCCGTTATGTACATCTAGAAAACAAAGCCTAACATATCGCGTTCGAAGAACGCAATTCTAATTTCGTGTTGGTTGCCCTGCCCCTTGCATGCAGTAAAATTTGAGATTTTTTTGGTGTCCGGTCTTCCAAATGGCCGCCCCTATTGCTTTTTTCAGGGGCTCATTTCCGCCGGAAATTCCTGCGACCTGCGGCTTGTGTGCCACTTTTTTGTTCTTACCACATTTTGACGTCATCTGTGATCGATAACTGAACAGACGGCACGGCCAAATGGAAACTATTTGTTAAATGGATGCACGCGAGAAGTTTGGAGAGCACGAGAAAAGCGTAAGAGTTGCTCGAGGCGATAGCCGAGAGCAACTAGCTTCTCAAGTGCTCTCCCGCTGAAACTTCCCAAGTGCATCCATAACTCGATAGATGTACAGCTAAAAGCATGAACCAATTCTTTTATAACATAGCGAAAGGAAAAGAGAAAAAGAAAAATCATATTGATCGCATGACTGAACGAAAAACGGCACGAAAATTGCTGCCGCGTATCGCAGTTCACCTTGTAGTCTGTTCCAGGCGTTAAATCTGTGTCGCACGAAAGAAAAATCCAGTTTTCCCTCGCGCCGACCCTATAGCGCCGCGCGCCACTTTTCGCTGCAACAGTTTTGTTAACAAATACTCTTCGAGTGCACAGAAACTAGTATTCGTTATCTTTGGCTGCGGATGGCCAAGATGGAAATGGATTTCAACTTGAAAAATTGGCCAATTTTTTCAAGTTCCTCCCAAGAGTCGTGGAAAAATCGCAGAAAAACTTATTATGGTTTGTTCTTCCTTGAAGAAATATAAAATATTATCTTCTTGGTGTTCTAAAAGCAATTTTATGTTTGAGCAAAGGTACTTAGTCATATATTTAGTGTATTTTGACCAAAACACAGCAAAATCTGCGTGACAATGCCCATTGTCAATGGCAATACATAAACACTTGAGGTTTCATTTGTGTAGACTTTTGCTTCCACCCGGATATTTACGATGTTGTTCTCCTGATTTAAAGGCGTTAAAAAGGAGTGAGCAAATACGTGAGCGAGAAAAATTATGCTCAGTGGCATAAACACACGTCATTTCTATGATAAAAACTCTAATAGATCATAGGCAACGACCAATCACAGAGCGAGTAGTGTTCAGTTCATTGTATAATTTTTATCTACGCACGGGCGTGCGTATGTTGGTTGAGTTATAGATGCACTCTCGCGCTATTGAATTACATTGGTCGAATTCCCTAGCTATGTTATAAGATGATTTTTCACATCATATATCGCTTATAATAGGAGGGTATACCTTTACACTAACTCCTCTCACCTGCGTTATTAATCAAAGGGCTCTTAAAGCCATCTCGTTAATGCGTTAGAACGTGAAGTTAATAAAAAAAAATAGAAGAATTGATAGTGAATATGGTAAAGATGCCGTTGTAGCGCACCTTTACAATAAGTCTACTCAAAATACGTACATGAAAGCATCACATGATGCAAATCAGCCAATAGAAATTTATGTTCGCGAAATGGGCGTAGTTCTATTTTGGTAGCCATTTGGGGTATTAAAAACAGGAAATCACTAATTTTCGATTACAAAGTTTACATTTTCACGATAGTGACTAAAATGGGGTCTATAATTTGGTTATACAATAGACGTGTCGTGTTTAGAAAATGTTATAGGCTGGGCCTTATCATTATTTTTTATTTTTTTGCAAAAGGAGGGGAACCCGTGCCCCTCTGCTAACAACTTTCCTGTGCAGCATTTATAGGGGATCTGTTCTTATCAGTGCTCCAATTTTTTTTTCAAGGCCAAAAGCCAGAATAATCCTCAACTTCGACGACTAAGGAGAGCTTTTTTTCACAAGATTTGGTGCTGTTTTTTCACCACAAGCAAGAAAGCGTGTGGTAACCATCTGTCTTCGCTTTGGTGAGTGCGTGCTTTTCAATTTTGTGGTTTTGGTTTTGGTCTCGCGAGTTTTCTCGCCCTCGCGTTACGTGGAGATGGCCGCGCGTCCCGCGCACCAGCCGTTCGCCCACACTAGAACTGTCCGCTTGATAGCGCAGGAAAACCTGGCTCTTGATTCGCTCAGTATAGCGCAGTCGTTACCGGACTTTAAGGAAGAAATCGTTGGGGTTGTACCCCTCTACGGAGGAAAGTGCTTCGACATCACCCTCCGATCTACAGAATCGGCCACGCGGTTGGCGATGAAAACCTGCTACAACTCCTGGAACAATACGGCGACCTCAAAGCGCGAGCAGTCCGCCTGCTTTGCTTCAAAGCCCCGGGCTACGAGCACATCGAGAACGGTATCCGTGTCGTAGAATTCACACGTTTACAAAAGGCACGCAACTTAGTCACTCAAGGGCTCGAGTTTTTTTTTTAAGTACACGGGCCAGCCAATGCTATAATACCGGTGCCTGTCTTCCGAGCACGTTGTTAAAGACTGCCCCAGAGTCTCTGAGACTGCCCGAAAGCGAACGCCGTGAGGCGAAACACGAGGCTCCAGCGCCCGGGGGAACACCAGAGGCCCCCCGGTCCCCACTACCGCAACCAGCAACGACACCCCCCCCCCCCCCCCCCCCCCCCCCCCCCCCCCCCCCCCCCCCCCCCCCCCCCCCCCCCCCCCCCCCCCCCCCCCCCCCCCCCCCCCCCCCCCCCCCCCCCACCCCCCCCCCCCCCCCCCCCCCCCCCCCCCCCCCCCCCCCCCCCCCCCCCCCCCCCCCCCCCCCCCCCCCCCCCCCCCCCCCCCCCCCCCCCCCCCCCCCCCCCCCCCCCCCCCCCCCCCCCCCCCCCCCCCCCCCCCCCCCCCCCCCCCCCCCCCCCCCCCCCCCCCCCCCCCCCCCCCCC
This sequence comes from Dendrophyllia cribrosa, assembly GCA_024195265.1. NCBI lineage: Eukaryota > Metazoa > Cnidaria > Anthozoa > Scleractinia > Dendrophylliidae > Dendrophyllia > Dendrophyllia cribrosa. Next base: position 19,160,858 of record JAJLRJ010000001.1, read on the forward strand.
CCCCCCCCCCTGTAACCAAAATAGGCCATTTGCACGATGGCGTCATTTGACTACAACTACCAGAATTCATTTAGTTTTTCCTTTCTTATTTAAATTTTGTAATCCAAGGAGCCATCATTCGCAGTAAAGAACAGTGGATAGAGCTGGGGGAAAAACAGACCAAGTATTTTTACCAGCTTGAAAATCAGCGACAGACACGCGACTCAATTACAGAGTTACGTGCCAACAATTCAACGTGACTTCCAATAAAAATATTCTTCGCGAATGTCGCGATTTTTATCGTAACCTCTATTCGGCTGAACAAGTTTATTTATCTAGCCAAGACTGGGTTTTAGTCCAACTGGACAAAACTCTGGCATCCGAAGACCACGAGAAATGCGAAGGTGACCTCACACTCTTCGAGTTTCAAGAGGCCCTTTCACAACGTCAAGGAATTATCCGCCTGCTTTACAAGAAGGACGACAAGTTAGACTTGAAAAACTGGCAACCAATTTCTCTGTTAAACACAGATTATAAAATTTGTACTAAAAGTACTAGCCAACCGACTACGTAAGGTTATACCGCTTATTTAAGCGAAGATCAAACATGCGGGATTCCTGACCGCAGTATTTTTGAAAACCTTTTTCTGATCTGGGATACAATCGACTATGTAAACCATAAACAGCTTTCGGCCGCTGTTATTAGCCTGGATCGGGAAAAGGCTTTCGACCGGGTTATTCACGGCTTTTTGCAACCCGTTTTAGAGCGCTTTAATTTCGGCCAAAATTTCCAGCGCTGGGTAAACATTGTTTACGCGTTATAAACAATGGATGGCTCTCGTCGGCCTTTTCGCTCGAACGGGGAGTTCGACAAGGTTGTCCGGTTGTTGCATTATTATTCAGTATTATTTTATTTTGTATTAAATTTTCCACCGCAGAAATATACTCCCGCAGAAAAAAATTACTTGTTTTAATGATGTATATCGGCTTAACAGGAACTTTTTAACAGTGAACCTGCAGAAACCTCCGGTCAGGAAGTTAAATTGCAGTTTAATACCGATGGCCTTGGATTTCATTTATACTTGACCAGAAATCCGCAAACATTTCCTCCCAGCAGAAATTTTAGCTGTCTCGACCCGCAAAAATTTCCTCCCGCAAAACAAATTCAGTCGGGCAATCCGCAAAATTTTCCTTCCGCAAAAATTTGCTCGTGCACGGTAGCTAAATCACCAAAACTATGACGTCTTTCCCATAGTATTGCATAATCAAACCGTAATAGCAATGATTCAGTATTCCAAAATAGAACAAACCCAATGATCATGCTATTTTGCTCTGCCATATCGCTCATCAGTAAAACACAAACTTTTAACTTCCTTAAAACGTCTCCATTCGTAAAAATACACCGTGAAATTCTCAAACTGCGTTTCCCAAGGAAACGCATTTGACCTATTTTTACCCTTCTAAAGCAGCTTTAATGGCTTAACGACAAATGATTGAAAATTTGAAACATTGATATTTCTCGATAGGTAACGTGAGATATCGAAACTTAATAAGAACTTTAATACCTTTGCGGTGACGTAATGTGAGATATGACAAGTTCATGACAAGTGCTGACATCCCAATACCCTAGTGAAATTAACAATTGGTCCGGGGGTGCCCCTCAAAAATTTTAGTGGCGGTATGTGACGCCCTTCTTGAAATCCTAACCGGTTTAACCAACCATATCCTCAATACCCTAATAGCTTCTATAAAGAAGAAAGAAGTAACCCCCCCGGACAAAAGTTAACAATGGCCTTTTGTTAACAACTTTGTCCCTTTCTGTATTCATTCCTAAATCTCGTTTATGCGCATGCGCATTAACGAGATAAAAACTGTCTTGGATATAATTGATGTTTGCCATCACTGCCTTCATCAGAAAAATGGTCTGCGGAGCCCCGCACAGGGCAATCACTGCAAAAATCTGTGATAAATTGATGAAACTGTGTGAAACTGAGGAAACAAACCGGCTTAGGGAGAAATAATTACGTGTGTTTTTAGAGAAGGTTCAATAAATGCTAGCTAGAATAAACAGAGGAAAAGTTATTCCGGAACAATTTTTAATAAAGCGCTGATGGGTGAAATTTAATAGTTTCGATTCGGTCTGCTTACCAGAGAACGTATTGTCGTGAAATAGCGGGGTATGCATATTCTGTAATTAGCTTTTCACAAGCCACTTCCTGCACTTCCAGCTTGGTAAAGGAGTTGATACCACTTCTCAATGCAAAGATCTGTGATATATTGATGAAATAAAGCAAGAAAGTGTTACTAAACTTTCTGGGGAGACAAACCGGTAGAGATGGTTCAATAAATGCTAACCTAAAATAAAAAGAGGAAAAGTCATATTTCGGATTCATTTTTAATACAGCTCCGATCGGTGACATTAAATATTTCGACTTTGACGGATCCGTTCACCAGACAACTCAACGTTTTGAATTAGCGGGGCATATCCCGCCGAAGTGAACAATTAGCGAAAATAGAATATTTATTTCAGAACATCGATCGAATAAAAAAAAGGCGGAAGATATACAGCTATTAGCACAATGGCTGGTGTAGATTTTCTGGGACTTGTCCTTCTTTTGGTGACCACTCCATTTTATATCATTGGATTTATCGGAAATGTGTTGGTTGTCCGAATTGTCCATAAAACCCCAGCAATGCACACGACAACTAATTACATACTTGCAAACCTGGCTGTTAGCGATGTCACCTACATTTTGCTTGCACCGCTAAATTATTTTGCCTGTGTACCGGGATATCTAAGTGATGGATTTGGAAAATTCGCTTGCAAGTTCTTAGTCTTCACTGATATTTCCATAGGAGTCTCGTCGTTTACTCTAACTGTGCTAGCCGTTGAAAGGTATCATGCTTTACTTAAGCCTTTCCGAACAGCATTACGGTTAAGTGAAGACAACATCAAGCGAGTCGTTCCTATTATTTGGATCTCAAGCGCTGTGATCTGTTTGCCAATGCTTAGTTTTCAGGAATGGAGCGAAACATATTCATCATGTACTGGTCCATGGAACTTACCTATGGATCAAGCAATCAAAGTTTATGCGATCATAAGGTTTGTATTGCTGGGTTATATTCCAATGGCAGTAATGGTTTATTGCTACGGATCCTTGATTAAAGGATTGTACTTTTCCAACACGATATGTGCCTCAGACACTATCGAAGACAGAAGTTCGGAGAAGAAGAAACTTATTATTACATTTGTCATGGCTACAACTGGATTTGTTATCGGCTATGCGCCAATTATATTTGTTTACACAGCCATAATATCAGGACACGACGAACAGATAGAGTTGTACTATATCCTATTATTTATTTTTACTCTTGTGTACGATTGTAGTTTATGTTTAAACCCTATATTATACGCCTTTCGCAGTTCAAACTTCAAGGAAGGGTTTAAACGAATAGTTCTTTGTCGCGGACCGACTCCATCGAACGAAATTGAGTTGAGATGATTATTTCAACGGTCTCTTGACCTTGGCCTGTATTTAAAGATATTTGATTTTTGATGTCGTAAAAATTTTAATGTGATATGCTTTGCTGGTGGAACTGTGTTGAGGTCAGGCGGCACTGACTGTAGGATACATTGTCAACCAAGGCATCACTTTTTTTTCAAATTTCAAAACAAGCTTCATCAAACTCATTTTGAAACGCACATATACATCCGATCGGAAATTAATTGGAGAAAAGAAATATATTGCTCCGAGTTCTTAACAAATTTATCACGAAATGCCTTGTCAGGTAGTTTTAAAACCAGAATCAGATTCACTTTAGCGCCCAAGATAATTTGTATAGGTAATAGGACTAAAATCCTATCCCATTTGGAAATAATTGGATGAAAAATTGAAATGAATCCAGTCATTTCCAAAATGTACAGGCATGTATTCCTGCCACTCGTTAAGTACATTGAGGCATGTTGATGCGCTTTTCTTTGTGTTTTTTTCTGTTTTGGTTTTCTTCCATCATGGCGTTTAAACTTGTCTCCGCTATCTCGGGAAACCTGCTATCTTTTTGCCGGTTCCCTGCTGGCTGTTCGTCCGCAAAAACCTCATTGAATAAATCACTTGAAACAAAACTCTTACTCGCTATTTTGCATAACACTTGTTAGTATATACTGAAACAGTGGATAGCATTGTTGGCGCGCTCTGATTGGCTACTGAAACTCGGAATAGCAAGTGCTATTCACCTCCCAGCAATTTGCGCGCGAAAATTGTAATCGTTGACAGGAATAAATGAGTTAAAAAGCATCATTTTCGTTATATTATCTCACTGTTTCAGTATATACTAAAACAACTATTCACCTCAGTGTAGGTGGGTAGTGGTGGATATTTACCGTTGTTAACTACACGGCTGAGTCTGCTGTACGCCTCGCGCTGATTGGTTAAAATTTCATTTCTATTGTTTTTCTTCAGTTTTGATCAGCGGAAAGAAACTATCCAATTTCTGAACCATTGGATGGTTTCAACTTTCTTAAGAAAGTCCATACGAAAACTATCCAAATTAATCTTTAATTTGGACAGTTTAAAAAATATGAAAAAATACCATAATTGCTTTCATGGGATTATAGATCTAGATGATATAATTATATGCTTAATACTCAACGCGGAAGGCGTTTATCAGGGGTGGGCGTTTCTGTTTTGTTATAAACATCTTTGTGTGTCGTCGGTGAAAGTCGTGGTAAAACATTAGACATTTTAACAGTAACTAACAATACGGTGATGGTCGAGTTAAGCCTGTACATGTAAAGAGAAAGTCAGAATACTCACTTGTCTTTTCTATGTCAATATCAGGAGCCATAATCGCTTTAATAGTAAACTTACTAGCAGGTATATATCCAAATATATTATTCACATATAAGCTATGTCTTCTACTTCTCAAATTAATAAATGCTAGCAAAGTAGTTATGACAACAAATGTGTGTGTTTCACTGGATTTTAGCGAACTTGCGCTGGTTTGTGAACGCCGCTTTGAGAAAATTTATGATAGTACATTTTCTTGAAAAAAAGTGACCAAAGCCACTTCGAATAAAAAGTATTTTAGAGCATTTTTGTCTTGAACAAAAATCGTGAACTAAGTCAGTTATTATTGTTTTCATTTGCGGAAAAAAAAACAATTGTGTTAAATGTCGTTAAGTGTTTTGTCAGGAAGTCTTCTGGCGGATGTCTCTCAGCCGAGTAAACAAGTAAATGAGTTTTTCTTCGATACGCTGCACGTTCTGTTAAAATAGTCGGTTATGATTCATCTGACGCCAGTGTCTATTTTGCTGAGTCCTGTCCGATAGTTAAAAATATAATGTTGTTCTTTTGTACATTTCTAGCGTCGACGCAGAAACTTGATTTGCAATAAACAAGCCCGAACAGACTCCTATTTTTCATAGAAGGTAGTATGTATGTATGTATGTATGTATGTGCGCGTGCTCCTATTTCGTCAACTCGCGTGAATTAAGGCATAGCTCCTCGTGTAATATTGGGTTTTCATCATTTTTTCTAGCTTCATTCAGCGTCCCTAATATTTTATCGTATAACCATGCACTAAGAAACAAAACAATTTTTGGATGGTACCCTGTGTCTGTTGGGGTCACATGACCAACCACGCCCTACATTATGCAAAATTTGGAATTTTCAGATTACCGCATGAAAATTCAATTAAAAGCTCCCGTTTTTCCTTCCTTAGTCTTACGGAGTAGTAAGTCAAATTAAACGGGGAATTTCGAAAACTGTTATTGCTACATAATTTTTCATTGTTTTCCTTTAGTCCCAGTTCCTTTTTAAAATTAAAACGTTAATATTTTCCCAATATATCTCGTTAATTTGGATTGAAAAAAAAAACTAAAAATTGGGCGTGGCAAGTCATGTGACAAAGCCTCCTAGAAAGTTTAAAGTCAATAAGTCAAATATGTTTTAAAACAAATCACCCCCTTTAAATCGAACGAGACCTATTCCTTAATTCACTTGAGAAGGGGGTGCATAAAATTTGTGCTAAAAATAGCCCAACACGCCCTTTAAATGAGTTTGTGTGGGCCCTACGCTTGCGGTCGCCATTCCCGATTATGACTCCTGTCGATATAAAGCTTCTTTGTCTCCGTTATTGGTAAGGAACTCCATGCTTGACTTCACCAATCAATACGCTTTCCCCATTAACAACTGTCCTGACATAATTCTGGAGTCAGCTGGCTCCCTGCTTTGACATCTAGGTATCACTAGACTCTGACGCGGTCCAGGAAATGGTACCCACTCCTTATACCTCAGGCTGATATGGAACATTGAAGCTTGTGAAGCAGGAACTGGCGCGTCACTTCCCACGACGTCCTCGGGTTGATACGGGTTTTTAGCCATACCAATTCAACCTCTCCAGATTAAAATGCTAGGGATCTTTACAACTGACCCGGCTCTTGTACATTTCTTGAGTAGGCCTTCGGAGAAAGTGACTACTCAGGTAGAGAATGGGAAGGTTTTAAATAGCGGACTACCCTCCTGTGACGACGCTTTTCAGGTTTTGCTGTATACTCCACAATGCGAACTTTAGCATCAGACAGGGCTTTAAAAACCTTCCAGGGGAATTGCTTCCTTCTTGTTCTAGTCCAGCTGATAGTATAGGTGTTGAACCCATTGAAATTCGTGGACACTGTTATTGTAGGACAACACAGTCTTGTCATATTGTCTGCCCAATATATACCGGCGATGATCATATTTTAACTTGAGCACGATCGTCACAGGCCTACTTGTCCATAACCCTGAGAAGTTCATTAAACGCTCCGACGTGTCAAAGCGCTCTTATAGAAACGCACAAGCTCTTGATATCCCACTATTTAGATCTGCCAGTGGACAGAGACCTTTTTATTATCAGGTTGTTAGTCTTTGAAACTCTCTGAAACCTAAACTTAAACTTTGCCAATTAATCTCAGAGCGAATTTAAACAGTCCTTAAAGCGTCAACTCTTAACGAAATTCTTAAGTTAATTAACATTAATTTTTTTTTATTTATAGTATTTTCATAACATGTATTTATAGGTTTAAATATAATTATTTAACTCTGAAAAGCCTCATCAGGGATGAGTTAATAAAGTGTGCATGTATATTATGTCTGCCTCAATTAAATCACACAGCCTCTTGAAGACTTCTCCATGAACCTTGAGCTGCACCATGTACGTTAAGTTGGTTACCCAAATTAAAGCGCTTGCTGCTAGCATGCTTGGCCACCATCCCCACCATGGATAACCATAGAGATTCAATATGCGCTTGCAGTATTTCTTCTCTCTGTTTGGAACGAATCTCTACCGGGTGGCGCCTGAATGTGTACGGAACTTGTGTCAATAATATGCTGCATTCCCTTTGCAGTACTTAAATCCAATGGCACTTGCGTAGCACACGTAGCATACTTAGGTGCCTCCGTTTTTCCTCCCCAGGAACCGATGGATAAAAACAGCGAAAGCTGACGCCATCAGCGAGAACTCTAGCCCAAATATAAAATTCGTTTATGAGAAAATCGTCTAAAATAGATGGAATAAACGTGAAGATGTTTGTTGACAATTCAGACGTGACAATAGGCGGTGAGCGGGAATGAGTGTTGCAACTGGAAAATAAAACATAACCGGAGCTGAACTGATCCGTGTTTCAGTGGATTATTAGAACAACTGAGTTTCAAAATTCCTTTTTTCCAAGCATTCCTGACTTATTCTACTAAACGTTCAATTTACAAGCCTGTGATTCACCCAATTTGGGCTATGGAATTTAGATTCTGCGTATCCTGCATTTCCTGCCCTTGTCTGAACGCCCGTTTTTACAGCACTTTGACAATATGATGATGAAATGTATCATCAATAACAGGGCAGACGCATAAAGAACGGGCGTCGCTACAGTTATGCAAACACCATCTTGCTGGATCGCAGTTTCAAAGTTTTATTAGGAACTTCATGTCAACTAACACGATGCGCTACGACACCATCAAGCTTAAGTGTTGCCTTTATTTTATAGTAAGACATTATTATAGTGGCATTTTGGTTTCCCCAAGTACAGGATTTTGACGATTTCCAATAAATTTACGCTACGAAATAATTATAATCCACGTTCGTGGTCTCTCTCAGTCCTAGAATTCACTACAAAGACGTCGACCCCATTATTTTGGTTTGGCATTTCCATTAACGTAGGTGACGTCATAAGCCATTGTCCTTATACCATGAATAAAATGAAGAGGAATATAATTAACCTGCTATGGAAAACATTAACACAAGATGATGTCATGTTCTTTTTTCAGGTTAGCATCAGCAACAAAGCACTGAACCATTTTTCTTTGCTGTTAAGGAAGCAAAAAAAAATCCAAGGAAGGTCTCTTTTTGACTAAGTCTTATTTGAATCCTTTCAACCTGCCGACCTTAATGAGCGCCCAGGTTTTACCTACTGTCCATTTTTTGTGGTTTTATCACATTACATTATATCCATTAGTATTCCTCGTGCACGTGCTTGCTAGTTTATGGCTGACTGAGTGATAAAATAGAGTATCACTTGACCTGGACGTTTCTTGAGGTTATACCAGGTATCTATCGTGAAGTCACTTAAAGAATTGAAAGAATGAAGCTTCCTGATAACGAAATGGCCACGCGCAGACAATGTCGCAATGAGAATTCAAATTGAACAACATAACCTCTATTTCTGAAAAATATATGAAGTTAATAAGCACGACCAACAAGACCTCAAATTAAGTTAACAGAAACAATTAATGTATATATATCAGAAAATAAACAAGAGAAGCGCAGCCTCGAGGAGCCTCGTGATGGCAAAATATGTACTGGCAGACAAAATGTTGCCATAAATGTTCCGAAGAAGGTAATCATGAAACAAACCCTGAACAAGATTATTCCAGCAAGGTTGGACAATCACGTTTCAGTTTCATTAACCTTATTCCGCCTATATTTAAGCAGGGCGATAAAAGTCATATGAACAATTATCGCCCAATTTCTGTGATCTCAGCAATAGCAAAAGTCTTCGAGAGAATAGTTTATAATCAGCTTTCTTCCTATTTATCCGAAAATAATATCTTTTCAAAATATCGGTCTGGTTTTCGATCCTTTCATTCAACTGTAACCGCTTTGCTCGAAGCCACTGATAATTGGGCCTTTAACATAGATCGTGGCTATGTTAACGCTGTTGTCTTTTTAGATCTAAAAAAGGCATTTGACACAGTCAATCATTCTATTCTATTATCCAAACTATATTTATATGGAGTTAAAGGAATTGCCTACGAATTGTTTTCTTCTTACTTAGAAAATCGTACCCAAAAATGTGCTGTCAATGGTGTCCTTTCTAAAAGCTGCACTTTAACTTGTGGGATTCCCCAGGGGACAATACTGGGACCTTTGCTGTTTCTTTTATACATTAAAGAGCCTATGAAATGTAATTTATTTTTTAATGTATCGAAAGTTTCACCTTTTTAGACCTTGGAATAAAAGGTTTAAAGTGTTAGGGACGGTGCGAAACGCCTTTTTTATGGTCTCAAAGTTAGGTTGTTGGCGATAAAAAGTGGCTCCAATTTGTGCGCGGCCAAAACCAGTGTCATATTACACTGTGACGTAAATAGTTGTACAAACTGCTGCGGGAAAATAGAGACCAAGAGAGCTGACAAGAGACGTTGCTCGAGGTGGACAATATTATGTGGCGAGCGGCCTCAAACATACGAGATATTAGAATTATTCGATAACAGAGGGTGTAACAAAGCTTTATTTTGCTCCAGAGGAAAATAGACCGGCGAAATAAACGAAATTTGTTCGCCGACATCGGAAAGGGTACGACAAGGGATGTTGTTTTCAATGAAAGCGCTTATTGTTAAGATTAATATTATTTTACAAAAAAAACTAAATAACATTCCGGCCGGTGAGGCCGTTTAATCAAGCATAATTTTCCAATCCATATCCTGTTTAGAAGTTCCTTCAAGCCTCAGCTCGACTGGAGAGCCGTCGAAGTTAGTGAGGCCTACAAAAATATACTGACTCGATCGGCACTGACTGGCGAGTAATATAAATGTTTATACGGTATCCGAATTACAAAATTCAAAGTGCAGCGACGCAAGTGTTCACTAGCAGGCTTCTATTCTATGGAACATCTATCAAAAATCTACATGTACAAATGCGTAAGACTATTCGTAACAAAATACATCGCTGAATCATTACGTGTTCGATCAGATCAATTTTTATAGAATAAAATATAAATCAGACATAAAATGTAAACACGATGCTTTGAACTCACTTACAAGCCGCCAGGGGGTTAAAATTTCCAGAAAAGTTCAATCGCTGGCAAGACACTGAATAAAGAAATTTAATTATTACGTATATACTTGAGTTCAAACATTTTGAATAAATAAATAAATAAATACGCTATCAAGGCGCCTTGCCGCTAAAAATACACTATTCACATTCAATTCAGCAAGCCGCCTGAAAAACACCACCTTGGATATGCATAACATATCAGTATAATTTAGAAACTTTCAACTAGCAAGCCGCCAAGAAGCTAAGACATATATCCTTCGCATTGAAAAAAGAACTTTAAGTAGACGGGCGAACGGCTAAGCCGATAAAATAAGCTCATAACCTCCACGCGCGATCAATGAACTTCAGAGAAGACCGGCCGAGTCGTTAATGCGCTAATATCATGTCATATACATTGTTTGTACTACAAATATATCGTTCGCGTTCGGTAAACTCTAGTCAACGAGCCACTAAAAAGAAATAACAAAAACGCCTCTGCGTTCAGTAAGCTTACAACTCAACTGGCGAACCACTGAGACGCTGTGCTACTGAAATGTATACCTTTCACGTTCAAAGTCCGTCTTCTTCATGTTCACTTCCTTCGCTCAAGCGGCACAGTTGGTTCGCCTCGCTACGGCAAAACTACAGTGGACACGATCATTTCATTTGATCAAGAGTGATCCGAAACTGATCCTCTTCACCTTCAGAGGACTGTAAAGAAACATATTATATTAGGCGCTGTCTGACATTTGTACAGCCGAAAAACGTTGGCAAAATGACCATCGCGCTAAAGGATTCCAAAGGAAATAATAGCGTAAACAAGCCAATGTGTCATACTATTTACGTAATTTACGTCATCACGCACTCCCACTCGCCCCAGGCTCTCCAAAAATTGGAGCCACTTTTCAACCGAAGTGACGCATCTTCGAGGGGCTAAAAAACCGATTTTCTTTCTTTTCCTCGGGAAATGATTATTGTTTTCGTTCTTCGGACATAATAAACTAATGAAAAACGAAGAAAAAAAATACATTTCATAGGCACTTTAATGATTTACCTAATTGTCTACCAAATTCGCAACCAAGAATGTATGCTGATGATACTCCCTTAACATATGCTGACAATGACATCTGCTCTCTTGAGGCTTCTTTAAATCAGACTTGTTAAATATAAACAGTTGGCTTATTGCCAATAAATTGACTCTTAATATGACAAAAACTGAATTTATGATAATCGGATCAAGACAAAAATTGAATAGTCTATCCGTTCTCCCAGCTTTCGAAATTAACGGTACACAATTAAACAGAGTTGATTTTACCAAGTCTCTTGGTGTATTAATTGATGAAAATCTAACATGGAGTAATCATATCAACGCTGTATCTAAAAAAATCTCTTCTGGTATTGGATCTATTAAACGAATAAGTCACTGTGTTCCTCCTGCAACTCTGCATAATATCTACTATGGGTTAGTTCAATCGCACTTTGACTATTGTAGTGTTGTTTGGGGTAACTGTGCCAAAACATTATCTGACAAATTACAGAGACTTCAAAATCGTGCTGTTCGCGTCCTTACCAATTCTAGTTATGATACTGACGCCAACCAATTACTTAAAGAATTAGGTTGGGACAATTTAGAAACTCGACGTCAAAAACTAAAAGCTGGGATGGTTTATAAGTCCTTAAACGACCTCGCTCCGAATTATTTGTCCTCTAAATTTATTCAGCGGAGTGATGTGATTACTTCTTACAATTTGCGTGATTCTGATAATAAGCTTGCAATACCATTGCCACGTACTAACTATTACAAAAATAGTTTTGCCTATAGCGGTGCAGTCCTCTGGAACAGTCTACCCTCAGCTGCTAGGCAAGCAACATCTCTGACTAATTTCCGATGTAAAACAGGCTTTATTTTAGTTTATTTTTCTTTAATAGTTAGCTATTTTTTTAAAATTATAGAAGATTATTTTATATACATAGTTTCATATCAAGTTGTAGTTTTATATTAAATTGTTAATACCCGATGTATTTACCGTGTTTTTAAATAAAGATGATGATGATGATGATGATGATGAGTTTCTGAGCCTGGGGAGGGGGGGACACATTGTGCCCCCCCCCCCCCCTCGTAACTTCAAGAACATTAAGGCTATGAGGGAACCTAGAGGGTACATAGTACGTCCAAAACTGTCTCCGTTCCGCACAATGGAACGATGACGTCATATGACGCAGTTATTAGGTAATTAGTTATACGGCCGCCATCTTGGATTTCTGAAATTTTTTAAAACCTCTTAAAATTAATCCAAACCAATCAATAAACGCTAAATGACGTAAAAAATATGAAAGTTATACCAATAAACATTGTTTTTCTTCATTCAAAGGTACAAATATGCAAATTTCAAAAAACATGGAAACATGAAGACATGTGATCAATAAATTGTCATATGAAATTGATGCCAGATAAATTTTAGAAAAAATCACAAAGTCTGATGGCGTTTGAATGCATTTTAAAGAGGTTATGAATGTGCCCCCCCCCCCCACCCCCCATCCCACCAGGCTGAATAGGGTTACGAAACACCGATTTAAAGCACAGTAGTATAGCAGTGACCGGTTGTTCCTTTCTGTTTTTTGGAAAGTGGAATATCATAGACATAACGTAGATGACATCATAAGCATTTGTCTCTATCCCATAAATAAAATGGAAAGGAATCTCATTAACCTGCTATGGAATAGATCAACATAAGATGATGTAATGTTCCATTTTTAGGTTGCCAACAGGTTTGTTAATCGATTTGACAGGTTTTAGTTATTTTAGAAGAAATTAATTATTAGGTAAAGTCATAGCTGTTTTCATTGATTGACTGAAATCGGAAAGAAGTTAATTGGCTGACTCGTTTTGACAAAGCATTCTGGTTGGTTGCCGTATTTTTGTATTTTGAAGAACATTAAAGTCTGTTTACTTTTAAGCGCCGAGGCATTTCTTATTCATATCATTCAAAATCACTGAACTATTACGTAATTACGCAAGCCTTTATTTCTTGTATTGTACATATTGTTATAAAATAGAAAAGCTTTGTTTCCGGTTCATCGATTCTTGGCGGCTAAATTGTGCATGTTATGTGCTGCTACATCGATGGAGTTTCTTACAAAACCCTTTACTTTTGTTTCTTTTTGTATATAATCATTCACAAACTATAAGGAATAAACCTTACAAGTGCCTCACCACCACCACCACAACTCTATTCGGTTTCCTCCTCCTCCACTTCCACTTCCACCGCCACTACCACCACCACAAATCTACTGTTTTCGCCACCACCGTCATCTCCACAATTCCTCCTTCTCAGTTCTCTTCCTTCCTTAATTCTGAAACCTTTCTGAACCAATAGCCTATAACTTCAACCACGTTAATGTATACCCCCTCAAATTAATGAGATTTTCGCTCAAAAGAGGGAATTAAAGCATCCCTACTACACTACTTACAACGCGACTAGCCGGCTACCATTAACTATATAAAAAAAAGGTAAGAAGACAAAGCAACATAAAAAGAAATAATTACGGGCTGTCTTCATAGACAAGGTTTCACTAAGCAAGAGTGAACAGAGTTAAAAAATGATACCGGAGTGGATTCTATAAATCAGTTGGAGTTTCTCATGCACGGTCTTAGTCCTCGTCAATATTTATATTTCAGTGGAGAGCAGGTCAATCATTCCCCATATGTCCATGGCACAGACGGCAAAAATTGGACCATACACTGCCAATTCGATGCCATCATTGACATTCAATAGTAGCCAAGCGTTTTGTAATGGTCGATGCCATTTCTGCTCTAGTTTGTTCCTGGATTAGGACTATTAAGTAGGCTTTCATAATTAGAAAAAATTGCGTCTAGATGAAGCGATTATTAAACCTAAGCTATATTCACGCTTAGGAACAGGGTCACCCAATATAAATGTATTAAGAAAAGCACCTTTTATAATAATTTTTTTTCCATGGGTTTTTCGGATCAACGCAGTGGTGAAGGTGTAGTGAAGTTGGTGTAGTTTTGTTTGCGAGCAGCGTGTAAACGCATGTACTGATCACAACAAGTTAGCATACTTAATCATTTTTGTGTAAGCATGATAGCTTGTTATGATTTCTGTGTGTCTTACTTACACATAGGCATTTAACATTCATTGCTGAATGTTATACATGGTATTCTAACTGAAATTGTTAAGTTTCTTTTTTTCTAAGTGGTCTGTTTGTCAGCAGCGTGTATTATTATGTAGCGGTCTTAACAAGTTAGCATACTTACCCAGTTTTTGTGTAACTTTGTTAACTTGTTATGATTCTTGTATGTCTCACGTACAAAGCTTGCTTAACTTGATTAACTTGTTTAGCTGTTGTACATATAATTTTGAACGGGACCTAAGCTTCTTTAGACGATTTAAATTTCATCCCAAACTATTAGGGATAATAGACCCTCAGTTCATAAAAGGCGGTCGATTTATTTATTCTTTTATATTCATGCTAATCAGCCCAACTAGCCTCATTTTAGAGCAAAAATTATTTTGAATTTTGCACATGCTAACGAGGCTAGTTGGGCTGATTAGCATGAATTTGAAAGAACAATAAGCCGGCCGCCATTTATGAATAGGGTCTATATTCTTTTAAAAAGTTTTTCGTTTGATGGAAAATCTCGCCATATCGTAAACACATAGGACCGGTTAATTACAGATTGAAACGAACTTTAGACAGTTTTTAAAAAACCACGGTCTAAACCAATTTTAATCTGACCAACCTTAATATTTGTAGTACAACCACACGAGACAAATTTTGAAAGTTGTCTTGGTTCTTGTGGTCGCACTGTAAACACTTGTTATAGTAAACAGTGTCATGAAGGTATACAGTACAAGCTACAAAAACATTTATCTACTTAAAATGACCTACTTATAAACAGATTTGGTGGTTCATTAATTATCTTAAGCCGCGTTCGACTTGATTTAAATACATGCAACCGGCTTATATTGTTTTGGTAATATTTTAATGATGACGTCAGCTATCGGTCTGTCCACTTAATGAGGATAAACATCAGACAATGAGCATGCGCGAAGTTTTACAGTTATTTTGTGAGTACCTTGTTAACTTCCACGTTGGTAGTAAACCAAGTTTCCGTTTTGTAAGAATTTGTGCAAGTGACACACTGGGCCCATTTTGACATCGCTGGTGCGATGGACAACAGTGCAAATGCAATTCCTTATCTGAACAAAGGCATGTCAGGTAGAGAATGGTTCATTTTCTTTTCGAGCTGATCATAGAGCGAGTGATTTCACAAAACTCCTGAAACAAAATTAAGCTATTTCCGGAGTTACTGTGAGACCACTCTAAAAGCATATTGTTTATTTCTACTTCTCAAACTCATTAATAATTCATCACGTTTGAAGAAACAAACCTTCGTTTTCTCTGATTTTGATTTTTGTACATTTTCGTGTACTATTAGACTTTCTTACTCATCTTGCCAAATTTCAATCCATTACGAAGATCAGAAGTCATTTTATTTTAACATTTATTTCCGAGAATTTACGGCCGCCATTAATCAACCTTGTTCCAAGGCTTGGTTGCGAATAAGAGAAAGTGACGTCAAAGACTCAAACATACCTCACCGGTTGAAATTATAATAATAATCAGTATTGAAAATCACGCGAAAAGCAACAAAAACTTTGGACTTGTTCTTTGTGCAATTTTCTATGCTGATTGTTATTATAATTTCAACCCGTGAGGTATGTTTGTAAGTAGTATGTTACTACGGTAATTTTTTTGTAAGATCGAGTGTATCTGACTTAGGCCTGAGTAGTTAGTACAGTGCTAACCCGGACTCACCCCGACATATTAAAATAAGGGGTCCTCGCTGGCTCGGACCCCTTATTTTAATATGTCGTGGTTACCCCGGGTTAGCACTGTACTTACTACTGCAAACTGGTTATCCACGGGCCCCAACCCGGTTAGCACAACCCACACTGATATGGTATAACCAATTGAAGAAACGTAAACCTTGTATATATAACCCCCACATGGCAATGGCAAACGTTGCACCCAACTTCAACAGAGCACATGTTGGCTACCACGGATGGCTTGTCCGATTTACCATTTTAAACCCTACCCCTGAATATATGGCGCCGCTCGACAACAATCTACCTGCCCTTGTTGCAGCTGGGTACCGCCTGGCTGAGTACAACAGGATGGCCAGGGTCTTGTACCACCACGTGTTAAGGGGGAACGCCATCTGGATCGGGCGCAGCTACTGTTATTCTAAAAACCCTGGCAGGCTTGCCTCTGAAAGAAAGTTTATTCTTTACCTAGCACCGAAGAAAGTTGTGCGGTGCCCTCACTTCTACACGATGGCCAAAACCCTACCCCTGAAGAAGAGGTCGCGCCGAGGGTGGAGACGGGATAATACTGTACGAAATACTATTTATTAGCAATTAGGTTATCCACAGGCTAGCACAACTCACACTGATCTGGTATTGTCAATTGGAGAAATCCCACCTCCTGTATATACCCACCCACATGGCAATGGCGAACGTGCAAGCTTTCAAGAGATTCCTGAAATCGCGTGAAACAGGCCTGATCCAAAAAAGCGAAGAATGGGTTAAGGCAAGACAAAATACAATCGGTGCATCGGAGATCTCTGCCTTGACAGGGTCTTCACCATTTGAGAGTCAGTCAAGTCTAATTCGCAAAAAAGTAAAGCCCATCGATATGAGCAAAAATGTGGCCTGCGCTTGGGGCACATTATTTGAACCTCTAGTCCGTAAATACTTTGAGAAGAAACATTCTGTCAAAGTTTTTGGATATAAGGGCTCTCTAAATCTTGCAAAGGATCACCCTCTTTTTGGGAAGGTCACTTGCAGTCCAGACGGATACTTCTCACACAATGACGAGACAATAGTCTTGTTAGAGTTCAAGTGCCCTTACACCAGAAAGATTACAAGAAATAAAATTCTTAAACAATACCGTGATCAAATACAAACCGGCCTTGCTCTCAGCGGGGAGAGAGTTAACAAAGGCTTGTTTGTCGATGCCTATTTCAGAATGTGTTCTTTGAAGCAGCTTAGCCTTAGCCTTGAACACAATTCCTTACCAAACAAAGGGGTTGTACACAAAATAAAAAAACCATCAGCACTCGCCTGTGGTATTTATCTTCTATCTTGCAAGCAAAAACTATTTCCAGATCAAACAAAATTACTTAACCTTGGCGCGACAAAATCAACAGCAATGTTTGAAAAAATTATGAGAGGGATTTCATCGGGAGATATCTTGTGTAGCGGTGATTGGTTTTATATGACATATGATGAGGATCAGAAACTAAACGATTTAGAATTTTTGAAGGACATAGGCAGAAGGACATTCAGAGAAGACTGGCCACCAAACTATTACAAGACAGTAGCCTTCTTCGCATGGAAGCTGCTGGACATAACAGAAATTTGGGAAACAAAACAACCAAATTTCTTAGAAAATATTCACGAATCAGTCAAAAGTTTTCATGAAAATTTGTCAAAACAGAAACACCTTGACAAAACCAGGCCTATTGAAACTTTTGAAAACAACATCGGTGATGACAGTGCCCTGTTGGAAAACTTTTTACTTAGCAGGCTGCCCCAGAATGCCCTTTTTGCTTAAAAGGGACATTTCGTGCCGCATATACAATATCTCACTTTGCCAGTCTCAGTCCCCCGCGGCCAGAAGGCTTCGATATTGCTTCGGCGGCCATTAATATCAAACTTTAGCCGATAAAATAACACCAGAGCTTCAATCTTGTTAAAATACATTACAGATGTGGACGCAGTAGCTTCGAGAAATGCCATAGAAACTTTCAGAGTGAGAGAATCAGGATAAAGTAAAAAAAATCACCGGATTTGCAGTTTGATAAATCGATCTAAGATCGTGGAGGAACTGTTTTCTTTGGCTTGTTCAACTGATGATTCAGTCTCTAATACTTCCAGGATGGATTCCACAGCTTCATATGTTATTTGTCAGACATTTTTCTCAATCTTACAAGGTAAGAATAAAGTATTTTGGTTTTTATTGTCTCAAAACCGCATGCAGAATAAAGTGTTTTGGCTTCATGTAGCATAAAGGATTTTAGCTCGTACAGAATAGAGTATTTTGGCTTTTATTGCCTCAAAACCACATGTAGAATAAAGTATATTGTCTCATGTAGAATATAGTATTGTGGCTCATGTAGAATAAAGTATTTTGACTCGTGTAGAAAGTATTTTGGTTTTTATTGCCCTAAAAGCGCATGCGTATTGCTTCAATTTCTCAGTGTCAAAAAAAACCAAAAGCGAAACCACAAGTAAGCGGATTGTTGAACTGATCATTATAAATAGAAAAATCGCCCCATATATTTCTTAGTTTAATAGATTTTGGTGAAGTCTAGGGAGGTGAAAGCTGGCCAACTTTCTGAATCCCGTTTAAAGGCTTGTGCGAATGTTTGAATTACAGAGTAGAGGGGGATGTCTTCCAGTGGACGGTACCCCCGGGTGAGCCCGCTCTGGCCCTACTGGTTCCAGGGGGGTGCCAAACAGAGTTCTCCTAGGAGTTCTCGCCCTCGCTCCCAGAGGTAAACTGTGGAAATGACAACCGCCTTGTCAGCGGTTAAAGTCCTAGCCTAGGCTAGGCAAAGAACTGCCACCGGCACCCCCCTGCAAGGGTTTTTGCCCTTCTTGTTGACCTGTCACGCAAGGTGTCACGCGTGACAAGTAACGCAATGTCACACAACGTGACCAATCTTTTCAAGCACGATCTGCCATTTTTGCTCGTGTTTCCATATTGAGTTTCGTGGAATTTGTAGCCAGAAGTAATTGAGAATATTACGTTGTGGCCATTTTTATTGTATCCCGTCTAAGATTTTGTAGGCTACAAATGGCATAGAGATTCTATCCGGTAGATGTTCTTCGATGAAATTGAAGGCCTCATTTGCACCTTGTATTTCTTTGGAGGACAAGCAGAAGTAGGGTTCACAAATTTTCAGATGTTTGTTGAGATAATTTTTGAAGTTGTAGCGTTTGGTTGGCCTTCCTTTTTTGGTAATTTTGTAATCACCACCATAGAGCTCGTTATAATCAAAGGTCACACCATCCAGAGGCTCTAAGAGCCCGCAGTCCTCACAGCAAAGTTCTGATGAAAACATCCTGAGGTTTAATGTGCCTTTGCAGTTTTGGCAAAATTTTGTCCTTTCATTCAAAAGGGTGAAAGGTAGGTTGGGGTGGTATTGTGCCTCGTGAGAAAGACACTCCTTGATGTGATGAAGGCGTTCTGGCAGACTTGGACGCAGTATTTCCTTGTTGTAGTTTTCGAGTGAGCGTAGGAGGATAAATTTGTATTCTTTATCCAGCTCATCGAGTTTGGCTTTGTATTCGCCTTTAGTGTCCAAGCGTTGAACATCAGCCAGTTGTTTAGCAAACTTCTCCATGGATATACATCGTGTTGTGTATTCAATTGGACGCAAAGGATTTATCTCTCAAGATTTGTAGGTTAAATCCAGAATTTAGTTTCTCAAATCGGACTTGGATGCTGCGGTGAGAAGACTTATCTTTTTTTGAAACTCTTGTTTGACTTCCTTGCGAAGTTCGTTTTTGAGTTTCTCGAGGTCTGGAGCTTGTGTTTGAGTGCCAACGTCTTTTTTTGCCTTAACACCATCCCTGATTGCAGCTTTGAGCTCGTGATATTTTTCCACCTCACGAGTAATTATGGTGAATTCTGCATCACTGATCCTGTTGTCTTCCAGAGCCTTTGAGACCAGTTCATTGACAGAGTTGCGTTTAGCCAGGGCCAGTGTATAAATATTCTCGTGTTTAGTCACTTTCCGTTCTAATCGTTTGTTAGCAGCTGTAAAGCCAACAGAGGACATCCCACAGAGGGTCGCAACGCCGGCAAGTGCTGGACTTGCAACAATTCCGAACCCAGTCAATGCAGTGGCAAGGGCCCCTGATGATAGCCCAACAGAAAGCGACCCAAGGCCAACCGCCGAGTAATGAACTAAGGATTGGCTTCGTTTATATTTTTTTGCGACCTGACGGTAATGCTCGGCTTCGTCAGACAACTCCTTAAGCAAGTCAGAGATTTTTTTTTTTTTTTTTTTTTTTTTTTTTTTACCAGGTGTGAACTAAGATGGCGGTGTGATGTGTGTTCTTGGTTGCTCCAGATTTTGCGCTTATTTCGTACATGTCCGCTAAGAGAAAAACCCGTTCACCACGGCAGGAAGAAGTTTCTATCTCACCGGCCGAAAAAAAAACGAGAAATAACTCAGAAGAAGAGTCTGATATTGTATTCGTCTCCCCTGACATGGCTGAGAGTGTGAATGAAAAGTTGGATCGTATTATGCAAAGCCTTGAGAAGCTTAATCTTATCGAAAGCCGCTTGGACAGCATGGCCTCAACGATGGCGAATATCGAGTTAAATCTCAGCAGGCTAGATGCTGATGTGAGAGAACTTAAACAAGAATCTAAAGCAATGAAGACAAAGATAAAAGAGCTCGAAGAATCCGCTAATTTTACCGAGGAGGACATCACCGATCTTCAAACGAACGCTCATGATTATAAAGCTGAACTCGACAAATGCAAGAAGGATCTTCTCTATCTAGAAGCATATAGCAGAAGAGAGAACGTAAAAATTTTCGGAGTCCCTGAAAGCACAATTACAAGCAACGAGAATGCTTCAGAGCCTGAAGATACAAGAGCTATAGTATATAACTTCTTAGAAAATGAACTACAGATTGAGAATCCTCGTGCGAAATACGAGCTACAACGAATCCACCGTTTAGGTAAACCAAAATCCTTGTCATCAAGACCTATCATTGTGAGATTTTTGCGATTTAGCGATAAAGAAGAAGTTATGAGTGTGGCCCGTCAACGTTTAAAGAACAAAGATTTCTTTATGTATGATGATATCCCAAAAGAACTTTACGACCTGCGAAAACAACAACAAAAGAAGTTCAAGCAGGCGTTAGATAAAGGCTACAGGGTGCACTTCAGCAAAGCTCGCCCTGATCAACTGTTTGTGAACGGAAATTTCTGCCCCCCGACAAAACATTAGAATGATCATATATCCTTTAGAAAGGAGAATTTTTCTCTACCGACAACAGCGTTCCTTTATTGTAGTCTTGAGCTATTACCAAAGTAACAGAACTTTTTTTACCGCACTGTAATTTCTAAACCTAACTGATCATGTAAATCTTAGTGGTACTATTTTTTGCGTGTGACTTCTGGAGCAACACCCGGCGCGTAGGTATGCCCATACAACTAGTTTTGGGGCGGTTGGTAAGTATGGTTCTATGTTTATGTTTTTTTTCCCTTTCTGATGTTTTTGAAATTTTCATTCACGCCTTTATCAGTGTTATTTTCGTTGTTTTGTATGTTTGCAAATTTTCCAGATATTTACATTTTTCTAAATTACCTATTGTTCTTTTTCTTATTGGCTTTCACTTGTTCATTATGTTTCGGTCTGTTCTTTTCAATAGCACATAGGATACACGGCCAATTATAATTTTAATGTGCTATCTCTGAATACTCGAGGGATTCGCGACTTATTCAAAAGAAAATCAATTTTCACTTGGGTTAAACAACAAAAGGCTGATATCATATTTTTACAAGAAACCTATAGCACTCCCGATATCGAAAATGAATGGAAGTTTCAGTGGCGCGGTAAAATGCTATTCGCACACGGTACAAATCACAGCAGAGGCGTACTCGTTCTATTTAATAGTGAACTTCAGTTTGAAATTAAAAAGGTGCTGAACGACAATGATGGTAGGTATATTTTCGTAGAAGTAACTATTCAAGATTCTCCTTTCCTATTAGTAAACTTATATGCACCTACAAAGAGCCGGGAGCAATGTAGTTTTTTTGAAGGCATCATATCTACATTAGATGAGCTAAATGTTGATCCAGACTGTCAAATTATTATCGGAGGTGATTTCAATACCCATCTTGATTCTACGCTAGATAACCTTGGAGGAAGAATAGAGACGAAATCGTCTGTGCGAAAGATTGAGGAATTGATGGCTTATGATCTAATTGATATTTGGCGTATACAAAACCCCGATAAAAAGAATTTTACCTGGACCCAGAAGAAACCGTTTATTAGACGCCGACTAGACTACTGGCTAATAAGCAGGGAAACTCAGGACGACGTATCTAAAACTCAAATTATTCCTGCAATAAAGTCAGATCATTCGGCAATCGCTCTGTTGCTTAATAGTCTTGATAAACAACCCCATGGTCCGTCCTATTGGAAATTCAACTCCAGTTTATTAGAAGATTCCTCCTATGTCAAACTTATTACCTCAAAATATCCTGAATGGCTTGATGAATTTGAAGAAGTAACCGACAAACGCGTTTTGTGGGACCTAATCAAATATAGAATAAGGTTTTTTACTATTAAATATAGTAAAGAAAAGGCGAAAGAACGTAGAGCACGTCTGGCTGAATCGGAACAGAATGTTAAGAGATGCGAGTCTATCTGTAACGATGACCCCTCACAGAAAAATGTAAACGACCTTGAAGCCGCGAAATATGAATACGAACTTCTCTACGACTACATCGTGCGTGGTTGCATGGTACGTTCTAGAATTAACTGGTATGAGAATGGTGAAAGAAATTCAAAATACTTTTTAAATTTAGAAAAATCAAGATGCGGCAAAACTGCAGTCCGACGACTTTACGATTCCAAAGGAAAAATAACTGTTAATCCTCAATCCATAATGAACGAACTTGAAGACTACTACCAAAAATTGTATACTAACCACGATTCCAGTGAAAATGAAGAATTTATGCCGGACTTTTTAGTTAACGACAACACACCTACACTAAGTGAGCATTCAAAGATGATGTGTGAAGGAGCCCTTTCATGCGCTGAATGTCTCGAAGCCTTAAAAAAGTTCCCTAATGGTAAAACTCCCGGTAATGATGGACTTACGGCCGAATTCTACAAGGGTTTTTGGAACTTATTAGGCCAACGACTTACTGATGCCCTGAATTATTCCTTTGAGCAAGGCGAGCTATCTACCTCCCAAAAGCAAGCTATTATCAAATTAATTGACAAAAAAGACAGAGATAGAAGGTATATTAAAAACTGGAGGCCAATTTCCCTCCTAAATGTAGATGTGAAGATTGCTTCAAAGGCCCTCGCCTTTCGCCTAGAAAAGATCTTACCAGAGATTATACATGTTGACCAATACGCATACGTTAAAGGAAGAACGATTTTCGATGCTATTCGCACAATTGATGATATCATGGAGTATACTAAAATTCAAAAACTGCCTGGCCTAATGGTTGCTTTCGACTTCGAGAAGGCCTTCGATTCATTAAGCTGGTCTTTTTTATTCAGAGCCTTGCGGTCATTTAACTTTGGCGAAACATTTATTAAGTGGGTTTCTGTCCTCTATCGTAATATATCAAGTTGCGTTCTGAATAATGGTTTTTCAACAAAGCTATTCAATGTTCACAGAGGTGTTAGACAAGGCGACCCACTGTCGGCATATCTTTTCATTATCGCACTTGAACCGTTGCTTATTAAAATCAGAAGTGACGAGGAAATAAAAGGTATTGTTGTTGAAGACAAGGAAATTAAGCTTATAGCTTTTGCCGATGACTTGACAACAGTTGTACTTGACATTAACTCTTTCGAAAATCTCTCGACGACATTTAATAGATTCGGAATATGTTCTGGCTTGAAACTCAACGCTGAGAAAACCGAAGCTCTATGGCTGGGGACCTGTCATAATAGAGATCAACCTCCGCTCGCTAATGTTAACAAAATTAACAAACCAGTTAAGATCTTAGGCGTTTATTTTACTTATGAATGGAGGAAAAGACAAGAGCTCAATTATGACGAAACTTTGAAATTGATTTCTGAGATTCTGAAAGGATGGAAATGGCGAAATTTAACTTTATATGGTAAAATCCAGGTTATAAAGACATTTGTAATACCGAAATTCATGTTTCGCGCGTCCGTTATTTGCTTAACGAAAAAGCTGATGAAAGAACTTAATTCCATTATCTACGGATTTATTTGGAAAGGAAGAGATAAAATTAAGCGCCTGGCACTTATAAGTGATTATAAGAACGGTGGTCTGAGAATGCCTCACATTAAAACTCTTATTGATACGCAACGTATTATCTGTCTTAAAAAGTACATTGAAGGTTACGATAGCCCATGGAAACATATTCTTTCGTTCTTTCTTAAGGATTGTGGTGGAAAATTTATCTTACATTGTAATTTTTGCCCTGCTGATCTACCAGACTGTCTTCCGAGTTTTTATAGAGAATGCCTCACTGTCTGGTTTAAATTAACTGTTAAACCTGTCGAGTCTCGCGAAGAAGTCTTGAAACAAATTTTATGGAATAATCAGTTTCTTCGCATTAGCGATAAGGCCATTTTCTGTAAAAAATTATTCTCGAAAAATATTATCTTTCTTTATGACATTTCGACCGAAAATGGTAGTCTACAGCCTTGGCCCTTTTTTGAGGCTTTGGGGCTCAATGCTAATGATTTCTTCTTACTCCTAGGTATCTTTGATTCCCTTCCCTCCGCCTGGAAAAGGCTAATAAATTCGAATGATGGGGGTCCTACAACACCCAACAGCATACCCACAACACAATACACTTTCTATTTAAATGGTAAAAAC
Source organism: Dendrophyllia cribrosa (assembly GCA_024195265.1). Lineage (NCBI taxonomy): Eukaryota > Metazoa > Cnidaria > Anthozoa > Scleractinia > Dendrophylliidae > Dendrophyllia > Dendrophyllia cribrosa. The sequence continues at coordinate 19,185,773 of JAJLRJ010000001.1, forward strand.
TATTCACTGGATTCGATGAACTCAAAAAAACTGTATTGGGAAGTGGTGAAGACGATTCAAGTCGATCCTTCCGCCCGACAAAAGTATAGTGCGATATTTAGCAATTGCGATTTGGATTGGGAAACAATTTATTTAATCCCGCATGCTGTTACACTTGATACTAAAACAAGAATCTTCCAATACAAACTTATTAATCGAATATTATATACTAATAAATCTTTATATAAAATGAAAATGGTTGATTCTCCTTTGTGTACTTTCTGTCAAATGTCAGATGAATCACTCGAGCATCTTTTTTGTTATTGTAATTTTAGCCTAGCCTTCTGGAAGTCCGTAGTTCTTTGGCTTAAGTCCTTACATATTAATATTGATTTTTTAAATGATTACGACATCATTTTTGGCCTAACCGAGAAGATTATTAATTGGACTCTTTTAAATCATATAATCATTATCGGTAAACAGATCATCTATCATAACCAGCAGAAGAATTCTTTACCTTCTTTGAATCAAGTTATCGCTAGGCTAAAATACATTGAATCCATTGAGCGCTCAATTGCCCTTAAGAACTATAAAATAAGCATTCATAATGAAAAGTGGAAACCAATAATCAATTTTCTGTGACATAGCATATGGAATTTTGAAGTCTTTTGGAAAATTGTGTAAAGTTGTAATATGTAATGTAATGTACATAATGTAATACCGTAAGTAATGTGATGATTAGTTCTTTTAGTTTCTTTTACTGTATTGCAAGACAGTGTAAAGTAACGTAACGTAACGTAATGTAGTGTGATGTAATGTAGTGTAATGTAATGGTAGAGCAGTTAATAAAAAAAAAAAATAAAAAATAAAAAAAAAAGTCAGAGATTTTTTTGAGCCGGAAATCTTCTGCATTGATTTGAGTGATCTCACGCATAGGGTAGAGCTGTTGTGTCTCGCTGTATTCGGGGACCGATGGAAGCACATTGGCAGAACTCATGGCGTGGGTATATATATGATTTTCTAATTTATCTCAACTTCAAATTCTAAGGGCATGTTATTAAAGTCAAAGAGGTCATTGTTCTCATCCCTCACTGACAGTGTTATGCTGTTTACATAATCACTAGACGAGACGTGACGCAAGATGTTCTGCTGTGTTGTTTCGTAATAAACCTTCTCAAAAGCTTTTCCACAAATATCAAAACGAGCCAAAACTGTCGAAGGCTTACCATTGAGGAGGTTTTGTTCTTTATCAACCAGATCACAGTGGATGAAGTAAGTGCTTGGTGCCCTTAAACGCTTGACGAAGGTTATTAGCAACAATACAAGCCTTATGCCAAGCAATTCTGCCAGATTGTTACTAAACGTCACACTGCTGCTGTTATTCTGAATGATCATGGCTCCGTATGGCCTGTTTATTTCAATTGTTAGATTTAAACGGCTGTTTTAGGTTTTTAGGCTTTCAAAGTCTTTCGCTAAACTCTCAATAGTGTGATGGCCTGGAAGTAAGGTTGCGCCACGTGATGAACCATTAGGAGGAGGGGTTGTTGGTGAAATAACTGCTTCTTCTTTCAAATTATGCCACGAGTTGAAAAATGAGCAAGAGACAAGACGGATGTATCTCGGTTTCGGAAGTGGGTGCTCGAAGTAGATAGTGTGAGGGTTCGAAGGTGTGACGATTGTTAACACAACCATGATGGTATATAATTACTTTTTATAATTATAATTATATACAATCATGTTTGGCAGACGGCCCGGTGGATTTAACCCTAATTCAAATCTTGGTCTAAACATTGGCGGCCACAATTATAGCCCCCCACCCCCTTTTAATTCAAACCTAAACGTCTCTAGCCATCCTCCATATAAGCCACCCCCAGATCCACTAGCCCGGATGAAAACACCAGAAGCAGCAAAGCTCTATGCCGCGGCCAAGGCCAAGGCGATCTCAGACTTCAAAAAGCGTTTCCCGCGCGCTGATATATCACACTTTGAAGTGCAAGTAGAGTTTGGTGATGACAACAAAACCGCCACAGGGGAAGTGCTTTACAAAAAGGGCCCTGGCTCATGGGCGCTCGTCACAAGAATACCCCACAAAGATTGGACTCAAGCCATGAAAGACGCTCTCGGTCTCAATCAAGACGGGGGTTTTCCTTATCAGTTATCGTTGGGGCAACCAGAAAAGTCAATCCCAGCTGTTGATTTCTCCACCACAATAGACAAGGATATGATGATTGGCGCAATCTTGAACGACGAAGCGCAAAAGATTTACGTCACGCCAACTGATTATTTTACAGCGAAATACAGAAATATTTTCAGGGACACACAGATTTCATTCACAACCGCGAAATATGGAAGAAAGTGGCTAGGCGGGCCGCATATGAGTTTTTGGCCACAACAACTCTCCTTCGCACTGTGGTGTGCAACAACCGGCTGCGGAATCTCGCGTGACATTCTCTTCGATACGAACTCAAGTCTTTCCCTAACTCCCCAGCTCCGGTCATTTTACCGGTTTCACGTTTATTTCACAACAAGGCGAATACTCTACAAGATGGGTGGGGAAGAAAGCGTGAGTGCTTTGCCAGACGACCCTCCATTCAACCAGAAAGACAACAAGTACAACATCAACGCGTACAAGAAGATTTGCATAGAGTTCGGTATCGACCCCAGTTCTGACTTCCGTTTCACATACGGCAAGAACCACGGTCTTGGGAATGTCTACATTGGAGCAACTGGCTTAGGCAACATTTCTACCGATTACAACTACCCCGATCCCGATCTAGCTCTATTCAATGATGAGCGCGTGACTGACAGAAAAGACCCCAACTATCGCGCCAATGGAATATCTTTCGTCCGCAACGATCAAGGGGCGGACACCCAGTTCGAGCACTTTGTGCCAAATTACGCACAGGGTCTAACACAGCCAGGGCTCGCGCGTATGAACCAATCAATCGAGGCCTTTGTGTACTGCATTCTTGGTTCACAAGCTAAAACCCGCAGCAGCATCATTGGAAGAGGAGGCCGGGCGTTCGAAACGCAGAGAGTATTCCTCACCCATCTAGAGGAGGCTATAATACTGAACGACATCGCAACAAGCGTACAGCGTTACCAGCTTGCCATCCAAGCAACGAAAGTGCGCCTAGACTTTGCGACAGCACCCGGAAGCTGGCTCATGCCATCGCGCATGATTATCAACACAGAGAGCGTGATCGGGTATAACAACAATCTACAGGAGGCAACGCAAGCGATGAAGCTGGGCGTGACCAATGATGTTAATCTGGGCACAAAAAAAGCCTCCCTTCGCCACATGGACGGTGGGCCAACAAAGATTAATCCACCAAACAGCCACCCATCAAACCCGATACATAAACAGGCCACACAGGCACAGGGCATCGCACCCAAACCAGCACCCACACCACAACCAGCCCCAACGCCAACACCACAGCCCACACCCACACCAACACCCACACCACAGCCCGACTCACATCACGTAAACAAGGCACTCATTGCTGTGGGTGCGCTTGCTTTGCAGGGCTTTTCGTTTGGTCGAGATAAATCCCTCCTTTAAGCGCCTAAAAAGGGTAGCTGAAAATCGAGGTAGCCCTGACGATTTTTAAGTGTTCAAGACTTCGCACGCTTGGTGATCCTTTCAACAAGGAAGGCCACAACGGCAAGGATGAGCAACGAGGCGTGTTCACCCAGAAAGGAGATGACCGACCCAGCAGCTTTGAAGATGAAGCTCACAATTGAGCCAATGAGGCCAGGCAGGGCGTTAGCTGCTTTTTTGCCAAGCTCTTTAAGCCCATTTCCAATAGCCTTGGTGGCCTTTGCCAGGCCATTCAAGGTGGCGAGTACCACAGCGCTGATGGTGATGCCAGCTGCCAGAACAACAGCTTGCAGTGTCCATCCGTATTTCTTGAAGATTTCTCTGACCCTCTCTCTCAAAGACATGCCCCTTTCCCGCACCTCAATTTCTGTATTGAGCCTTGCCAGCTCTTCTTCACGTTCCGCAACCCGGGCTTCCGCGGCTTCTCTTTCAGAGGGAGAAGTGTCCTCAGACTCTATGACGAGTCTGTCTTCAGCGTTCTGCCGTTCAAGCTCTTCTTTGTTCTGTTTCAGTTCGTCGAGTGGTTTTATGACGTCCTTTTTTGCTCTAATTTCCTCTAAGCGGCATGCTAAACCCCTATTGTCAAGCATGGTTTTGTCGATTTCTTTTCGTACTTTGTCTGCTTGTTGGGCAGCTTTTTGTATCTTGTCCAGTTCTTTTCGTTTAGCTTGATGCTCAGCGTCAATAGCTCTCTTTTCATTTTTCAGTCTTTGTATTGCATCCGTATCCAGTGGCCCATGTGCATCTTCCAGTTCCTGCATCTGGTCATCAATCTCTTTGTTTTTATTTCTGAGGGCATCCATCTCGCGGCGAAATATTTGCGCATCAGCAGCCCTTTGTTCTAATTGTTGTAGTTGTTTTGCTTCCAGTTCTTTTTGATTTGCTTGAAGTGCAGCATTTGTGTTATTGAACTCTTCAGTCAAAGACTTTCCTAGAGCAGCTTTGATCTCTTTAGTAAGATTAGTGTTGAAAGTCTTTTCAAAATCCCCAGGGGTTTGTGTTGAAAGTCTATACCATGTATCTTTAGCCCTCATACTCACCTCGATAACAGCGCCTCCTGATCTGGGTGCCCTCACGACCCTAAGCTTAACTTTCGATACATCTGCATCTGGGTATTCATCACCAACCTCAGTCCATGCCGCGGCTTCGTTTGATGACATGTCTACCTGGGTTACCACCCGCTGGCCTTGAGTAGGGCCTTCAATGAAAGAGGTTTCTTCAGTGCGGGAGCCTTGTTGCTCTGGGGGGAGTCTTGTTCTTGTGACCATAGGCACTTGTACGCCAGCCGGGGTGGATGAGGCGGTCGGTTCAAAGGGTTGCGTGGTGTTGGGGCCTTTAGGGGGCTTGGTCCAATCACGGAGTTGTTGTAGATCTTCTTCTGTCATTTGATTTATACTGGTGTCAAGATCATCGTCATCATCATCGTCATCCCTTGTGTCTGGGAGGAGAGGGGTTTCCTCAGTTCTCTTATCATCAAAGCCTCTGCCTTCGGCTTCACCTTCTATGATGGATATATAAATATAAATTTTAAAAATACAAATATATACCATGGCTGTGCAACCGAATTTACTTCCATCTCACAGTGAAAAGACACTGGGCGCCATGAAGGCAGAGCGAACCGTTAAGCGCATCACATTCAATCCATCTGAGGCCAATCCCGGCGAGACACTGTACGTCTCGGTGCCCAAGCTGGGCGAGCACGATGTTATTGTGTCCGGCTCACTTGCACTGGTGTTTAACATCAACCTAGCCGGGGGGCACGCTAACAACTATCTCGTGCAAAATGTTTCTCGGGCCCTGGTGGACAGATTCGTTGTAAAGTTTGCCGCCACCACTGTCCAGGACACGGTTGGGTACGACATCTACAAGATCTTCGAAGACCTATTCAAATCAATCGATGAGCGGGACAACATGCTTATGGAGGGCATCCAAAGTGTGGATTTGTGTAAGATCCGCTCTGGTGCTGGCGACAAGAAGACCTCAGGCGTGGATGCGGAAACCAAGCTGGAGACAATATACAAGAATAAGTATCGCATCAAACTGGATCACCAAATCTTAACCGATCACGGAATCATATATCCTCAAGCGTTATATAACGATCTTGTCTTCGAACTAACCCTCGCCCCCGCATCCCAAGTTGTCCGGGGCTCAGACACAAGCAAGCCCGTGTACAAGCTGGAAAACATCCAGCTGGAGTATGAGACGATCAGAAGTAAGGAGCTGGCCGACGATGCAACAAGCGCTTACACTAGTGGCAAGGAGTTCGCCTATGACCTCGTAATGCGAGATCGGGTGCATCCCTTCAGAAAAGACGTTGACACTCGGCTGAATCTTCGGGTTAACCCACAGCGCCGGTCTCTCAAGGGCATCCTCTTGCTGTTCAACAATCCCTATGTAGCGGGTGCCAGGGACTCTGAGAACTATTTCAATCCCGACATCACCAAAGTGAAGGTCACAGTCAACGGTGTTCCAAACAGGATCTACAACGATGGCATCAGTGGTACTGACATGTGGAATGAAATCTTCCGATACTTCAAGCCACACACGCGCGGCAGGCCTAACATGAACTTGACCAAATATCTCACAGGAAACAAGTTTGGTCTCTGGATTGACCTGCGGACCATGGCTGACACATCCCTGCACGGCAGTGGTCAACGGCTCGTCAACACACAGGATGGCGTGCAACTCGAGATCGAACGAAACGGCACAGGCTCGGGAAACGCAAACTGCCACATCTTCACCATCTCAGACTCACAGATGAACATCATGGGCAGGCAGCTGGAATCTGTACAGTTCTAGACATATATATACCACAAGCCCCATGGCCACAAACAAGATCAACTTCCATGCTAAGCCGGCTCCCCTGCCATCCACCGGACCATTATCACACAATAAAATACAAAGACTTCTGGCAATGGCACCCTCCCCACCAACACATGAACCAATTGTTTGCAAACCAACTAATATAGGTGTTGGTTATGGACCCAAGAAAGCTGCCATTCAATGCACTAATCGTGGGCCCCACTAACTCTGGCAAGACACAGTATCTTCTAAACCAACTGCGAGGCCCCTTTATGGGTTATTTTGACTACATCGTTTTATTCTGCCCCACATTTGTCAAGAACAAGACATATGATGGCTTCGTGGACCGCGATCCGCACATCTTCGTGATTGTCTGCCAACAGCATGAGATCGAAGACTGGTTGAAGTTGGCGAGCTTCTTTTTCACATGCACCAACACTTTATTCATTCTCGATGACTGCGCCGCCTCCAAAGATGTCAAAGGCCACACGAGTCAGCTGGTCAATCTGGGGTTCAGCGCAAGGCATGACGGCATATCCGTGTGGGTCTTGACCCAGCAGATCACCAGCATTGCCAAGCCATATCGTGATAACATTGCAGCGATCGTGCTCTTTTACACACCCTCCAGCAAGACAACTAAGACCATCTTCGAAGACTATGCCGGCGAGCTCTCCCACGAGGAGTACAAAGAGCCTATTGCAAGGCTTAAGTCCCGCAAGTTCTCCCACCTGGTTTTCTCTCTGAGACACCCGTATGGAATTGAGTACAAGGTTTAAACACATATATATACATGCCATGAATGCGCCAACCAGTCTACACAAGCTTACTGTGCTTTCACAGCTTTTGGATGAATTGCACAAACACACACTTGATGCGCAAAACAAAATTATCAAAGCCGCTGGTGAGGAAGATCTGCGCCTCATGCTTCTCAACAGATATCCCTTGCGGTTGAATTCTATGCCAGACACCATGGCGGGGCTTATACGTGAGCTTGAAACTCTTTTGCCCGACATCAAGAGAATTATTGAAAAATAAAAAACACATATATATACCCCTGATGATGGCAGATGAAGACAAGACCGTTTTTGACGAAGTAATGCAGATGCTGGAGGCCACCCCTGAAACCACACCTCCAACATGGATAGTTGGTGACAATGGCATTCCTGCCAAACGTGAGAAGCTGGCAATCCTTGTTTCAACTGGCAAGGCCAAAGAAGCTATCGGCGTGCAGCTCACACACGATCATGTCAAGCGGTTGTCAGACAAGGACGTTGAGAAGTACTGCAAAAGGTACGAGGCCTACATAGGCAACAAGACAACCGAATCACTAGTTGATTCCGCCATCATGCTCGCGTCCAAAAGCGTTGGTATGGTGATCCCGAATGAGGATGTTAAGGAGTTGCAGCAAGAACTCAAGAACGACTACATCATCAACCAGGAGCTGTCAAATCTTGCTGGGGCTCTTGCCATGCGATGCGGACGATTGCTGGCGCTTGCCAATGCTGCTCTCATCACAACAAAACACATCAAGTTTGAACGAGAGCCTGACTTGATAGAATTTGAGCCCCAACCCACACATCCAACCAGAGACAGTGAAGGCTATCCACTTGAGGGCTTTGATGAAGTTGGGCTGGGACCTGGGGTAACCTCGCAGGAACCTTGAAGGAACCTGGCTGGAACCTGACAGCAACCTGTCAGCACACTTGTCAGCACACTTATCACATCTTGTAAAAATAAAAAAAATCATATATCTATACCCACTATGGCCACACCCCTCGAGACGATCCCTGAAGAAACTCAAACTCCAACTCCAACTCCAACACCTGCCCGTGTTACCTCTGAGGCCCCGAAAACAAAGCCTGCAACGGAAAAGAACCCCGGCCGTGTTGCTTCTGGTAAAAGGCTAGCAGAACGCAACCGCCTGGCCCGTGAAGCAAAGAAAAAGACCGAAGCACAAAAGCCTGCACCCTCAACAAGTGGCACAACAAGTGACACAACAAGTGGTGCAACAAGTGACACAACAAGTGACAGCAACAACAACTCAATCTTTTATATTCTGGGGTTTGGAGGGTTGGCTGTCTCTGCTGCGGGTGTGTATTACCAACGCGAAGCCATAATGCAAAGGCTTGGACGCAAATCAAACACACCAGCAACACCAGCAAACACACCACCAGCAGCACCCGCTGCACCACCCCCATCTCGAATTCCGGTAAGACAAGGAATTAAAAAAATGGAATAAAAAAACATATATATACTGACCATGGATCCTTTCCAGGCTATGTTGAATACTGCTGCAATCGGAGGTGTGCTTCTTTTTTGGGTTGGCTTTAACGTGACAGCCTTTAAAACAGTTCATAGATTGGCAATGAACAGGCACAACGAGCCCGAGTATGAGTACGAGTCCGAGACCGAGTCAGAGGTCGAGAGGTGGAAGAGGTCGAGTTCGAGGAGGGTCGAGTCCGAGACCGAGGATTGAGATTGAACGAGACGACAAAGGCACAAAAGGTTCGAAAAATAAAAAATCATATGTATACTGCACACAAACCATGTCTGACAACAAGCTTGTGAAGTCTATCCTCGAAGCCGGAACAATCACTGTCCTTGTCGCTGGTATTGGTTGGATTGGTAAAAAGACCATCAAAGAAAACTTAACTCCCGACCCCAGTGCAAGCTTTATGAACTTAGTCAAGTTCACAGCCGTCATAGCTGGCAGCATCGCGCTAAAGAAATATCTCGAGGACCAGAAAATCCTCCCAGACAACATGTAAAACCATATGTATACACACGACTACAATGGCCTCGATTGCAATAATGGCCCTTGGCGCTGTTCTCAATGCGGCTGCTTTCACAGGCGGCAATTATCTCGCGAAATATCTGTCTGGTGATAACGGAAAGGCAGCAATGGATGAGAAAATCCGACATGACAAAGCCCTTGAACAATACCAAGCGGCTTACGCCAAATACCAGAAGGACCGCACCAAGCTCCTCGACTGGATTGCAGCCAACGATCGGATTAAACACCAAGCTAGCAAAAACTTCCAAACCACCGACCAAGCCCTGGTCTTGTATAATCAGATGCACCAAACACAACCAGATAAACAAATCAAAGACTACAAAGAGCCTCAGTTCTCGGACTTCTACAAGCCCAGTCCACAACAACAGAATGGTGAGCTTGTGTTCATTGGAGGCACCCTGCTTGCGGGTGGGTATGCGGCTTATCGCTTTCTGTAAACAAACATATATACCCCCCTATGGAGGCGAAACTCTCAAAGATCTATTACAGTCCGAAAGGGTATTGGAAAGGTCTTGCCGCTGTCAAAAAGCTAGCTGCAGCGGCCAAGGTCTCTGATGATGTCGCAAAGAAATGGCTGGTTAAACAAGCCCTTTGGCAATTTTACCTCCCAGCGCCACGCCATATCCCTCGGCCAAAGTTTGATGTCTCCTTGCCCAATGCGGTGCATCAAGCAGATCTTCTCTTCCTGCCCCACGACAAACTTCCTCATGGGAGAAAGGTTTACAAATACGCATTAACCCTTGTGGATGTGGCTAGCCGTTATAAAGCTGCGGAGCCCCTGACTTCGAAAGAGTCTCTAAAGGTTTCGAAAGCCTTTCAGAAAATATATAGGAAGGGGCCTTTGAAATGGCCACAACTGTTGCAGGTTGACCCTGGGAAAGAGTTTATGGGGGCTGTGACTAAGACAATGGAAAACAACAAAACAGCCATTCGCCGAGGACGGGTTGATATTCACAGAGACCAAGCAATTGTGGAGAGATTCAATCGCACCCTGGCTGAAAGGCTGTTTGGACATCAGTACGCGGTTGAAATGAATATGCCCTCTGGCCGGTCTACTGCATGGGTCAAAAGACTGCCAGATGTTGTCTCGGCCTTGAACAATGAAGTGACAAGATTGTCTGGTAAGAAGCCAAAGGATGCGATCAAAGAGAAAGCAATATCAGCCAAGCCTGCGACACCATATGCTAGGCCTGTTGGGGTGAATGAGAAGAAGCTCCCTCCCCGGGTGAGTGTGAGATATCTTTATTACCCCGGTGAGCTTGAGGGTGGTGGTAGGCGTGCGACCGACCCGATCTGGTCTTTGAAGGTCCACAACATTGAGAAGGTTGTCACCAAGCCGAATGAGCCAGTGGTGTATTATCTCTACGATGGTCCCAAGAGAGGGTTTGTTCGTGAAGAGTTGATGGTTGTGCCGCCTGGCACTCAGTTACCACCATCTGGTCTCTAGCGTGGGCTAGTGTATGTCTTTGTGACCATATGCCAGCGTGTGGACACCATCATCCTTGATCCAGCGCTTGGAGTCAAAGGGGGAAAGTGTTGTCTTGTTTAGATGCATGCCGTAGACATGGTGATCGACGCTCCTGAGCATATCCATCCCGTGTTTGAAGGCCTCCTTTTTGAATAGGGCGTCCTTGTAATTCTGGTGTTTAATCTCCTTCTTCGTAACAACCTTGGTCGTGCCCTTTGCCTTCTTGATGTTTTTGTCACCCTCGAGAAGGATTGAGTACATCTTTGATCGCAGCGCGATAACCTCCGAGATCGGCTTGCCTGCACACTCATCCTTCATCTTACCGATAACCTTCTTGTTTACTTGACTGTGCAAGGGATGGTCATTGGAATAGTCGCTCGTGTCATAGCGCCAGAGACTGCGCCTCATATCTTTGTAGATGTCCTCCGTCTTGATCTCGAGTAGGAGAGAGTCTGTGTCGGTGTAGAGTAGCTCGCACCGTGCGTCGTACTTGTACTTGAGGTGCTGGTAGTAGAACCTGTACATCAAGGTTTTGGAGAGATCGAGGATGCACATACCCGTGTATACTGGCCTGTTCATCAGGATGCTGTCTTTATGCATCTGGATGCCGGTCAGGCTGTCACTAAAGACCGTTGCTCTTGCAAAAAGCGGGCTGGATAGGAGCTTCCGGAGTTTTATCTCCTCGTTGGCTCGTACGAGCTTGACAACGGTTCGATTTCTGAGGTTCTCCATTGTCTTACCGAAGACGGAGTTGTTCATCAGCTTGAAGAAGTCCTTCTCAAACTGTGTCTTGGCCTGCTTCCTGAGCTCGGTGTTCAAGGTGATGTATGGGTGCTGGTATGCATGTGTCAACCTTCTCGATGATGCTCTCGCTGTCAGCGTAGATGATAAACGGCGCCTTCATCTGCCTCTGGTAGTTTGTGAACTGCAGAGTGTTTTTGCCTTTCTCAGGCATATCGATTCTTGTTGGGCGAGAGGCGGCTCCTATGCATAGAGTGCGGTGTTTCTCGAGGACTCCTTCCGATGTGTAGCCCTGCAAGCACCTAGTGCAGAAGTGCAAACGGTGGCCAATGCATTGTTGTTGGCTATAAAGAAGCCTGCTTAGGCTCTTTATGTAGCAGTAGTGAAACTTCGTATTGCCAGTGTGGTTATCAGTCTTTGTGATGAGCATGAGGTTGACACTTGGTATGTCAGGGGCATCCATCTCGCTCACATGATAGATCACTACCTTACTGCCGTCCCAGCCTAGAATGTTGATTGCAATGTCGTTCTGCTTCTCGATCTTTGGAATCTCATGCAAGGGTGTTGGAAAGGAGATGCCTGTGAAGTTGAAGACGTCTTCTCGAGGATATTGGCTAGGCCTGTCAGAGTTTGCAATGGCAGGGAAGAATGCTGCTTTCAAAGCCCACTTAATACAAGCATCATCTCTGTTTTTGACGTTTATGATTGCTTGCTTTACCTTGAGCTTTGGTGGGAGAGGGATATATGAACCGCCTCTTATTGGATTGTTTCTAGAGAAGTCGAGAAAGACAGTTCTGATACCGTCGAAGACCCATCCAGAACTTCTTTCTGTCCAGCCAGCGACGTTCTCTCTAAGTTGGTCTATTCTAGCCCTAAGTTTTCTTTTTACTTCTTTGCGATTGAAAACGTTTTGGATGGTTGGGTTGCCATCTCCTCCTACGTAACATTGTTCCTTCACTTCACCTTCGTCTGTCTGCTTCTTAATGTCTAGTAAGACTGTGTATTGAAACTTCAAAGGTCCAAGTTCGTAGGATTGCTCTTCTATGACGTCGAGCATATTGTCAAGGACTTCATTGTGAAACAGAAGATCCTTTCTACCAAGATCAGGTGGAACATCCATTCGGTAACTGGCAAGCCATCCGTGGTAGCCAACATGTGCTCTGTTGAAGTTGGGTGCAACGTTTGCCATTGCCATGTGGGGGTTATATATACAGGGTTTACGTTTCTTCAATTGGTTATACCATATCAGTGTGGGTTGTGCTAACCGGGTTGGGGCCCGTGGATAACCAGTTTGCAGTAGTTAGTACAGTGCTAACCCGGGGTAACCACGACATATTAAAATAAGGGGTCCAAGCCAGCGAGGACCCCTTATTTTAATATGTCGGGGTGAGCCGAGTTAGCACTGTACTAACTACTGCCTGGGGCAAACGTCGAATCTTAGTCGAACTTAATTCGTCGAACCTATGAATTTTGAAATAGGCGCATGAATGGTGCGACGTCTGCCGCAATTAAGTTCGACTCAAATTAATTGGTTCGACTCCAGCATAAGTTCGACTTGCCAAGTCGGATAATGCGACAGTGGTTCGGCGTTTCAGCAAACGCCGTTCTAAACACGCGCTGAACTCAATTCATAAATCATGCAAATTACAAAATAATTGATCCATCTGCCAAACGCTATTTCCCCCCCTGACGAGCATGCGCTGTACAAAGACAATTTCACGACCGGGAGTGGCGAGCTATCGAAAGTCATTGCCGACATCGCACAGCGTGACGGAAATGTGTTTTTTGTGTTTCACGAACACTAAATATAAATGCTTGAGATGCGAATTCCCTATTTGCAATAAATGTTCAGTGTTTGAAGAAAACGAGGACGTTGAGGGATGGACAGCCGGTAAAAGCGTTACATACTGAGAGTCTTCTATTTCTATTTTTCCCCAAAGAAAGGCCCGACGAGCACTGTATTTCGACATTTCGCTAGCAAGTCCCAGCAGTAACTAGCCGCGCATCGAGTGAATAGCACGGGGACACGTGCTTATTCCCGTGTTTTAATGAAGTGCAACTTGTGAAATAGGATCGACGCAGGTTCGACGTTTGCTACCACGCTGGAATTAAGTCGACTCTTTGTCCAACCTATTTTTAATAAATTCGGTGCGACTTAGATTCGACGTTTGCCCCAGGCCTTATAGTGGCAAAAAATCTCTGCAATCTGTTCAATACGCACTTGGCAACCTCTATTGGATCCGGAGTTACCACACTTTAATCTTTTTGCTTGTACAGTGTGTTGCCCAGTTTCCGGCCAGTACCAGTTTCCGGCCAAAAAACAATTACGTCGGTTATGTTCGTCGGAGTTTTAAATTTTCGTCCACCGAAGCGTTCCGAAAGAAAGACGAACATTTCCGCTACACATTGGTGGTTTTGGCGTTCTTTTTGAACAAGGAACGGCTGAGGAAGGAAATGTTTTGTCCAGGTGATTGAACGTTTAGCGATTAATTTTGGCTCGTTTCACTGCACATCAAAACTACCGTAGATAAACAAATAGCTCGTTTCACAGGAAATATCTCAAGGAGCTTCATAATTTTTGGACAAATATTAGATTAAAGATGAAAGTGATTAGGGAATCTATCATCGTCAGCTGGAATAGGGCTGTTCCTGAAATTTTAGCAGTCAACTCTCAGCGAAGATTTCGACCTAGTGTGCCAGTTTCCGGCCACTAAAAGACACATTGCTCAAAACCTATTTCTTATTAAGTGAAAGAACCGAATATTAAAATTTCCTGGTCGAGAAATTAAAGATACATGTGTTAGTGTAACAAAGATTACGAATTAACAACAGCTTATGCATGTATAGCGTGACTAAAAGTACGTAAGTCATGATTTGTTTTTGTAGTAGTCTGTCAACAAACTGCGGAAGACACGCTTCCGGGTCACTAAGGTCATACGTATTTTGAATAGTAAAACAGTAGGCGACAAAGCTTAATATTGAAACTTACCTGATATTTATAACTAGGCGACCACTATTATCAAGGGACTTACAAGTCGGTTTACGTCGAGCGGTTTCAAGGAAAATTTACTTTAAGTCGGTGGCCGGAAACTGGGCTAGCTGGCCGGAAACTGGGCAACTTACTAGTTTTGCGAAAAATGGTATAATTTCTTTAATACTTGGGGAAGGTCGCCAACCATTTAACGTTTTAAAGGTAAGTAAATGAACTGTCTTTGAAAGGAAATTGAGAAATTTTCCGTGCAAAACAAAGGAGTTATAGCGATTACAAACTAAAGTGGCCGGAAACTGGGCAACATACTGTATTTGTAGTTGTTCAAATAACCGCCGGGTCGACAAGGTCGAGTTTTAAATAAACGCCCTCAACGTTTATTCGAGGTACAGTCGTTTATTTGAGTTTCGGCGTTTATTTGAATTCTGTGTTATGTAACTTATTGCTACTTTGAAATAACGTTGTTTTAAGTGAAATAAACTCCAGCGGCTATTCCACCTTACGATACGTACCGCATGCTTTTCTTAGTGAAAATATTTCATTAATGGTTTATTCGCTACAGCCGCTCTCGACTGCTATTTTGATACAATTGGAAAAAAGAAGCGTTAAAAACTAATAAAGTTCGTAATCTTTATCATCCCGATATCGTTTCTTTATCCGAGTTGATGGTTTATGTGAAAAGACAGATAAAACTCTCAAGATCAGCTCAATACTGTCCGAAGGTTGTACGAAAGTTTCCGATCATTTTCCGAAAGTTTCTGAAGATTTCCGAGGAAGATGCAAAGATGTTTTCGTTTAGCCTATTTGGTGATTTAGTAAGGGCAAACATGGTAGCTTAACATAACATATTGATATATTCACTCTTTACAGTGAAAATAACATTGATATGTGTTAAGATATGAGTTTTCCCCTGGTGGTATTTCACTAAAGATTATATAATAATTATGGATACTAAAGATCAGTTGTCGTCTGTTAAAAGTCGGCGCAAAAAATAATAACAGCCAGCAGTAAATAGGCTCCTGCAGCAGGTGCTTTTGAAAGTTATCAATTCGGCTAAATAGCTGTCACCACTGTAACGTATGCAAACCAGTCTAAGAACATTACTTTGATAATGTTTGCTTTTTCAACGCAGCGCCTTTGACTCATCGAGGAAAACTAAATAAAAGTATTAAAACGATCAGACGCGTTATCTGTTTTTAACTGGATTAATTGTAACTTTTCTGAAAATTAAGTTCATTTCAGAAAGACAGCTGTATCCCCCACCTCCTCCCCAGGGGTATCCTTAAAGGTTTGATTGGAGATATATGGTACTCTGAAATATAAAGCCTAACGTTTTGTTTTTATGAAAAATATATGATTTTTCACATCCTATATCGCTTATATAGGAGAGTATACCGCTACACTAACTCCTCTCACCCGCCTTATTGAAAATTGTATGGGAAATAATTGACGATTTGCCATCACTGCCTTCATCAGAAAAATGGTCTGCGGAGCCCCGCGGAGGGCAATCACTGCAAAGATCTGTGATACATTGACGAAATAAAGGAGAAAGCAATTCTGAACATTATCTGAAACTGAGGAAGCAAACCTACTTAACAAGAAATAATTACGTGCGTTTTTAGAGAAGGTTCAATAAATGCTAAGCTAGAATAAACAGAGGAAACGTCATGCCGGAACAATTTTTATAAAGCGCTGATGGGTTGCATTTAATAGTTTCGATTCTGTCTGCTCACCAAAGAACGTATTGTTGTGAAATAGCGGGATATGCATATTCTGTAATTAGCTTTTCACAAGGCACTTCCAGCTTGGTAAAGGAGTTGACAGCACTTCTCACTGCAAAGATCTGTGATACATTGATGAAATAAAGTGAGAAAACGTTGCTAAACTTTCTGGGGAGACAAACCTGTATAGAAATAAATAATTACGCGCCTTTTTATAGATGGTTCAATAAATGCTAAACTAGAATAAATAGAGGAAAAGTCATATATCGG